>CAUYUJ010018564.1:56275-91545 GCA_963575745.1 Prorocentrum cordatum
AGGAGGAGGAGGAGGAGGAGGAGGAGGAGGAGGAGGAGGAGGAGGAGGAGGAGGGCTTCCAAGAGGCCTCGGGGCGTGGCGGGGCGGCCTGCGATCTTCGGCCTGGCCCTTTTTCCACCGCGCGCCCCCGAAAGACGCGCCCCCGAGGTACCCATACCGCTACCCTTCCCTCTTTTTCCTTTTTGGGCATCTGGGGATGCCCTTGTCGCCACCGCTGGATCCGCCTCGGCATGCTGGTCAGTGCACACCCCGGGAGAGGTGCGAGGAGTGGCGGTAGCGGTGCCTCCTGGTTCCCCCAGAGCGGGGTCGTGGTTTTGGCTTGGCCAGGACATTGATCTGGTCTTGGCTGGGGAGTGCTGCTGGCTGGGCCGGGAAGTGCTGCAGGGCTCGTGTGTCTCGGCGTCGGTTGCGCGTCTTGGTCTTTGCTCTGGGGGCTGGCACGAGGGCGCAAAGCTGGGTGATCTGGAGATTGACAGAAGCGGAGCCGCCCCAGGACTCGGGATACGTGCACGCGGTCAAGCTGTACCCGGCCGGGGCCACCACGAACTCCGATTTCGGCGTGACAGATTACGGCAAGATCATGCCGGCGCTCAGGAAGATGGAGGAGCTGCTTCGATCGTCTTCTGCCTCGTAGCCAGCAGCAGGCCGTGAGTCGGTTCAGAGCGCTCCACGAGGGCTGCGCCCCTCGAGGAGCCGAGGGGGGTGACGTTTCGCATGCGGCGGAGGCCCACGCGTGGTTGGGTCCGTGCAGGCCAGCGGGAGTGAGCCAGTGTCGGTTTTGCCAGCGGTAGCCGACGGAAGTCAGAACGGACGGTTTTTGCGGATCTCCACATCGCAATCAATGTTAGGCGCTTCCCTATGTCAAGAGTCGAGCGGTGTTGGGCGGAAGCCCCATCTAGTTCCAACGCCTTCCTACTACATGCGTCTGCCCACGTCCTCTGACCGACGGCTACCCATAAGAACGTGATTCCCAGGGCATCTGGAGGCGGCTCTATCAAACCATGTCCAACATGTGCATCCAGTTGCGGTTGGCGTGTCCGTTCGCTTGCTTCACCGGGTTGCGCGGAGACGTATTGCAGCACTTCGGCACCAGGCTAGACCTTAAACATGCAACACGGATATAGTAGCAGATGGCATTTCGCAACGATGTGTGATTGTCAGGGTTGTCTACACAGTGTGGTGCCCATGATACGGCGTATAAGCCAGGGTGCAGCCGATACAACCAGGCAGCATCCTCAATGCTCGAACCATCATTGGTGGTTGTTTTGGTGGATGACCAAGATTGGCATTGCCTAGTGTGCGTTCTCTTATGCCGTATCACCAGGCGCTTGCGTCGCAAAGCCAGCTTTCATCGTTGATTGCTGACCGATTCAGCCAGCTTCGTTCTCCATTGAGGAGCTGGGGCTTCTCCTTCTGGTGCATGGAGAATCCACGGATCAGAGCGTGGACGTCTTTGAGCGCGAGCAGCATTTTTATGGCGGGGGGGGGAGGAGCCGTTTGCGTGGAGGAGGCCTAAATTCTTTGGAGTCAGGAGGACGACGTGAGCCGTTGTCGGCAGAGCGCACGTGGTGTGAGGAGGACAAGGAATCGAGCGGGCAGTTACAGCATGCGTGTCGTATGGCGTGTGATCGTGCTGAGGATGATGGCCTGTAGGTTTCAGGGCGCATGTGGCTTGAAGCGCACATCGTCGTGCGAAAGCTCACGGTTGGAGAGAGTGGGCCGTGGGATTGAGACGAGAAGGAGGAGGTGGAGGAACACGACGAGGAGACGGACGTTAGTCGATGATTCCCATTTTGAGGGGAGCATGGGTGCGGGGGGGGCAGGGTCGCGAACTTCGATCCCCGACGGCCCCATCTTCTAGTGTCGCCCCAGAGCTCTCGAAACGTTCTTCTGGATTGCGCCTGCCGTCCCGAGCCCAAGCAGCCTTGTGCCGAAGGAGAAAAAACGCCATATACCGCATAGACCACCCTTCGGGTGATAAGGAGGCGAGGGGGGGGGGGACCACCGTCGCACTCGATCGATCTCACTATCGATCTCGCTATCGATCTCATTATCGATCTCATTCGATATCTCACAATCGATCTGGCTATCGATCTCACACTCGATCTCACAAACGATCTCACTATCGATATCACAATCGATCTTACAACAGATCTCACAATCGATCTGGCTAACGATCTCACGATCTATCTCACATTCGGTCTCACGATCGATCTCACTACCGATATCACTATCGATCTCATTCGATCGATCTCACAATCGATCTCACATTCGGTCTCACTATCGATCTCACTATCGATATCACAATCGATCTCACAATCGATCTCACAATCGATCTCACTATCGATCTCACTATCGAACTCACTATCGAAGTCATGATCGACCTCTCGTTCGATCTCACTATCGAGATCACAATCAATATCACAATCGATCTCACATTCGGTCTCACTATCGATCTCGCTATCGAACTCACTATCGATCTCACTATCGATCTCACATTGGGTCTCACTATCGACCTCACTATCGATATCACAATCGATCTCACAATCGATCTCACATTCGGTCTCACTATCGATTTCACTACCGAACTCACCATCATCACCACCATCATCATCACCATCATCATCATCGTTGTCAACATCATCATCATCATCATCATCATCATCATCATCATCATCATCATCATCATCATCATCATCATCATCATCATCATCATCATCATCATCATCATCATCATATCATATCATCATCATCATCATCATTCATCACGACGGGAACCAGCGACATCGGGGACACCGCGGCCCCCGTCGCCCGGAAGGGAGACATTTGGTCCGGCACGGCGCCTCAGCCACAGGAGACTTTCTCTAGCCCGCCCCACGCAGCTTCGCCTCGCCCGCAGGCACCGCACCCGAACACGGAAACCGAATCGATTTCCCGGTAGGGGGGTCTCCGTTCCACTTCGAGTTTTTATTTTTCTTTCACACCCCCTCACCTCCGACATAAACTTTGAGCTTTTGGCGCTTCGCGCGTTTTTCCTGGATCCGCGCTGCCCCCCCCCCCCCCCCCGGCGGCCGGCGCCACCCCTGGCGCGCTTCGACGAAAGGATGGGGAAACCGAGGTGAGTGGGAGGAGGATGAGGATGATGAGGATGAGGAGGTGGAGCAGGAAAAGAAAGAGGAGGAGGAGGAGGGCGACGACGACGAGGTGGAGCAAGAGGAGGAGGAGGAGGATCAGGGGGAGGAGGAGGAGGCGAAGGACGAGGAGGAGGAGGAGGAGGAGGAGGAGGAGGAGGAGGGGGACGGAGGAGTAGGAGACGAGGAAGAGGGGATGAGGAGGGGAGGAGGGGAGGAGGCGGAGAGGAGGGGTGACGACGAGGCAAAAGGAGTAAAAGGTTGAGAGGTGGTGGAGGGGTAACAGGGTCGGACGGGGAGACAATGGGAGGAGGACCAGGAGGAGGAGGAGGAGGAGGAGGACAACCAGGCTGAAACCAACCACGCTGAAATAAGGACTGCTTTGGGCTCAGGAGGCGCTCGGGTGTTCGGGCCGTTCCTTGGACTTCCGTCGCGGATCCTGTGTGTGGCCTAGGCCCGCCGCGGCCAGAACAGCTCTGCGTTCCCTCTGGCAGCACGATGACTGTAATTACGAGGAGGAGGAGAAGGGAGAGGGGGAGGGGGAGGATGACGAAGAGGAGGAGGAGGAGGAGGAGGAGGAGGAGGAGGAGGAGGAGGAGTGAGGAGGAGGAGGAGGAGGAGGAGCGTGGGGAGGAAAAGGAGGAGGAGGAAGGAGGAGGAGGAGGAGGAGAAAGGGGAGGAGGAGGAGGAGGAGCAGGAGGAGGAAACGAGGAGGAGGAGGAGGAGCAGGAGGAGGGGGAGGGGGAGGGGGAGGCGAGGACAACCAGAGTGAAACCAGCATGCCTCTGCGATGCTGCCATAGCCGCGCCCTCCCGCCCTCGGAAGATCCCCGCGCGCCCTCCGAGAGAGAGAGATCCGCTGCGCGAGGCGCCCCCCCCCCCGCGGGCACGACGACGGGCGCCCCCCGCGGGCCTGCCAGGCACCCGGCGAGGCCCCCGCCTCCCAGAGGGTACGCCCCGCCCGGTGAAGGGCGAGGCCCCGCCTGGTAAGGGCGGCTTTCTGGCCTCAGGTCGGGCCCGTCCCCTACAGGAGGAGTAATTCAAGGATCGTCGAACAGAAGTCTGGGGACGATGCTGTTCGCATGTGTAACACACTGGGGGGCATTGTTGAGTGTTGCCATGGCCCATCGGCCAGTGCCGCCGATCCGGGGCGCTGAGGATGAGGATGAGGATGAGGATGAGGATGAGGATGATGATGATGATGATGATGATGATGATGATGATGATGATGATGATGGTGCTGGTGCTGGTGCTGGTGCTGGTGCTGGTGCTGGTGCTGGTGCTGGTGCTGGTGCTGGTGCTGATGATGCTGATGCTGATGCTGATGCTGATGCTGATGATGATGATGATGAAGATGATGATGAGGGTGATGAAGATGATGAGGGTGATGAGGGTGATGAGGGTGATGAGGGTGATGATGATGGTGGTGGTGATGATGATGATGGTAATGATGATGCTGATGCTGATGCTGATGCTGATGCTGATGCTGATGCTGATGCTGATGCTGATGCTGATGCTGATGATGCTGATGATGCTGATGCTGATGCTGATGCTGATGATAATGATGAGGGTTATGAAGCTTGTGAAGGTTCTGAGGGTGATGATGCTGACATGAAGACTCGTCATTCTCGTCTTAATAACATGTTGAAAACAGTACTGCTAACGAGGAGCCCTTACAACTTTCTGGCTTTGAGCTAGTAGTATCGGGAAGGGGGGCGGGCACCGAGCCCCTGGTGCCACGGTGGGGGGTGCCGGCACCGAGACCTAGCTGCGGCACCGGGGGGGGAGGTTCCGGCACCTGTGCCGGCTCCGGGGGGGGGGGCCGGCACCGGGGGAGGTGCTGGCACCCGGAGCGTGCTGTGCACAGGGCTGGGTGCCGGCACGGTGGGGGGCGGGCCGGCACTGGGGCGGCAGGGTGCCGGCACTCGGGGGGAGGTGCCGGCACCATGGGGGGAGTGCCGACACCAGGGAGGGAGGGGCCAAGACCCCCTCGAGTCATGAAAAAATCACAACGGGAGGTTTTTCAATATTTTCGGCCTCCGGGGGCCCCTACCGGGCCTCGGGACCGTCAAAAAACGACTCAGGAGGAAACACCGGTCCTGGGGAATGGGTCCAAACCTCTGGGGGTCGACGTCATGAAAAAATCATGACGTCGGGGGTCTGGGGCCAGCATTGGGGGAGCCAGGGGGGGGGGGGCGCAGTCTTTGGTGCCGGCCCCGGGGAAGAGGTCCGGCGCATGCAGGGGCCGGAGCAACCCTTTCTATATGCATGCGGCGATTATACTCAGGACCACTCAATGCTGACTGACCACTCAGTACCTCCGCTGGGCCTCCCAGGAGCCCGCGAAAGTGGCGACGGCGTCGCAGATCGCAAGCCCCCCAGGGGGCGGCGAGGTCCCGAGGTGGTCCGCGTATGACGTACCTCCGCTGGGCCTCGCAGGAAACCACGAAAGTGGCGACAGTTTCGCAGATCGCAGCCCCCCAGGGCACCACGAGCTATAGTGGTGATCCGCGTGGGACGTACCTCCGCTGGGCATCCCAGGAGCCCACGAAAGTGGCGACAGTGTCGCCGATCGCAGCCCCTCAGGGCACCGCGAGCTATAGTGGTGATCCGCGTGGGACGTACCTCCGCTGGGCCTCCCGGGAGCCCACGAAAGTGCCGACAGTTGCGCAGATCGCAGCCCCCCAGGGCACCGCGAGCTACAGTGGTGATCCGCGTGGGTCGTACCTCCGCTGGGCCTCCCGGGAGCCCACGAAAGTGCCGACAGTTGCGCAGATCGCAGACGGCACGAGAGAAGAGGAGAAGGGAACACAGGAAACAGGAGAGAAGGAGGAGAGGAGGAGAAGAGGAGGAGGAAAGGAGGAGGAGGAGGAGGAGGAGGAGGAGGTGGAGACCACACTGCTCTATTCAAAACGAGTACCCAACACAGGAGGGTTGGTAAAAATTGAGGGGGGGGGAGGGGGGAGGGCCTCCCCGAAGTGGAATTGGGAGAGGAGGGGGGGAGAAGAGGGGGAAGATTGAGAGGGGGGGGGGCAGCGAGAAGGGGGGGGGGACGAGAACCCCGCCTCTCCCCTGGGGCGAGCGGGAGGGGGAGGTTGAAGAGACCCCCCTTGCGTTCAATGAAAAGGGTCAGGACTTAGCCGGAAAAAACGTCCCCCCTCCCTGCAGAGCGAAGCTTGAGCGAGCGCAAGCCCACGCTCTCAGAAACTCACACGCCGGACCGGCAGTATATATATATATATATATATATATGTGTATATATATAACCGATTAAAACCCCTTGTAGGAGGACATGCCCGACCCAAGGGGAACCTTGAGATCCTGGCGACTCGATGTTTTCGAGCCTGGCGTCTTCGCTCGATCTCGGGCCCCCGAGACCCTCACAGATCGATCCGGCTCGAAGAAGGAGGTCCAGGCGTGGTTTGTTCTGCGACGCTTCAATTTTTGGGAGCAGCGTCGGATCTCATAGAAGTGAGAAGGGGAAGGCCTTCTTGGAAGGCGTAGAAAACTCCCCAGACACAGAAAGCCTCCCAGAAGGCTGGAGGCCTTCTGAGAAGCCCCGCCGCCCTCTGAGAAGGCCGTCTCCTCCTCACTGCCCTCCCTCGCTCGATGCCGACAGACCCAGAGAGGCAGGATGCGATAGCCCCATTTTGACAAACATCAGCCCTCCATTTGTGCAGGGGGTGCGCACTCTCCCAAACTCATGACCATAAGAGCGCGGAAGTTTCAAGCGAGAGCCCCATGTTCAACACGGAGCGCCTCCCATCCGTGCAATTGGTGTCCAAGTTGTAACTTCGGATCTAGGCTGATGAGGCATATCAAACGATAGCCGCACTTTTTAGAGGTAGCAGTATCCGTCCATGCATTTTATGGAAGATCTGTTCAATGACGAGATGGCACGGCAGCATGGCGAGAGCAGCATGATGGAAACAATTTGAGCTCCACCATTGTACCGCCCGGTAGATGAACGTGCGCGGCGCTAAGGCTCGAGCCGCATGTTCGAAACCAATGGCCATTCATCCTTCTAATGGTTGGAAATTGTTATCACGAATGTGCGCGGCGCCGAGGCGGGAGCCTCATCTGGAAAACAGCCTGCCACCCATCCTGGTAACTGTTGGGGTTGCTCCGCTCCAGGATCGTATATTTGCAAGGGAATCGCGGGCGAAACGCTCTGCCCAGCCTCCGGACACGTGTTGTGGCGCGGAACGGGGAGCTTATGACTAAGGAGGAGGGATGGAAGAGGAGGCGAATCGGAGGAGGAGAAGGAGGAGGAGGAGGAAGAGGAGGAGGAGGAGGGGCAGGGGTAGGAGGGAGGTGAGTGGCAGAGAAAGAAGAGGAGGAGAAGGAGGAGGAGGAGGAGGAGGAGGAGAGGAGGAGGAGGAGGGGGAGGGGGAGGGGGAGGGAGGGAGGGCGGGAGGGAGGCAGAAGGAAGCGAGCGGCGTGCGAGCTGAGTGGGCTGGCGAGCTACTTTGGGAGGCCACACGATGCCCACGATCATAGCGCAGTGCCCCAAGCTGCGGGTGGTCTGCCCGCGCCCCAGAGGGCGCAGGCGCAGGGTCACTGCTCCTCCCCCTGCTCGGAGGAGCAGGAGGGGGAGGAGCAGGAGGAGGAGCAGGAGGAGGAGCAGGAGGAGGAGGAGGAGGAGGAGGAGGAGGAGGAGGAGGAGACCGCAGCCATTTTGGCTCAAGCCGTCCGCAGCGGACGAAGCCCCGATGCTCAAGCCCACGAGCTCACGGTCCAGTCTGGTGCAGGAGGTGTTCGTCGCCTTAGGAGGTGGCCGCGGGACGCGCCCCTGGTGCGTGGCGAGACACGGAGAGCACCGCAGCTGACAGGCGCCAGCGGCGGGCGAGGGCGGTAACTGCAGCAAACAATCTCGTGCGGAGGCTCACGAGTGAAAAGGCCGCGTTGGTGAAGCAGCTCGACGAGCTCAGCGAGGTGCTCGACGACGACTCCGAACTCTCGGCGCGGCTCCAGCTGGTGGCCCCCGTCCTCGCTGCTGGCCTTGCGGATCGCTCCCCGACGGAGCTGCAGGTGGCGAGGCACAGCACGGCCTCCCACGGCTTCGACGTTCTTGCGAGCACCACTGGCTGAGGCATCGCAGGCCCAGCTCCACCACAGCCAAAGGCGCTCAAAGGCTGTGGTGACCGTGGCGGCGGCCTTGCAGGTGCGTGCGCACGTCGAGACCCTCTGCACGTGTGATGCCACGCTCTACTTGTACTCCTCCTGCTCTGGGCGTGCCAGGCCCCACGGGCGGGTGCAAGTGGCTGAACGCGGATACCGAGGAGTTCATGCTTTCGAGGGCCGTGGATTCGCACGCCGAGCCCGATACGAGACGCCCACCGACATCGACGAAGGCACAGAGGACGAGCTGGCGGCCCTCCCCATGGACGCCGCTGCCCCGTCGGCCAGGGGGGCGACGCGCGACGGCCCCCGGCAGCCGCCCGCGGAAGGACGCCGCCGCTGGGCTGCCGCCGCTTCCGGGCCCCCACGGGAGATGACTGCCCTGACGCTGGCCGGAGCTGCTCCCGGCGACGAGCCTGGCGGCCTCGCTGCCGCACTCGGTGGGCTCGGGCAGGCCCTCGCCGACGCGGCAGCGACGGCGCCCGCGCCGCCGCCGCCGCCGCCACCAGCCGGCTGCAGGCAGCTGTGAGTCCTGTTTCTTCGGGCTTGAAGGGCACCGCCTCGTTTCAGGAATCTGTTTGGCGAGGATGTGGGGCTGTAGGGGGCGCTCGCTTTCTGGCTCTCACCCACGGCGTGCCATGGGGCCTCGTCGTCAGGCTCTTCGGAGAGTTCGCGGCTGGAGCTGGGGAGAGTGCGTCGCCGAGCCGATGGCCATCCTCTGCTTCAACTTCTGATTGGGTCTACACTACCAATAGCGGGATACGCCCCGTATTGGCTACCCAGGGAGGAGGAGGAGGAGGAGAAGGAGGAGGAGGAGGAGGAGGAGGAGGCGGAGGCGGAGGAGGAGGAGGAGGGGGAGGAGGAGGAGGAGGAGGACGAGGAGGGGGAGGGGGATAGGGACGAGCAGGAGGAGAACGAGGAGGCGGAGGAGGAGGAGAGGAGCCCCGATGTCGGACTTCGAGTATCGATGGGTACTCGTCTGGGAGCGTTTCGCGGTGCCATTTTCCCAGAGGAGGAAAAGGTACCGATACCCGTACTTCTCGACCGTTTTCCGCATTGTCGGCCTCCCGGGAGACCCTCGTCGCCACCGCTGGATTCCACTCGAAATCTTGGTCAGAACACACCCCTGGAGAGGTCCGGGGAGCAGCGGCATCGGTACCCTTTGGTTTCCCCATTCCCCAAGACTTGCAGTCAACACTGATGGTAAGGATGAGCGACTCCCGTATGGTACCCCTGCATCCTCGCCTCGTCGGGCGTCTTCGGTCCATCCCCAACTGCTTGTGATGGCCAGCCCCGCTCGAAAACTTTCGGCATGGGCGTCCAAGGCCCTTGCAATCAGTCGGGCCTGTCCCTCTACAGAAGGAAGGTTCAAAATGACAATTTATGATTGTTCTTACTTTTTCTAAATTTTCGTCCAAAATCCCCCTGTAGGGGGACATGGCTGACCTAATCCTCATGGCGGATCCCTGCAATCAGTCTTTGGCTGCACGGAGGCGCCAGTGGCGGAGGCCTCCGAGACCTTCCTGAAGGCCCCCATAGATACACTGTAGAAGCATGCGCAGCGTATTTATCGCGATGTTGGTTGCGATGTGATCGTTTTTATGTATTGTTTTGCCGATCGGCGCGGGCCCTCGCACACCCCCCCCTCCCCCCCCTTGGAGTAGATCTTGACTGTTTTTGGTGCCAGTGTCGAGCGGGTGGGGTCTCCCCCAGAGGCCGCACTCCAGCAAACAGTCGCACGCAGCAGAGGTTTGGAGCCAGACCCCCCCCTCCCCCCCCCCCCCTTCCGCCCCATGTCGAAACGCCGAATAAGAAAACGCTCACAATATAAGTACTATCGACACCTACTCACCGGAAGCCTGGAAAGCAGCGGTGCGCAAGTATACTGTCTAGCGCACGCTCGCGCACTTGCTCACGTGCCTACGGACACGCGGTTCCATTCCTTCATTCAGGCCGACCTCCAGGCCTCCGGGGCACTCCCACCGAGACCTCGACCCTCGTTGATAACAAGCAGATATTGTTTTTTGGGGGTCCGGCCGATCACCCGGGGTTGTCGGGTCCGCCCTCCTCTCCTCCTCCTCGTCCTCCTCCTCGTCCTCCTCCTCCTCCTCCTCCTCCTCCTCGTCCCCCTCCTCCCCCTCCTCCCCCCCCTCCCAGGGAATTCGACCTCGTCGGGTGCGCGGGTCCGCAGGGGGGGAGGAGCAGTCTCGGTGCGCGCGGGCGCACGCGGGGCTGCCCAGAGCGGAACGGTTCTCGGCCGGCATTTTCCCCCCCCCCCCCCCCCCCCACCACCACCACCGGGGACAGCTCATGTTGTCGCCGAAAAAGAAAGCATCCTCAAAGCGACGCCTGGTCACGCGCGTTTGTTTTGTCTACGCATTTTTCTGGTTGACCCAAAGAGGGGTTCAAGCGATAAGGGGGAGTGGTGCAACATATTTGGCGCAATAGACTTGTAGGGTTGCCATACATATGGGGTGTGCAATACGTTCTGGGGCGAAAATGTATTGCTGGACTTTAGCGCGCAATGCAATCGTTGCAATACAATTCAATACAATTCTCCGGCGCAGAAAATTTGCAATTCAGTTGCCCAAAAGTTATTACACCACCCCCTTGCAGCAGGCTTTTTCCAGGCCCTGGGGCCCAGAGCCTCCCTTGAGGTACCTCATCGCCTTCGGCGGAAGGCCGGCGCGAGCGGGCAGAAGTGAAATGGCGGCGCGTCGGAAATGGCCCCGCATTTTGAGTGTCGGAGGAAGGTGGCAGAAGTAAAACCTCAGAGGAGGAAAAGGTACCCATACCTCTACCCTTCGCCTAATTTCCTCTTGTTGGGCCCCCTGGGAGGCCCTCGTCGCCACGGCTGGATTCGCCTCGAAATTCTGGTCAGAACGCACCCCAGAAAAGGTCCGTGGAGTAGTGGTATCGGTACCAGTTGGTTTCGCCAAGTAGAACGAGGCCGCCTCCGTTGGCGGAAGCCAGCCGAAGCATAAATCCGTGTCCCAAGAAGAGATGGCAAGGTGATTGGGGTAAAGGTTTCCGGAACCGGTCAAATGGCGGCGGGTCCGTCGGCGGAAGTCGGGGGAATCTCAAGTAAGACCTCCATATGTTGGGGGCTCGGAGGTTCCAGAATTAGCCACGTCGAGAAGGAGGAGGGCGTCAGGAGATTGGGCACGGCAGTATGGATGCAGTGTCTCATCGAGGCTGTGCTTGCTCTTTGCCTCCTTGTCTGTTCGGCCCCGTGGTTGGGCCTGCCGCAGCTGCAGTGGTTGCGACATGGGCGTCCGGGGGTCTTGCACACTCCGCTCGCAGTCTAACTCTGTGTCTTACTGCACGCAGCGAGGTCCAGCGAGCTGGGCCACGCCAGGCGACGTAAACCACAGAGTTACATTAGCATCCCATACGCGCCCAAGCAGGCACTTGGAATGGAGCAGCAGAGGTCTCCGAAAAGAGCACGGATAAATCTGCAGACGGCGACACGAGCAGGGCCATGATTTACGGCAGGTTCGTGGCGGCGACGCAAAGGAAAAGGGACAGGGACGAGAGCGAGACCGAGAGGGAGAGGGGCGAGAGCGAGAGGGGACAGGGACGAGAGCGAGAGAGAGGGACAGGAGAAGAACAACGAGGACGGGGACCAGGACGAGGGCGACGAGGTGGATGATCAGGGCGAGAGAGAGGGCGAGGCCCAGACCCCCGACGTCGTGGTTTTTTTCCACAATGTCGACCCCAAGAGGTCTGGACCCCTTCCAAGGAACCGGTTTTTCATCCCGAGTCGTTTTTGGACGGTCCCGAGGCCCGGTAGGGGCCCCCAGAGGCCGAAGATTTGGAAGGACCTCCCGTCGCAATTATCTCATGACTCGAGGGGGTCTGGGGTGGAGAGGGCGAGGAGGAAGACCAGGGTGAAGCCAGAAGGGGACGCGAACGACGCCTGCCAAGGTGAGCACATCACCTCCGCGATCGGGGCGGAGTTCGTGGAGTCTCAGGGGCCCAACGTGGCTGCCACCATCACGGCCCACCACCTGATGTACAACCGGAATGCGATATTCAAGGGAGGCGGCACTGCCCCTTCGTGCCTTGCTGTTTTTCCTGGGTCGCTGCTCGTTGCTTGTTGAGCTTGGCGCGATGTTCAAGGGAGGCGGCACTGTCCCTTCCTGCCGCCATGTTCCTGCAGGGCTCGTGATTGAGTGATGGTGTAAGAAGGAGAAGAAGAAGAAGAAGAAGAAGAAGAAAAAACAGAATAAGAGGAAGAAGCAGAATAATAAAAACAACCGCCATAAACATGAATGTTTGTTCGCTCCGCACGGGGCCCCCCATGGCGGCGCCTCCGGCGCCGCCCCTGGCGCGGATCCAAGGCATCCGCGTTCAGCGCCAAAAGCTTATGTTCATGGCGCTTGTTCTTCTTCTAGTGATGGCGCCCATCCCGGCTCGTTGCTCCCTGAGGTCGTTCGTTGGGCTGCGCGCGTCTGGCTGCGCAGCTGCGTATGCGTTGCCATGCCTGTTCGCCCGCGCCGCGCCACGGCTCGTCCGCCGCTCGAGCTCTCTGTGCTCCCTCGTTGCCGTCTCGATCGGTTGTCTCCCGTCTCCCGAGGGATCAACCCGCACTTCTATTGCCTGCCGATCCTCAAGACGGAGCCGGACCGCAGAAAGCTGCTGGAGTGCGCGATCAAGAGCCCGAAGTTCTTTCTGGGCACCGACTCCGCGCCTCACGCGGTCGACCGAAAGGAGCGGAGGGGGCTCAGACGGTCAGGCTCTACAGTGGAGACCCATGCCAAGGAACACCCTGCTTGCCTCCAGGGTGTCCCGGGCGTCGTGGGTTTCGATAGTTCTGCTGTGGAAAGCGTGACGCTTCCACACCAAAAAAACAATTGGCATCCTGGGGCTTCAGGGTTGGGTTTCCTGTGGAAGGTGTCTTGTGGTCGAGCTCCTACGGTCAGGTCGTATAGTAAGGATGAGCGACTTTCCAAGGCTACCCTTGCATGCTTGCCCCTTCAGCCCATCCTTGGCAACTTTCGATTGCCAACCCCATTCAAAAACGTCAACATTGGCCCTCCAAGGCCCTGGCATCCTTCCCGCGCATCCTTAGTATGCGACCTGATGGTGCCGGGCATCCTGAGGTTGCGGGGTTGGATTCCCTGTGGAAGGTTTCTTGTGGTCGAGCTCCTAGTGCAGCACCCAACGCCACGATAGCTGTTCGTGGCGTGTGCTCTGGGGACCTCCCGAATCCCCGCGGATATCGCTTCTCTCCGGGGGCGCCGCGCTTTTTGGCGGTTCCCCGGGCCTCGAGCGGGACGCCCCGCAAGCCTAAATTCAGGAGGGGAAGAATAGGCACACACAAACACACACGCACACATACGCGCACACACACACACACACATACACACACACACACACACACCCGCGCGCGCGCACACACACACACACGCACACACACACACACATCCACACACACACACACACGCACACACACACACACACACACACATCCACACACACACACACACACACATCCACACACACACACACGCGCGCACACACAAACGTCGATTTCCATGGAAATATTGGAAAGTATGAGCAGTAGAGGGGGGAGATATGGAAACACCGGGGAATCCTGGAAGTTATGTCTTCTTGGTTGTGCTTCCCTGGGTCCCTTTACTGAACTGAGGCCGTCACTGCTTCTTGCGACGCCCGGATCTGAGGGCTCCCAGAGTCTGGGGGTCCCCAGACGCCTCGAGATGCCCTTGACACGCGAAAGCTCATGGAGAAGTTCGAAGACGATCGACGAAAATGAACACGTAGACGACGACGAGGACGACGACGAGGACGACGAAAGCGACGAAAGCGACGAAAGCGACTGCGACGGCGACGGCGAAGGCGACCACCACCACCACCACCGACACCACCACCGACACCACCCCGACGATGACGTCGTCCGCGCCCGTGCCAGGGCCGCCCAGAGCCGCCCAGAGCCGCCCAGGGCCGCCGAGGGCCTCCGAGGGCCGCCGAGGGCCGCCGAGGGCCGCCGAGGGCCGCCGAGGGCCGCTGGAGGCCGCCCGAGGTCGCCGCGGGCGAAAGAGGGGCCTCTGGCGGGCGTGTCTGGGGCCCGCCACCGCGGGCGACGAGGTCGGAGACGATCTGCCACGCGCCCCTCCTCCTCCTCCTCCTCCTCCTCCTCCTCCTCCCTCCCTCCTCCTCCCTCCCTCCCTCCCTCCCTCCCTCCCTCCTCCCTCCCTCCTCCCTCCCTCCCTCCCTCCCTCCCTCCCTCCCCCCCCCCGTGAGCGGGGTGAACTCAGATATCCGACGGTGTGACTTTTCCCCACCCTTGCATCTTTCCTGGACTTCGGCCCCTGGGGCCGGCGAGATCTGGCCCCGGGGCCATCAGAGATTGATCAGGGAGGCAGAGCCCCCCCCCTCTGGGAAGGGGTCTGGAGCTTTGGGGCCGCGAGCTGAAAACATCACATGGTCGGATTTCTGGGGACGGCTCCTCCTGCTCCTGCACCTAGCTCCTCGTTCCCGTCGCGGGGTGAGGTCGGGGGCCTCGTTGGAGCGGGTCAGGCTAAGGGGGGAATGCATCGGCCCTCAATCGTTCACTGATCGCCGAATGACAGGGGCATGTCAGCTCACCCCGCCAGGGAACGTTCGGATTCGCTGCCCCGAACCCGTCGCAGATCTATCGGCGAAGTACCGCCGACTCCAGGTCGATGGTTCCCCCCGTGAGACGGTCCTCCCCATCCCTATCGCTCCCCCTCTCATGAATGGCTCTTCCTGCTTCTCCTCCTCCTCCTCCTCCTCCTCCTTCTTCTTCGTCTCTTCCTCCTCTTCCTCCTCCTCCTCCTCCTCCTCCTCCTCCTCTTCCTCCTCCTCCTCCTCCTCCTCCTCCTCCTCCTCCTCCTCCTCATGCTCCTCATGCTCCTCCTCCGTCCTCCTCCGCCCTCCTCCTCCTCCTCCTTCTCCTCCTCCTCCTCCTCCTCCTCCTCCTCCTCCTCCTCCTCCTCCTCCTCCACCTCCTCATGCTCCTCCGTCCTCCTCCGTCCTCCTCCTCCTCCTCCTCCTCCTCCTCCTCCCCTCCTCTCTCCTCCTCCCTCCTCCTCCTCCTCCTCCTCCTCCTCCTCCTCCTCCGTCCTCCTCCGTCCTCCTCCTCCTCCTCCTCCTCCTCCTCCTCCCCCTCCTCCTCCTGCCACTGCGGCCACTTGGGCGTGGCCAGCCCTTGAACCTTGAATCCCGAAACCCTCCCCACTCTTCCCTCCTCGCCCTTCTCTGTAGCTTCTTGTGTGAAATTTCGGCTCCCAGATGCCATTTACCAGCCCTCTGGGGCAAGCAGCGCAGGATGAACAACCAGTCCACGGGAAGGCGTCGGGACCGTGCCAGGACCAAGTTTTGAACACGAGGCCGGGGGCCTGCGACCCCCCTCAGATTTCGCTGTCGTCTTTACAAAGGTTGCGTTCGTTCGGGGACGTCCTTGGCGTCTGAGGCGAGGCCTCCGTGGAGGCTTCCAGGGACCTCTGGAGCATTCCCGGGGGGCCCCGCGCCGCAAGTCCGCGAGCATTCTTTTTTGGTCGGCGGCCGCGCGACTACGGTCTGGCGGCAACAAGCGTGTCCGGGACGGCGGTACAGGCTAATTGCACACAAGGTGCGGTGCACGTGCATTGAGCAAAATGCTCCACATTCGCAGTGACGCACCTAGGCGCCGCCCGGTCCAAAAGAACGAGCGCACAGTGGTGCGGGTGCTACGGAACGTCGCCCTTGCGGCGCCAAGCTCCGAGCATCACCCCAGACAAACAACTGGCACCAGCCCGGGGAATCGGCTGCTGGTGGTGGAAAACGGGCCGTCGGCGCTGAAGGCTGGACCACTCAGCGCGCAGCCAACGAACGCCACTACAGAGCTGTTGGGGCTGGCGGCGGCCGACGGACGAGTCGGTACTGGTGGAAAAGGGGAGGCGCGGAGAAACGCGGGCGAGGCATCACTCTGGCAGGGCATCCGTCACAGTCACCCTCACCTCGGGGGACACCGCCGTCCTTCCGAAGTCACAGTGCCGACCGGCTGTGGGAGGGCTCCTGCAGCCCGCAGAGTGCGACTTGGCGTGGAGAGGGGGGGTGCAGCTAACCGCCGCAAGAGATACGTAACTGGATGGCAGCTGCACGCCGAGAGCGTATACACGTGTGGGGGGTGCAGCTAACCGCCGCATTAGGCACGTAGAAAGAAGGGGGGTGGCCGAACGGTGCCGGTGCAGCCCGGGCTGGAGTGTGCCAGCGTCGGAAGCGCCACTTGGAAGGCCATGTTGCGCAGCATTACGCAACACAGCTGAAGTTGCACCTGTCAAAAAAAAACGCTGAGCGGCGAGCAGCCCGCGAGCACTCCCGGAGCGTTCAGATTCCGGTGCGTGTGGTGAGCGGCGCCCAGGAATTAGGAATCAAGGAGGAGTCAAGGGTCGCCATCCTCACGCTGGGGCCACGGGGAGGATGGGTCCCCATGGCGAGCGGCGCCCAGGAATCAGGAATCAGTGAGGAGCCAAGGGTCGCCATCCCCGCGCTGGGGCCACGGGGGAGGGTGGGTACGAGTGGCGAACGGCGCCCAGGAATTAGGAATCAAGTCAGGGTCGCCTTCCCAGCGCTGGGGCCACGGGGAGGGCGTGTCCCCATGGCGAGCGGCGCCCAGGAATGAGGAATCAATAAGAAGCCAAGGCTGCCAAGGCTGCCAAGGCTCGCCATCCCCGCGCTGGGGCCACGGGGCAGGGTGGGTCCCCGTGGCCAGCGTCGCTTAGGAATTAGAAATCAAGGAGGAGTCAAGGGTCGCCATCCCCGCGCTGGGGCCACGTGGGCGGGGGGTCCCAGTGGCAAGCGGCGCCCAGGAATTAGCAATCAAGGAGGAGTCAAGGGTCGCCATTGCCGCGCTGGGGTCACGGAGGTGGGGGGTCCCCGTGGCGAGCGGCGCCCAGGAATCAAGAATCAGTGAGGAGCCAAGGGTCGCCATCCCCGCGCGGGCGCCACTGGGAGGTTGGGTCCCCGTGGCGAGCGGCGCCCAGGAATCAGGAAACAAGGAGGACTGACTCATTGGTCGCCACCCCCGCGCTGGGGACACGGGGAGGGTGGGCATCCGCCACGCCCACCAGCCAGCGCGCCCCCTCCGCCCCGACCTTTTTCACTTCGGCACGGCACCCGCCCCATCCCACGCGCCCTTAGCCGCATCCCCCCACCCACCAGCCAGCGCGCCCCCTCCGCCCCGACTTTTTTCTTTGGGCACGGCCCCCCCCCCCCCCACCCACCCGCACCACCATCCCCCACCCACCAGCCAGCGCGCCCCCTCCGCCCCGACCCTTTTGATTTCGGCACGGTCCCCCCGATCCAGCGCGCCCCCTCCGCATCCCCCCCCCGCCCACCGACCAGCGCGCCCCCTCCGCACCGACCCTTTTATTTCGGCACAGTACTCCCCCCTCATCCCGCGCGGCGCTCCCCCCCGCATCCCCCCGACCCACCAGCCAGCGCGCCCCCCCCGCCCCGACCTATTTGTTTCGGCGCGGCCCCCCCCATCCCGCGCGCCCCCCCTCCGCGTCCCCCCACCCACCGACCAGCTCGCCCACTCCGCCCCGACCCTTTTATTTCGCCACGGCTGCTCCCCCTTCCCGCGCGCCCCCTCCGCATCCTCCCACACACCAGCCATCGCGCTCCCTCCGCCCCGACCTTTTTATTTTGGCACGCTCCCCCTCCGCGCACCCACACCACCACACCACCATCCACCCACCCACCAGCCAGCGCGCCCCCTCCGCATCCCCCTCACCCACCAGCCAGCGCGCCCCCTCCGCCCTCTTATTTCGGCACGGCACCCTCCCCACCTATCCCGCGCGCCCCCTCAGGACCCCCCCCACCCACCACAGCGCGCCCCCTCCGCCCCGACCCTTCTTTTTTCGGCACGGCACCCGCCCCATCCCACGCGCCCCCGCTTGATCTTGTCCGTGCCCCCCCCCCAAAAAAAAAAAAAAAATCCACGCGCCCCCCCTCCGCATCCCCCACCCACCAGCCCGCATCCCCCGACCCACCAGCCAGCGCGCCCCCTCCGCCCCAACCCCCTCTCGCCCTGGACCCTCCATTTTCGCTCGTCGTCGTACCCCTGACCCCAGCCTCCTCCCTTGGCCCTGGCCCCAGCCCCCCTCGCGCTGGACCCTTTAGTTTCGTTCGTCGTCGTCCCCCTGGTCATGGTGTTGGCCCTGGAGCCAGCCTCCCCCCCTGAACCTGGCCCCAGCCCCCCTCGCCCCCCTGGTCCTGCACTACCCCCCTGGTCCTGGCCCCAGCCCCCCTCGCCCCGCTGGCCCTGTTCCTGGACCCGGCCTTCCCCCCTGGCCCACCCTGGAAAAATCTACCGCGCTTCAGCTGTCAAACAAACTCATTCGAGCAGGTCCCAATCGACAACCGCTGTTTCAGCACCGTGCCGCCCTGGCCCCACCTGTCCCTCCTCTTCTTCCTCCTCCTCCTCATCCTCCTCCTCCTCGTCCTCCTCCTCCTCCTCGTCCTCCTCCTGGTCTCCTCGATCCCCCACCTGCGCCTCCTCCTTCTCTCCTCGAGTGTGAAAGTGCCAGAGCACGCGTGCCGCTTGTTCTCCTCGGGCGCGTTTTTTGCAAGCCGCAGCGCCTAGCGCCAGAAGGGGCCGAAGCCGCGTAAAACAGCGCCGTGACTTTTTGTTTGGGGGGGGGGCGCGCCGACGCGCGCCAGAGGGAGAGTGGAGTGGCTCGAGGGCGGCAGGCCTACTAAGAAGGTATGCGAGGGGCGGCCCAGAAGCCCCCCTGCCTTCCAGGAAGCCTTCTCGGAAACCTCCGGCCCCTCCTGAGAAGCGCTCCGCCGTCATTGAAGGCCGCCTAGCTCGATCCAGCCACGCCCCGGCGTGCCGCCAGGGGCCGAATGCTCGCGGGAACGGCGCCACCGTGGTCCTCGTCGCGACGCCAGTCCCTGGACCTCCGAGGCCCTAGCTCTGCACAGTGCGGGCCGGACCTCTCGACAACTTCCTGGCTTCGCACGCCAGGTCGACCGTGGATTGCCCGGGGCCCTGACGACATCATGGCGCCAACATCGCAGAGCGGATTTCACTCGGGAAGCAATGGGATGGGCCCGGATTGATTGTCTTGGAGAACGTCGTTCCGGATTTCGAAGTTGATTTCGGGCGGATCTATTTTGGCCAGGGGTGAAGATTACAACAGATCCACGTGGAATTTACTTCGTTTTTCGCTCGTCGTTTCGGCGTTTTGCATTGACGGAAATCCACGTGAAAATCCACTGCAGCACGTTTGCAAGGTCGGTGCAGGGAAAGACGGCCTCCGTGGGGCAGACAGGACGCAAGCAAACAACACGCAGAAAATGGTGGAGTTCCGCGCGGATCTCTTGGATTGGCGCTGGGCCCCCTCCCTGGCGCGCCAGGGGCGGCCCCGGAGTCGCCGCCAGGGTGTTCCAGCGCAGATCCAAGAACTCCGCGCGGAGCTCCGAACGTTTATGTCAACCGTGTTTCCCTTCTTCTCGGCGGCGGGCGAGGGGGGAGAGTGAGAAGGAAAGGGCCTTCTCAGAGACCGGCGGGGTCCCTCAGAAAGCCTCGCGCCCTCTGAGAGAGGCTTCCCGCGTCTCCCGGGGGAGGCTCGGAGAACTTCTCAGAGGGCCAGGGGGCTTCCGCGCCACCCCTCGCTCGCCGCCGATCTTCGATCGGCGAAGCGGCCTCGGCGTCTCGCTTCTGCTCGAGGCTCTGGGCCGCCTGCTTCGGCCCCCCCGCAGCCACTTCGGCCCCAGCGGCGTGCTTCGGCCCAGGGGGGCCGCCCCTTCGCGGGCCGGCCGGCGCCGCGGGGGCCGCGCCCGCATGGCTTTCGGGGTGCCACGCTGCGCCTCGCCGCGGCGGCCGCATCGGGCTGAGCGAAGGCGACGGGCGACGACGACGACGACGACGACGACGACGACGACGACGACGACAGCGGCGGCGGCGGCGACGACAGCGGCGGCGGCGGCGACGACAGCGGCGGCGGCGGCGGCGGCGGCGGCGGCGGCGGCGGCGTTGGTGGCCTCGGCGGCAGCGGCGGTGGCGGCGGCGGCGGCGGCGGCGGCGGCGACGACGACGACGACGACGCAAGGACACGACGCGAGGGCACGCGGGCGACAACGGGGACGACGACGCCGACGGCGGCGGCCGCGGCGGCAACGACGAGGGCGGGCCTCCGGCGTCGCGAGGCTTGCCCGGGTCTCCAGGGCATTGGCCCTTACAGTCGGTCCGTGCACCAAGTAAGGAAGCAGCCTTCCAGCAGGTGCCCCCACGGAAGGGTCGCATCCCACGATGGCCCCGTGGGGGACCCACAGAAGCCTCGGGACACCTTCAGTCCAGGGGTCAGCGGAGAACGTGCTCCTAGACGTCATATTGCAACATTGGTTTCGTATGCGCCAATTGTATTCAGGGCTGGCGGTGCTTCGTCGATTTCGGTTTCTGGGCCACAAGATCCTGGACGAAAAAGTACCCCCGCGGAGGGATCGAGACCTCCTGGGGCCGCGGATCCGAAAGAATCGTATCGTCGGATGTCCAGGTTTGGAAGTTTGTCAGGGGGAGCCAATCGCATCCGCCGAGATTTGGGCGGCGCCCGCAAAAAACAAGAGGCGGTACACTGGCGGCCTCCAGAGGCCGATTCCCGACCCTGGGACTGTCAAGAAAGGATCCAGACTGAGAAGCCGCTCTTCGGGGAGGGGTCGACGCCCCAGGGGCCCACATCGCGAGAACCATGCATCCAAGAACAGACGTGCCCCAGAAAGCTGTCGTTGGGGCCAACCCTTGGATGCCCAGCGGTCATGTCTTCGCGCACGCTGTGGCTAGAACGGTGGCCCTTGTGGGGGTACGTCACCCTTAGGAGATACTGGGCCCTCCCGAAGTGCGGGATGTTGATGTGCTGCTCTTGTCCACAGAGGGCAGCTATATATATATATATAGACACACACACACGCACATGTAAACATATATACATCGAGGACGCCGGCGGCGCATCACCGGCCGCTCCCTGGGAGTTTTTCGAAGAGGTGCGCAGCATCGAAAGTCGTGACGCGGCGCGTATGCCAGCTATCAAATAGCCGTCGCCCCATCCCGCCACCGTGCTTGGGTTTTGGGTCGGACGGAGTCCTCATGGACGCTTCCTGGGGTCTCTCGAGAGGGCTCTCGGAGGCTTCTGCGGGGCAGTTTAGGGGCCTCTTGGGGGCGTCCCAGGGGCTTCTTGGAGACCTCTTGAGGCCCTCTTGGGGCCTCTTGGGGCTCTCTTGGGGTTTGTTGGGGGCCTCCAGGGGGCCTCTTAGGGTCTCCTGGGGGCCTCTCGAGCCGAAAGCTCGACATGTTCATTCGGGTACCCCTTCTGGGCCTCCTCTTGGGGCCATCCTGGGACCTCTCTTGGGCCGTCCCGGGGGCCTCTTGGGCGGTCTTGGGGCCCTCTTGGGCCGTCTTGGGGCCGTCTTGGGGGCCTGTTGGGCCGTCCTGGGGCGATCTGGGGGGCCTCTTGGGCCGTCGTGGAGCGTGGGTAAGCCGAAATGGCGTGAACGTGTAAATCCTTCAAAAACCATTGAAAAATCCATGATTTTTGCTTCTCGGGGCTGTCTTGGGGGTGCTCTTGGAGCCCTCTTGGGCCGTCTTGGAGGCGTCTTGGGCCGTCTGGAGGCCATCTTAGGCGTCTTGGAGCGATCTGGAACCGTCTGGAGGCTCGCTTGGGCCGTCTTGGGGCTCTCTTGGCCCGTTTTAGGGCGCTCTTGAATCGCCCCCGGGCGCCGGAACTGTTCAGGGAGGGGGGGTCCGCCGGCAGAGTGGGGCCCCCTCGGAGGGACTTTCAGGAGGGCTTTGACCAGCCACTGGCGAAGGAAGGGGAAAGATAGTGCCGAACACTTTGTCAGAGAGGTCTCGCACGGCCCAACCCGCAGGGCGGGAGCGGAGGGGAACCTCTTGGGGCGTTCCGGGGGGTTCTGGGAGGCTTCGTCGTGGGGGCCTCTGAGGATGTCGAGGGAGGGCTCTCGGGGGGCGTCTGCGGGGCAGTGTGCGGGCCTCTTGGGGGCCTCCTGGGGGCTTCTTGGGGACCTCTTGGAGCTCTCTTGGGGCCTCTTGGGAGCTTCCTGGGAGCCCCTGAGGCCCTCCTGAAGGCTTTTTGGGACTTGAAAGTCGGAATGTCCGTTGAGGTTCCCCCTCTGGGCCCTCTGTTGGAACCGTCCTGGGGCCCTCGTGGGCCGTCCCGGGGGCCTCTTGGGCTGTCTTGGTGCCCTCTTGGGCCGTCCTGGACCTCTCTTGGGGGGCTCTTCGGCCGTCTTAGGGCGGTCTTGGGGGCCTCGTGCGCCGTCTTGGAGCGTCTGGAAGCCCAAATTGCGGGAAGCCGAAAAACTTAAAAACAAAAAAAAACAAAAAAAACATCGAAAAATGAATGAAATTTACATCTTGTGGCCCTGTCAGGGGTGCTGTCGGAGCCCTCTTGCGGCGTCTTGGAGGCGTCTTGGGCCGTCTGGAGACCATATTTAGCGTCTGGGAGCGATCTGGAGCCGTCTGGAGGCTCGCTTGGGCCGTCTTGAGGCTCTCTTGGCCCGTTTTAGGGCGCTCTTGAATCGCCCCCGGGCGCCGGAACTGTTCAGGGAGGGGGGGTCCGCCGGCAGAGTGGGGCCCCCCCCCCTCGGAGGGACTTTCAGGAGGGCTTTGACCAGCCACTGGCGAAGGAAGGGGAAAGATAGTGCCGAACACTTTGGCAGAGAGGTCTCGCACGGCCCAACCCGCCGGGCGGGAGCGGCCGGATATATAAGGGTTTCGCCCTCTGCCGCCGGCCCCCCTATTACTAGTGCGTGCGGCTGCGTGAATAGCGAAGTGGGTGCTTCTCGTGGCAGGATTCTCAGCAGCGTCTGCGGGTCATTGACAGAGCTTCTTGTAAGCCGTGTTGGAGCCTCTTGGGCTGGGGGGTCTCCTTGGGGCCTCTTGGGAGCCTCTTGGGGGCCTCTTGGGGCCTCTTGGGACCTTCTTGGGGCCTTCTGGGGCCCTCTCGGGGCGGAAAGGTCGAGTTCTCGGTTCGTGGACTCTCTACTGGGCCTCTCGGGACCGTCTTAGGGTCCTCTTGGGCCCTGTGGGGCGCCTCTTGGACCGTCTTGGGGCCCTCTTCGGCCGTCTTGGGGCCGTCTTGGAGGCCTCTTGGGCCATTATGGGAGCCTCTAGGGCCGTCATGGGGCGATCTCGGGAACCTCTTGGTCTGTCTCGGAGCGTAGGAAAGCCGAAAAGGCGAGAAGGCCAAAAACCTTCAAAACGTTCGGACAAAATCTTTGATGTTTGCTTTGTGGGGCCCTCTTGGAAGGCCTCTTTGAGGCCTCTTGGGCCGTCTTGGCAGCATCTTGGGCTGTCATGGGGCCATCGTGGAACATCTTGGGGCCATCTCGGGTCGTCTTGGGTTCCTGAGGCTCTATTCGGAGCCTCTTTGGTCAATCTTGGAGGCCTCTCAGGCCGGTCTGGCCGCGCGGTGGCGTCACCATGAGAATCTTGGGGTGGCCCAGAGCAGTCAGGATTTGAGGTTCCCCCCCGCCCGCTGGTTGTTTGGTGGCGCGGCGGGGCCCCCTAGCAGACAGTAAACAGGAGGCAGAAAACATGACTGGAGGGAAGAAAGGCCAAACAACAAATGACAACACATAACACATGACAGCAGACCGCACACACCTTCGCAGCCTTGCACCCCGGGAGTGGGCCGGCGGATATATATATATATATATATATATATATATATATATATATATATATATATATATTTTTTAAAAAAAAACCGTATCCATTTTGGCTCAAGTGGGGCCGGCCCCTAGCGCCCCGCGCACAGGGCGCATTCCGGCCTGGCGTGCTCTCTCAGTCTCGGCCGCCATCCTGGTCCGCGGACTGGCTTGCGCGCGTGCTGCTCCTGGCGAGGCTGGCGCGAGGGCGCCGGCATCGCATGTCTGGCAGCCTCTCCGGCGTGTGCTGCCATGGCCTCCGGCGGCCGTGCGCCTGCCGCTGGTGATGGAGCTGCGATGGAGCCGCAGCACATGGCCGTCGGCAGCGCGAACACGGCGGGCATCGCTGCTGCCCCGCCGGACAGGCCTGCGCCGCTGCCGGACGCAGAGTCGCCGCACGAGGCATCGCCATCGTCCGCTGCGGATGGCCGCCATGCGCTGCAACGAGTGGTGGCTACGCTCACGGACCCTGCCACCGGAGTCCGTCTCGACATCTACGACGACAGCACCGCCACTAACATCGCGCGCGTGCTCATCTATGCCGCCAAGGCTCATGTCCGGGCAGCTGCTGCAGCTGCCCCTGGTGAACACGAGTCGCTCCTGAAGGCCTTCGCGCTCCCGCTCTCCAAGGCTGGGGCCGACAACGGGGATGAGGCTGCCAAGTGCCTTCCCGACGCCGAGGTCAGCCAGAGCCTCATCAGCGCCGAGTCTGACATCCATGCCGTCGAGCGAGGTGCGACCGCCATCCTCCTCAGCGCCGCGGCCCACAGGCGCGCTGAGGACAACGCGTCTCTCCACACCGAGGCCGACGAGGCCGGGCCCGGCGTCGCTTCTGGCACCCCCTTCGGACCGCTTCCGGGGAGCTCGGGAATCGAAGCCCCCTCCTCGCAGTATGAGGCCGTTCGGAGCCCGGGAGTTGGGGCCGGTACTATCGCTCACGAGGCAGGTGCCGATAGTCTGATCTTCACGCCCCAGCGTGCAGACGGCAGACCAGAGCATGGAGCAACCTCTGTCACGCCTGGCCTCTCCAGCCAGGTGCCGACACGATCAGATGCGGCTAACATCTTCGACGAAGTTCACCTTGCCACGCCGCTCGCAGCTAAACGAGACCCCCATGATCCCGGAAGCTCCAGTGACGCCTCCGCCGAGGCCCTTGCCGATGAGAAGACGAACGAGTCCGACAAGATGAGCCTCCCAAAGGTGCCAGAGTTCCCTTCCGCAGCGCTGAAGTCAGAACTCGTGGGCGCCGAGGGTAATCTGGACAGCAACGCTGATCCCAGGGACATCGTTGATGACCATCCTGTGTTCCAATCCGTGAGTGGAATGCAGGCAGATCTGATCGGACAGACAAGCACCAGCATGCCATTATTTGTAGGTGCGCATGGAGTGCCATTGAAGCTAATAGTAAAGGCTATGCACTCCGTCAAATACATTAAGACCCTCGCAATGAAGGTTGCGAAAATGCATGATCATGACACCGCTAAGTGTCAGGTGTCATTTGCTTTTCTGGACGATGCGCACGAGCTTCAGGCGGTAAGCACCCGAGATGATCTTCTGCTCACGTCTGTCCTGAAATCGTTGCCTAGTGACTCCCTCGTGGTCGCGAGGATTGAGCCTATGTGAGAGGCCCTGCCCAGTGATAGAGCCTCGTGGCGGTGTAGCTGCATGTCTTTGCCTGCTCTGCCCCGCCGACGCTTGACAGCCTTCGTGTCTGGATAGCGTCCTTGTGTTCGTCAGCCGCCTGCCTGGTGAACACTCCAGTGCAACTGAGCCCAGTGTCTTAGTGCACGCCCATAGTGCCCTCTTGCACTCAAAGCCTAGAGATCCGATGCTTGAGACTACCATTCCTTGTCGAATATATATATATATATATATATTATATATATATATATATATATATATATATATATAATATAATTCCTCTTCCTATATTTTCACAAGCCCGGGGGGGGGGGAAACCATCCCCCCCCCAAAAAAAAAATTAGACCCCCGGGATCTGGGGTTCTCGGGCTCCCTTGGACGTCCTTGGAAAAGGTCACCCGGCTTTCCGGGTCTCCACAAACGCCTTGCCATCAGACCCAGGGCGATCCGATGGGGTCATCAGAAAGGCTCAAGGGAGGCCCCAGACAGCACAACAGCGCTCCAAGAGGGACTCCAATTGCGTCAGGACGGCCCAAAAGACCCCCAAGGCACCCCAAAAAACTGTTCCAAGGGGCCTTCAAACCACAAAAATCGTCCCATCCCCTGAGTAAAACTTACAATTTTAGCAGATTCGCCTTTCGGATTTTATCAGCTTTCAAGACGGTTTCAAAGCCCCCGAGATCGCCTCAAGACGCCCCAAAAGGCCCCCAAGAAAGCTTCAAGACGGCCGAGCCGAGCCCCACGATCGCCCACGAGTGCCCCAAGACAGCCCATAATGGAACCAAGAGGCCCCCCAAGGGCTCCCAGCACAGACCCAAAAGGGCCATGGGAGGTTCCCGGAAGTGCCCAAGATGAGTCCGAAGGGGGCCCCAGCGGGCCCAAGCTCCCCAAGACGGCCCAAGAAGGCCCCAGGACGGCCCATGAAGGCGCCACAACGGCCCACGAAGGCCCCGAAAAGACCCCCACGATGTTTCCGAATGTCAACATTCATTGATTTTGCTCCCATGACATTTCACATTGTCACCCAGTCGTTGAGGGTCTCGTGGCATGCAGCGAAGATGCCCTAAGATGCCCCGTACGAGTTGCATATGCATGTTCATACCCTTACACACATACATTCATATGTACATGTGTACGCTGTATACACACATACAACAATGTAAGTATGTTGTATACACCTAGACATTTATACGGAACGTGCATGCACGTGCGCGTATATATATGCATGCCCGCATGTACGCACGCACGCATCCCGCTTGCGTGCAGAACTCAAAGAACCAAGGTGCATGGCGCGCAGCGCCAATGCAGTCTTGTATGTGTATATCTATATATATATATATATATATATATACGCAAGGCTGCAGTGGCGCTTCGCACCATGAACCTTGGTCCTTGAAGTTTGGCACGCAGGGGGAATAGCAGGAAGGTCAAGCCAACAATTTAGAGATAACTCCTTGTTGCCTTTTCTGGCATCGCCGCTATAATAATGTCATTCGTTGTCCTTCCTCCATGCTTCTTTTTCCTCAGTTTCGCCATACCCTGCGCATTCTCCCCATCCTCAGCTCTTTTTTGCGGAGGCTCCTCCTTGGAGAGCCTCTGGGGGCCTCACAAAAGTTGTTTCAGGCTTTCTTAAGGCCTTCTGGAGGCCTCCTGGGCGTATTCTGGGGTCCTCTGGGGGCTTCCTCGGGCCACCCTGCCTCCAACCGCGGTCTCCCTGAACGACCGGGTCACGATTTGGAATGCTTCGGAGGGTGTCTTGGGGCCATCTTGCGCCGCCATGGGGCTCTCTGAGACCCATCTTGGACACGTGTTGTGCCGATTTGGGGCTCGCTTGGATTGCTTGGAAGCCCTTTCGGATGGTTGTGGGGCGATTTTGGAGCCTCCCAGGCAGCTTCGGACGCCCAGAAGACCGCCGTCTTGGAGCGTCGGGAAGCCGCAAAGAGGGGAACCCCAAAATTCACCAAAAACTGTCAGAAAATCAATTATTTGTGCCTCTTGAGCCTTCTTGGGAGTGCTCTTGAAGGCCTATTCTGGGCCGTCCTGGAGGCCTCTTGGGCCATCTTGAGGTCACGTCGGTCACTCTTGGAGCGCTTTTGTGCTGTCCTGGGGGTCTCTGGGACGTCTCCATGACCCCCCTGATCGCCCTAGGTATGCTGGGAAGGCTTGGCAAAACGCCCTGCGAGGCCCGGGGGGCCGCTTCGAGGCCCGTCCAGAGGGTCCCAAAGCCCCAGATTCCGGGAGTCTGTTTTTTTTTTCGGAGGGGGGGTCCCTCCGCCCGGGCTAATCAACATATAGGAAGAGGAATACACACACATACATACATACATACATACATACATACATACATACATACATACATACATACATACATACATACATACATACATACATACATACATACATACATACATACATACATACATACATACATACATACATACATACATACATACATGCATGCATGCATGCATGCATGCATGCATGCATGCATGCATGCATGCATACATACATACATACATACATACATACACACATACATACATACATACATACACACACATACATACATACATACATACATACATACATACATACATACATACATACATACATACATACATACATACATACATACATACATACACACACATACATACATACATACATGCATGCATACATACATACATACATACATACATATATATGTATAGCAGGCTAGAGCCACCTTGGGCCCTGGATGATAAACCCTGTTGGTGACTTGCACTTGTACGCACCATCCCAGGGCCCAGGACGGCTCCGGTCAGTTGCGGTCGTGGTGTATATGCACTTGCCGTTTTTGGCAAGCAAGTGGATGCCAGCCTGCACTGCGGGGCGAAAGATCTGCCAAGGGATAATTATGTCGCGGGCTCCGGCACCCGCGTCTCCAACAGTCGCGACGCCTGAGTGAGGGACTGAGGGAGAAGGGAGGGAGGAGGAGGGCGGAGGGAGGAGGGGGGAGGAGAAGGGAAGGGAGGAGGAGGGAGGTGGAGGTATGAGGGAGGAGGAGGGAAGGGAGGAGTAGGAGGGACGTCTCTTTACGTTTTGCCAAGCACAGCGTGTAGAGGAGAAGATTGGGAGGGAAGGCAACCAAGTGCCGAGTCCGGGTGCCGTCAGCCCAAGCTGGAAAGCACGCCCGAATTTTCACCCCTCCAGGCGGAAGGCGGTGAGGGGACGCCGCAAGCAATTGGGTGGATGTTGGGCTTTGGTGGCCAGCGGGGGCAGAAGAACCCTGAACCAAGGGAGGACAGGGTCTAACCAACTGTCGGGGGTCCACCCGGGCAGATTTGCCAATTGTGCCGACTCAGAAGGCGAGCTGATCAGTGGGGTCGAGAGCCTACCCGCCCACGGACACGGGACCCGAAACCGACAAGACCACGTCATGGCACCAATTGGCGGCATCATCTGCTCCTCTGGCGGGCACGAGACCACAGCGCACGAAAAGCCACCTCGTCCCTTCTCGGCGGATGCTGCGAGTGCTGGACGCGACCGCCTTCTCAAGTGCTGGATCTTGCGGGGTCCCGCGAACAGGGAAAGACGCCTGTTTATTGAAGTAGGAAGACGCGTAAAGTGAGTTCCGGAATGCCCACTTTCAACGACAGATGGGTAGTGAGGTGACGGAGTCCCGCCATGGCAAAGGAGTTGCGTCTAAGACAGTTTTCCAGATGAACGATTGGGTCAGGCAGTGGACAGACGGCCACGATCAAGCGCCATACATTTTACTGGCGGCGAGCAAGGGCGGGCAATGAGAAGCAGAAGACCTTCTCAGAAGGCGGCGGGACTTCTCAGAAGCCCCCGCGCCTTCTGAGATGTTGTTTCCGTCTTCGGGGAAGGCTTAGGCAACCTCTCAGAAAGACCGGGACACTTCCGTGCCTCTTGAGGAGGCCTCCTCCTCCTCCCCTCCCCGCCTCGCTCGCCGCCTCTTCCTGGCCACGACGTGGAGGCTGCGCCAGCGAAGCGCTGGGCGAAAGAGCTGGCGGCGCTCGCAGGCGATCGGCTCACGGCGGTCGAGGTGCTTGGCCCGTCGAGGCCGAGGGGAGCGCACGGCCTCTCCTCCCCTTCAGTAGGGACGCTCGGAGGCGCGCCTCGGGCTGCACGGCAGCAGCCCGTGCGGATGCCCCACGCCGTGGAGCGGTACAGGCGGGGGGGCGCGCCTCAAGAAGCCATCTGCTCTTCGCCCGGGCGTCGCGCTGCGCGGTGCCTTCCCGCAGCCGCCGAAGGAGCTGCTGCGTGCAGGGTGCTCCAGGTTTCCCCTCGGGTGCACCTCGCGCACGGGTTCTCAGGGTCGGGTCTCTTGCGAGGGGTTTCTCGCGGCCGCGCCCGAAGTGTATGGCGTTCGGCCTCGTCAGTTGTTCGCCAGTTTGTAAGTTTTTCGCCAGCACTGGCGCACTCCTCCCCAAGCCCAGGGGAAGGTAAATGGGTGATAGAGCTGCTCCCAGGGAGTGCCAGAGTCTGATCCCGAGTGAGGTCTGGGATCGCTATTGCATGGAGGTCTCAGTCGGGCGATTTCTGGGACACGGCGATGGCGAGCAGCTCGGCCCTGGAAGCTGCGCTGCACCGTGCGGTCGCGTCACCGTGCATCGGCACCAAAGTGCGATTTGCTCCATGACCTTGCAGCTCGCGATCGGATTCAAACTCGAGATCCAGGGATAGGGGATGGGTCGACCTCTGCCTCGTCCATCGTGTGAGGCACCCTTCGGCTGGAAATGGAGCCATTCATACCGTCCGGTTTGGTGATCCCCCTCTGTCGGGGCCCCGCGCTGTGAGTCTCGGAGGTAGGGACGACCTCTCTGAGGCAAGATCACCTCGAACGCGTTGGGAGACTCCCTCCGACGCGGACCACGCAGAAACATCGGCCACCTCCAAGCTTGGAGCTCTGCAGGTCAGAGCGCTGTCAGATCCCACGGGGGTGGGGGGTTCGGCCATCCCTCCCAAGGGGGTCCCATCGGTCTCCTCAGCCTACCTCGAGAGTGCCTGCGTTCTTGAGTCTTGGAGACAGTGCCATCCAGTCCGCCCACGGTAGCGTCGTCGTACTCGTCGGGTCTGCACGCGGGGACATCGGCCGCCCCCCACCTGTCGGGCCCACGCGGACCAAGAAAAGGGCATCGACCACCCTCGCGCACGGGGCCCCACTGGTCTGGACGCTGTCGGATCCCGCCGATGTGGGGGGGGGGTCGGCGGAGGATCTGACAGGGGCATCGGCCACACACACACACACACAAAAGTACACAACCATACACACACACACACACACACACACACACACACGCGCGCGCGCGTTTGTTGGCGCCGCGGCCTCGCGCGCAGCGAGGCGGAGACGGTCGGTCGGAAGAGCAAGAACAGAGCGCACGCGGCCGCCCCCTCAGAGGAAGAGGCAGGGATCGACATGTGGATTGACCGTGCCATCCGCTAACCCGGGCATGGGTAGCGGTAGAAGACGGCAAAGGCGAGCAACACACACACAGCGGTGGAAGGTCAGCGGAAGCGCAGCTTAGCCGTGCCAGCAAATGCGAGGAAACAGGCAGGCATGGACAAGGGGGTAACCGTTCTCTCATTCATTGTTTTGCCGATCGGCGCGGGCCCTCGCACCACACCCCTCCCCCCCCACCGTGGAGTGGGTCTTGGCTGTTTCGAGCGCCTGCTTCGAGCAGGTGGAGCCTCCCCCCACGGGAGGCACGGTTGCAAAGAGTCGCACTCAGCAGGGGTCTGGAGCCAGACCCCCCACCCCCCCCCTTCCGCCCAGTGCCGAAACGCCGAATCAGAAAACGTTCACCAGCACACACACACACACACTCTTTTGCGTCGGCGGCTGGGCAGAGGAACTGCGCCAGCGGAAGCGCAGTCAAGACGGGGGTACCGTCGAGGCGAGTTTTGTGCCACAGCGCAGGAGACCGGAGGAAGACAGGGCGGCGGCCGAAGGAGGGGAACACCAAGACCCACACACACACACACACACGCACGCACGCACACACACACACACACACACACACACACACACGCACACGCACGCACGCACGCACGCACGCACGCACGCACGCACGCACGCACGCGCGCACGCGCGCACGCACGCACGCGCGCACGCGCGCGCGCGCGCACGCGCGCGCGCACACACACACACACGCGCGCGCGCGCGCGCGCGCACGCACGCACGGACGCACGCACGCACGCACGCACGCACGCACGCACGCACACTGCAGGGGGCCTTTGTCGGTTTCCGCACCGTCTGCGGCGGGGAGGCCTCCGCAGCCGCCCTCGGGCCGCGGCCGCTCGTCGCCGGCGCCCGGAGGGAGAGGCGGGGAGGGTGCGGAGACGGAGGGCCCCCACCAGAGGGAGGCGCAGTCGTGCTTCGCAGGCGACGTGTCTCCCCCAGCACCCCACCTCTCGAGGAAACACGAAGCCGCTCAGGAAAGGAGGGAAGCACTGGGATGGACCCCAAGAGGGCTCTTCGGACGCAGCCCTATCGAGGATGGACGCCCCCCCGTCGTATATCCCAGGGTTGGGCCCCAAATGTCTGGTCCATTCGAAAACCCCACGAAGCCTGGGACAGGGGTCGACATATCCCCTGTTTGTGTGTGGACCGTTGGAAACATCATCCAAACCCATTTGTCCACCTGTCCTCGCTGGGACAATGACTCCCCTGAAGCTCGCTTGGCGCCCAGCTGGGCTTCTGCCTGGACCTTGGCATCTGCCAACAGCTGGGCGATCACTGCAATGTCATCAGCATGGGCCGGAGTGGACTGAGCAGCTTAGCGATCGGCCTCGGCAATTCCCGCACCCGCCTCTGCGGGAGAAGTGGGCGCTCAGCTTCTTTGCGGAGGGCTAATGCTGTGGGGCCCAGCACCTCCGCCACCAACGTGATGTGACTCCACTGCTTGAGCCCTTTTTCTAACACCGCGAGCCAGTCGAGCGAGAAGAACTCGCCGTCCACCAAGGTGACCCCCTCTTTTTCCCACTTGGGATGGCCGAGAGGTCCTGGATGTAGCCCTCGCCTGTAGCATCGCCTGCCGCCGCGACTGGAGGGGCGTGCTTGGCGCAGACCGCTTCCCACTCCATCTTGGTGACGACGGCATCTTGTCCTGCTTGCAGCGCCTTCGCTTGACATTCACGAAGACACTCTTACGCTCCCTCCAGGCGGTGCGACAGCTTCTCGAACACGGCTTGTTGTTCACTGTACGCCGTGACTTTGGACGCCCTTCCTTCTTCGAGCAGCGGGGCACCCTGTGGCGGAGCAGGGTTGTTGACAGCGGCCGCCGTGGTACGCAGCGCCTCGAGCTCGGGGCAGCCCCCAGTCTGCAGACGACCTGCTCCAATGGGTCGGCCTCCTGCACTCTGCTCTGCCCGTGCCAGCGCCGTCACCCGCCCACCGAACCCAGGGCCTCCGATTTGCCGTGGGTTGTGCCTTCGCCTTCGGGGTCGGCGCATCCCCTGGACCTCTGCCGCTCCCTTGGAGGCCTGGTGGCCCTTGGCCCGCGGCCCCATGGCCTCGCGAGCTTCAGCACTCTCTGGCATGTTCGCTTGCTCACACTAGTGGCAGGTCGTGCTCGTCTGGAAGTTCCACGGGCACTGCACACAGCGTCCGCGGGTCTGACCTCCTTTCGCCATGAACCACTGCTCCTCCGGGAGCTCAGGGAAGGCGACCGAGGGAGGGCGGACCTTCTCAGCAGACCCGCGAAAGCCTGCCGAGGAGCAGCGGTATCACTTGGTCCCCAGGGGAAGGCCATGGTCCTGACACCCGGTGTTGCGACGGAGAGGAGAGGACGAGGAGGAGGGCAGGGAGGAGGAGGGAGAGATGGAGGAGGGAGGAGGGAGGCAGGAGGGAGGAGGAGTAGAAAGGACGGAAGGAAGAGGGGAGGGAGGGAGGGAGGGAGGGGGTCCCGAAGGTGAGGGCTGCCAGCACCTGGGCCTCCTCGTAATTGGCGGCGGGCTCGGGTCGGCGGACCTGGCGCGGGATGCCTTCCGCCGTCAGCAGTGGCACCTCAAGAGCGCGGTCGGGCACCCCAGAATCTGGTCGGACGAAGGGGGGAATGGGCAAAGGGGGTTCACCTCTAAAAGTCTTACCCCCTCCAGAATAGGCGGTAGCCAATTATTTGTTCGGCGGCCTCATTGGAGGACTGGGGTCCCACCAATAGGGGGCAACGAATCATTTTTCTGCCGCGGCACCCGCCACGCAACAACGACGACAGCTACGACTACGACTACGACTACGACTACGACTACGACTACGACTACGACTACGACTACGATGAGGAGGAGGAGGAGGAGGAGGAGGAGGAGGAGGAGGAAGAGGAGGAGGAGGAAGAAGAGGAGGAGGAGGAGGAGGAGGTTTTGTGACCAGGGCTAGTCACCGCCGAGGGAAAAGGGGGGAAACAGAACTAAAGACCTGTAGAGGCTAACCGCCGCCCGTGGAAAGTTGGAGCCGCCCGGGGGGTCTGGCCCGAGGTGGCCCAGCACCGCCTTCTGGCCAGCGGAAGGGGCAGGCGGGCTCGACGCGGTGGGCCCGGGGAGGTGCTCTTGTTGCCCTCCTTCCGCCTGCGGGGGTGGCCCGGGGCCGTGGGGAGCGAAGCAGGGGTGAAGCACTGCACCAGACGGACCCCAGGAGGGGTCTTGCTGGGAGCCGACTTTGAGATGAGTTGGCCTCGTCGCCCCCTCCGGATCGATGTTCTACACATACTGTCGGGCCCCAACCGCTTCAGACCCCCCGGCCGCCTCCTCCTCCTCCTCCTCCTCCTTCTCCTCCTCCTCCTCCTCCTCCTCCTCCTCCTCCTCCTCCTCCTCCTCCTCCTCCTCCCCATCCTCCTCATCCTCCTCCTCTTCCTCCTCCTCCTCCTCCTCCTCCTCCTCCTCCAAGTTAAAATCCCAAGCTTCACGCTGCTTCGGGCGCCCTCATACTCCAAGTGCCTAATTACGCAGGTGCTGTCTCTTTTCCTGCCCTGTCAGTGGGCGTGCGGAAACCCAGTCTTCGTGTTTCCACTGCATGTCTCCGCCCCACCTCGATATCAACGTCTTCCAATTTTCAGCGTCCTCCTGCTCCATTCGAAGAAGAAAAATCGCATAAACATAAACGTTGCGCTCCGCACGGGTTCTTCGATCCGCGCCTGGGCCCCCTGGCGGCGCCTCAGGCGCCGCCCCTTGCGCGCTCCGCGCGCCAGGGAGAGGGGTCCAGGGCGAATCCAAGAAATCCGCGCGGAGCGCCAAAAGTTTGTGTTTACATGATTGTTTCTTCTTCTGTCACCTTCAACGTCTTCAACTTTCAGCGTCCAGCGTCCTCCTGCTTCATGTTTCCACTTTCAGCGTCTTCCCACTTCATGCTTCTGCCCACCTCTTCCGCACGACGTGTACGACGTCTCTGCCTCGTGCAGCCGGTCTCGGCCCCGCCGTCAGGCATTGCTCTCCTCGATGCAGTTGCCGCCTCCTTTGGGAGGCGCGGGGAAACCAGGCACCTGCAGCTGGCTCGCTCGGTCCTCCCTCCTCCCTCCTCCTCCCTCCTGCTCCCTCCTGCTCCCTCCTCCTCCTCCTCCTCCTCCTCCTCCTCCTCCTCCTCCTCCTCCTCCTCCCCCTCCCCCTCCCCCTCCTGCTCCTCCTCCCACCCTCCTCCTCCTCCCCCTCCTCCTCCTCCCCCCCCTCCTCCCCCTCCTCCTCCTCCTCC
>CAUYUJ010018564.1:91645-189145 GCA_963575745.1 Prorocentrum cordatum
TCCATCCTCCCTCATCTTCCCTCCTTCTCCCTCCCCCTTCTCCTCCTCCTCCTCCTCCTCATCCTCATCCTCCTCATCCTCCTCCTCCTCCGCCTCTTCTTCCTCCTCCTCCTCATCCTCCTCCTCCTCCTCGCTCGCTCGCAGACCAAAGGCCCTTGCAGTTCGCAGCCTCGTCTGGGATTAAAATGGGGGAAGGAGACAAAACGAGCACGACGCAGGCAGCAGCTGTTGTGACATCAGGGGTCCCTTACCAACACTTGCCAGCATCGAGAGCCTCTGGGCCACAGGTTACAACAGATACGGATCGAGAGGACCAAGAGCCTCCGCACCCACAGGAAGTTCAAAGTCCCCCATCACACAACTGCCGTAACAAACAACTGTCTCATACATCGCAAAAGGAGAGAGCCAACAAGGACGACACAGGAGCGGGCAACGTAACACAAATACGCCCACAGTTGCCCTGAGACATGCAATGCACATGATCGCCCATGCACCTCCATCCTCCCTCACTCTCAACCCTCGGGTGGAGACTCGGCATCCACGATGCCACAATGCCGATCGGGTCCCACTCCGCGCCACCTGAGACAGCGCACCTCTCGAACCTGATAGCACTGGCGGCGGGGCTGGCAGCGACGGCATCAAGTAAGGGGAAGCTGTCAAACTCGAGCCGATGTCCAACTTTCTGTTCAGACAGGGTGGCCCATGGAACTCCGTGGGCCTGCGCACACACCGCCAGCCCCAAGGCCCCTCAACACCACGTTTTCATGCATGAGGCGATCACGCTGTTTAAAATTGGCAAAGGGTCTCCCCCAGGGAAACTCGGAATCTCTAAGAGCCCGTTCCGCTCTCACCCCGAACCTCGGGAAGAAAAAAACAGCCCCCCGCAACGCGGCCCTGGGAAACTTTTTCAGTCCAATGGGCGGCCAGCCCCTCAGTCCACTGCGAGTGCGAGAAATGCTGAATAGCTATCTGCACTCCTCTCCGTGACAGAATCGTGGTGAGCATTTGGTGGAAATCGCCACTCAGCCTCCCCTCACCAACGATCCAAAAAACCGAAGAAAAGCTCTCAGCTCGGGTCGGAGCAGCTGGCGCAACACAAACGGGGGCCTCGACAGCCACAGTAGGAGCATCAAGAGCAACTCCTCTCCCAAGATCGAGCTTAGGCGCTAAGGGTGAGCGTGTCGTGGGTACTGGTTCGTATGGTGAACGTGTAAAAGTACATTTTCACAGCTCAGACCAGATGTGGGTCTGTCTCAAGAAGATGAAAGGCAGAAAGTTCAGTGGTGGCTCCCTTCGCCAGGCAGGTCGCACGGCACTGTGGCACAACATCGACAAAGTTGGCTGGGAGATCGGCGTGAGCAAGCAGCAGGTGAAGGCCGTGGCGGAGCTCAAACCAGTCCTGGCAGCCCTCTTCCCGAACAGCCCGCAGCACAACTGGGACGCAGCCTTCGATATCAAGAACGACAGGGGGGAGGTCATCATCCTGCCGATGTCGTTGCCAGGCAACGCCCACCAGGGTGGCCCCATCAAAGTCTACGACTGCGACAGGACCACCCACAAGATGAAGATCCCGCCCACCGCGAACGCGTTGCTGCAGGACCTGAGCATCGACCTCAAGCTCCAGACACACCTCAGTGAGATCCACGCTGTGGCGGATCCCTGAGGCGGCACTTCTCTTGCTATGCGTAGATGGCGACAGCGACGATTGGTCGACCATTCCTGTATCCTTTCTTGGAATGTCAGAATGATCTCGCTGAAGGGGTTGCCAATTTTTCTACGCGATCTTGAGAAAGAGTTCCCATGGTGCATGTTGCTTTTACAGGAATGCCTCGCCCTTCGCCGAGCAGAACCTCCAGAGCAGATCGACGGACATCGCCTTATTGTGGTCCCCCCAAGTGGCAAGGACAGGCAGAATGCGATCGTTGTCCATCGAAACTGTGGCTGGAAGATCTTAAGCGCGGTCCAGGGCACCCGCTACGTCGGCGCGTTGTGCGAGCATCCAGAATTCAATCGTGTCTTGGTGGGCTCTGCCCATCTGCACCCGTCAAAGGATAGGGCTCTTTTGATGGAGAGCCTGCGCGAGATTCGTCAGCACGTCCTCTCAGTCCCGAATGAGACTAAGGTTATTATCGGCGTTGATGCTAACGCCCACCTCGGTTCGGTCGCTGACTCCGATCTCTTTGCTGAGCATATAGGTCCCTACACTCGTTCTCCTGGCGAACCCCATGTTCTGGATAGGCTAGCTTGGAAGGCCAAGGAGTTATTCATTACCATGTGCGATCTAGATCTTCGGGCGGAAATACATACCATTGGTGTAAGTACGGTGTTCACACACATACCTGATCCTGGACAGCGTAGAGACCCCAAGCAGATAGACTACGTTCTCACACGGCACTTCCCTACGGGCACGGTCAGTTGTACGGTCGATTTCTCTACTGCTACCACTTCTGATCATCTCCCCCTACACCTACGTCTGCGGGTACGCGATCCTAGCAGCAACTGGACTCTGACAGCGGCTTCCCATCCTCCGCCTCCCAAACCAATAAATTGGACTTGTTCGGATATCACGGCTTATCGAAACGCTCTCGACGACGCCCTCGAGGTCGATCGTACTGTGCACTGTTTCTTTCGGGACGACGAGGCTTCCGGACTCTTCCTGGATATGGCTCTTTCTACGACACACTACCTAGGTATCGTAAGCGTGCGCGTGATCACCTTCGAGGATGTGCTGGCCGGGGCTTTGCGCTATTTCCCTCGGCGTCTCCGACGGCAGGCTCCTCTCCCTTAGCTTCAGCATGTGGCCCAGTATGCACTGGCCCTGAGGACCCACTCTTTGTGGGAGCGTGTAGAGAGTCGAACAACACGGCAGAGTTGACGGCACCCATTGAGGCCTTTCTGTGGTTGATTTTCCAGGACCCCCTTCCCGACAACATCAGGACGATCCCCCCCCAGGCCAAAATCAAGATGATCTTCGACTCTCGATATTGCCAACAGATGATCTGGGGACGATGGCGGCCTCGATCAAATTTGAATCTGGTGTCCGTCATGCTGGCGCTGTGGCAGGACGTTTGCAGGCGCTACCAGGTGTGCTTGCCAGAGTGGCGCAAAGGTCACTCTCAAGATATGGGAAACACGGCGGTCGACCTACTGGCCAAGGAAGGAGCGGACCCTCGGTCCAAGCACCCCGCCCGAATCACTGTGCGACATTACACGCCTTCCTACTGGCCGCGAGAACCCTGGAGCAAGCCGACGGATTCCTGGACGCCGCCTCCTGGGGAAGAATCGACCTGGAAGATTCCACCGTGTTTCGCTCGTCGGCTGGAAGCCGACCCTATCCCGACCCCCGCCTGCCTCCCCCTCCGCAAGAGACCCCGTCACCGTCGGTCCGACCATGCCCCCTCTCCGCTCCCTGCCCCCGCCCCCGCGACGCCCCCTCTGGAGCCCGATGGGGAACCTTTTAGACCCTGTACGGATGCCCATGGACGCCCTCTTCCCTCTTTACGCTTTCTGGCTGACGCCGTTTCGACCGCCGCCGCCGATCACGGACGTCGACGCAACCGGAGACCCCCCCCCCCAAGCCAGAGAAAGAAGAAGACGAAATCACCCGTACCCACCTCGAGGCTGTCAGATCTCTCCGACGAGCTGCCACGACGCAGCAGATTCGACACTTTTACTGCGCGGCCGAGTCTCTGATCCGCCGCCAGCTGCAGCAGACTAAGTTCGCGTACGAGTGCGACTGGCTTCTCTCCAAAGGTCGCACAGACCGAAGCGCCCCGCCGCCGACCTGGCAGGGGGCCATGTTTAACGAGCAAGGCGTCCTGACGACGGACCCCCAGGAGATCTTAGACCTTGCCGAGTCCTTCTTCGGAGATTTGCATCGGTCCAAAAACGTCATGCAGCTCCCCGCTTGGATCCAGAAACGCTGGGACCGTTCGGCCCTCGAGGGCCTCGTCCAACTTTCTGGCGCTCGAGTTCGGCAAGTTTTCCTTCGTATGAAACGTGGTAAGTCATGCCCCCGAAGCGAGTTACTCGTCGTCGAAATGTTCCTGGATGCCTCGGATGATTTCTTCGAGATCCTCGCCTCCCTCTCCGAACTTAGACTCCTGAATGACCCATCGATGGACGAGCCCTGTGGCTGGGACGAGCACGATGTTCATCTTATCGAGAAAATGACAATCCCATTGCACATTAAGAAATGGCGCCCCATTGCTGTCCTCTCGGCGCTATGGAAAGCTTATATGCAGATACTGTCCGAGCTAGGCCGCATTGCAGATCGACCACTGTCGCCGAATCAGTTTGCCTTTCGCCCTGCGCACCAGACGGCTGAGGTCATCTTTATTATTCGTCTCCTGGTTGAGAAAGCTATCGAATTTCGGATACCATTGCATATTGTTTCTGGGGGTATATATAAATGTTATGACTGTGTTGACCATGGTGTCTGGTGCCACGCTTTCAAGCTCGCCTCGGTGCCCGATGTCATTACCGCCGCCATGATCCGCGAAGTTAGACGCGGACGAGGCCGTCTCTTGCTTCCTCGCCTGCCTCCGTCGCAGCCGATATCTCGGACTCGATCGATATATCAGGGCGATCCAGATGGCCCTCGCAAGTGTAACCTCATTATGGAACATACTCTCATTCGTCCCTTCCTCTCCATATGCAAGTCCAAGGGCTGGGGCTACCCTCTGGATTTTGAAGACGCACGCCCGTTGGGCTTCGAGTACTATGCGTACACCAGGAGGGGCGAGGATTCGCAGCAGATTCGAAGAGTCCCGTTACTCATCTTCGCCGACAATTTTTGGCTGCTAGGTCTCACGCCGTCGATGGTGACCCTCATGACAGATGCTTGGAATAATCTAATACGGCTAGCAGGCTGGTGGGTGGACTTGAACGATATGCAGTGGACAGCGTCTGAGGATCACCAATCCCGACTGGCCGTGCATGATGTCTGGGCCCAGCCCTTCCCCCAGAGGTCCGCCGTGGCCCCATCGGCCCACCAAGCGCCAGAAGAAAACCGAAGATATCGCCCTCCCCGTCTTTCACATCCCTTTCACTCCGCGAGAGCAAGGGATAAAGGTCCTGGGCCATCAGATCACCTTCGATAACAATGCGTCGGTCGAAGTGGACAGGCGCATACGTGCCGCCTGGAGTGCATTTGCGCGCCATAAGAAGCTGCTGGCCACGAAGTGTGGCACCATCTCCAATAGGTTGAGATTGCTGCGCGAAGTTGTCCTCCCCGCCCTGACCTACAACATCGGGACCCTGCATCTCGCCCAGGATCACCTTCGGAAAATTCGGGCCGTCCAGATTGCTATGGAAAGACGTGTTATTAAACGCAAGTTGCCCCCACCCCCCCACCCCCGAAAACGACCCGCCCGCCCCTGACTACGACGACGACGACGACGACGACGAACAATGACCAGATGAAGGCCCCCGAGGTTCCAGAGACAGGCCACGTGGACCCAGATAAGTTGGACGAGTTTGGGGATTTCGAGGAGGACTTCTTGGGGGACCATCTGGCGCACGTCAACCGTCTGAGGGCCCACTATCTAGATAAGTTAGGTATCCAGAGATGGGATATAGCCTGTTTGTGCCGTGTTTTCGACTGGTGTGGCCACGTGTGTAGGTTCCAGAAGTACGCCCCAGACAGGCTTGCACTCCTGGCCCTGCTGTGGAGGGGCCAACGCTTCCTGGCGGACGTTAAAACACGTTTTGGCTCCCAGTGCCACGGCCACATTTTCAAACCTAGGAGATTCGAGGACCAATTTAAGTTTCTGATCAGTCACGACTATCAGGAATTAGCCTCCGACCCAGAGATGCGGCAGGACAGCCGCACAGCCTGGTTGAAGAGGAGGCTCGGACGGTCGTCACGACGATGATCGCGCTCGGGCGCGCCCACGCCCGCCTCTCTTCCATCGCTGCTGTCTCTCTCACTTGCCCAGGTAGATCTGTCATCCAGCGGGAGTTACACCTCCATTCAGGCTGAGTCGTATCGTATCGTATTCCTCCTCCTCCTCCTTTTCCTCCTCCTCCTCCTCCTCCTCCTTCTCCTCCCTCCGCCTCCTCCTCCTCCTCATCCTCCTCCCCCTCCCCCTCCTCCGCGCTCCTCCTCCTCCTTCTCCTCCTCCTCCTTCCTCTTCCTCCTCTTCGTCCTCCTCGTCCTTCTCCTGTTCCTCCTCCTTCTCCTCCTCATCCTCCGCCTCCTCCTCCTCCTCCCCCACCACTCCCTCCATCCCTGCCTCCCTCCCTCCCTTCCTCCCTCCTTCGCCTCCTCCTCCTCCCTCCTCCTCACTCCTGATCCCTCCTGCTCCCTCCTGCTCCGTCCTCCTCCTTCTGCTCCTTCTCCTCCTCATCCCTCACTACCTCCCTCACTACCTCCCTATCCCTCCCTCTCCCTCCCTCCTCCTCTCCCTCCCTCCCTCCATCCCTCCCCCTCCTCCTGTCCTCCTCCTCCTCCCTCCTCCCTCCTCCCTCCTCCTGCTCCTCCCTCCTCCTCTCCTCCCGCCTCCCTCCTCCCTCCTTCTCCTCCCCTTCTCCTCCTCCTCCTCTCCTCCTCCTCCTCCTCCTCCTCCTCCTCATCCTCCTCATCCTCCTCCTCCTCCTCCTCCGCCTTTTCTTCCTCCTCCCCCTCCTCCTCCTCCTCCTCCTCCTCCTCTTTCCCCCTCACCCTCCTCCCCTCCTCCTCCCTCCCCGCATCCCTCCCTCCCTCCCGTTCTCCTCCTCCTCCTCCTCCTCCTCCTCCTCCTCCTCCTCCTGTTCTTTCGTCCCGACAGGGCCTCTTAGAGGCCCTGAAGACGGAGTGCTTTTCGCCGCTGGTCGCCCCTCCTGGTTTCCCTCGGGACGTGGTGGTCGCGGCTCGTTGTGGCGTCGCTGTTGGAGGGCTGGAGCTCGACCCCTCCCACCGTCTGGGATTCTGGGACTTGCATTCCTTGCTTTTTTGTTTCAGATGTGGTCGGACCGCGACCGTTGACGGTCGCCAGTTGGCCGAAGGTTGCGGGCCCCCCACTCGCAAAGGCCGAGAGAATCTCGGCCGAATTAAACGCGGGCTGTTTCCGAGCTATGCGGGGCCTTCTAAGGCCTCGCAAGCGATTTCGCATGCGAGGTTAGTGGACGCGTGCGTCGCTGGGGAGACAGCACAGCGTGCCAGGAGGGCAAGCCCTGTACCCTCCCACGCGCCCTCCTCCCCTTGCGGGGAGGAGGAGGCGCTGGGGGTGGCTGCTACGGAGTAGCCACCTTGGGTGCAGGTGCTTGGCCTCCTCCCTCTGTTTTCCCCTCCCCCTTTTTTTTTAGCACGCTGTGCTGTGCAAAAGGTCCAAAAAGGTCCTCCTCCTCCTCCTCCTCCTCCCCCTCCTCCTCCTCCTCCTCCTCTCCTCCTCATCCTCCTCCTCCGCCTCATTCCTCCTCCTCCTCCTGCTCCTCCTCCTCCTCCTCATCCTCCTCCCCCCCCTCCTCCTCCTCCTTCCTCCTCCTCCTCCTCCGCGCAGCCATTTTGGCTCAAGCCATTTTGGCTCAAGACTGCTTTCCTGGGAGGCTGACTGCCCCCAGGCTGACTGGATACCGCTAGTCCGCGGCTTGCTTCCAACCTCTTGCAACCACGGCTAGGCTGTCCGCTGGCCCGTGGCCCAGAGTTGATTTTTTGCGCTCCTGCCGGAGCGGTGTCTTGAGTCAACCATGGCTCGGGAGTACAACCCGTGGGTCAAGCAGGCCAACGGGTGGCGTCGCAATGGGAAGAAAGGCGGCGGCAATGGCGGCGGTGGCGATGGCGGTGGCGGTCGTCGCCGCGCTCGTGATGCCGCGCGCCTCGCCTGCAGTGTCTGCGGGGCCTGTGGCCATTGGGACTTCGACTACCACAAGAACTGGTGCTGCAGTCGCTGCGGTGGCTGCTACGTCGGCGACGGTGGCGGTGGCGAGGCAGCGATGGGCGTCGGCGACCAGGGGAACACTGCCCCTGCCGACCCTGCCGACCTTGCCGCGCACCTCGCGATGTTGGCGACGAAGTTCCCCACGATGGCCCAGGAGCTCGAGGCGGCCAAGCGCAAGGCTGAAGAGGGTGGCCCCCAGCCTGTTGCGCCTCCAGAGCCGCCCGAGCCCGCTTCTCAGTCGGAGCTTGACAAGCGTGCCTCGGCGAAGCCCACGGAGCTTTCCAAGGCCGTGGAGGCGGCGGCTCGCGCTGAGCGGATCGCACAGGTGTCCGTCGAACAGCGCTTGTCCACCGTGGTCAAGCACAAGGATAACCTTGCCAAGGCGGAGTTGGATCACGCCGAGGCCAAGCAGTACTGGGAGGAGATGGCGGCCGAGCTGCGCGAGGCCATCGCCCAGAAGAACTTGTTCAACGCTGAGCAGCACATGCAGGGGATCCGCACCGCGGAGGAGCGCCTGGCCCGAGAGGCTGCGGCGGCCCAGGCCGAGGCTGCCCGCCTGGCGGCTCTTGCTCGTGCTGCTCCTCCTGGGCCTGGGGCCCCGCCTGGAGGTGGCCCGCCGCCTCAGGGTCCTGGCGGCCCGCCTGGGGGCGGCGGCGTGGCGCCTGGCGGGCCCATCCTCCCGGGCATCACGCTGGCTGGCTTCGTGGACTTCGCCTGGGTCGAGCAGAACTTGCACACCCTGGAGGAGGCGGACCTCGTCCGCTTCGAGGGCAGGTCGGCCATCGGAGCCGTACAGTGGAGGGCCATGTGGAACATGGCTAAGCAGCAGCACTCCCCCGACCTCCCCATGGACGATGCGGCGTCGGAAGCGGCGTCTAACGCGGGCGACGATCCTGATCTCGCTGAGCTTCGTGATCTTCGCAAGCGTGCTGCTGACCTGCTGACCGTGGTCTTAACCCCGAGGAGTCGGAGAAGTACGGCGTGCTGGTCCAGCGCGCCGCTGATGCCCGCGCCGCCAAGCGCGCCCGCCGCGCGGCGGCTCATCTTACCAACAACTACTTTACATATTTCTGTCAGGCAGCGGCCGCCCAGCTTAATGCAGTTCCCGCGGCTGCCGAGGCTGGAGGCCCGCAGCGTTTTTAACCCTGGCGTGGCAGCAGTTACGGACTGTGCCAGAATGCCCCGCCAGATTTTGCTTCCCGCGGTGCCCGCCAAGCGCGCTCTCGCGGGCAAGAGCTGTCTCTTCTCTTTTGCAACGTCACCTCCTGGTCTGCGTTAACTAAGGGCTTCGCGGCAGCTCAGGTCTCTAAGGTTGATGCTTTCCCCATGGCTGAACACCGCGTCCGGCGGGGCAACGTTCAGCAAGCTAAGAAAGAAACCCGTGCTATGGGATGGTCCCCCTACTTCCAGCATGCGATTGATTCCCCTGGAGGTGGTACGCACGGAGGTGTTGCAGTGTTGACCCAGAAGGGCCTGGCGTTCCAGAGGTTCCTCACCCAGGTTCCTGTGGTGGTCCAAGTGGGCTCTGGCGCCTGTTGGCTTTTCTTGGAGGTGAAGCTCAATGGGTTCTCCTTGGGAGCTGGAGTTTGTTACCTGGTTGCTTCTATCGGGATGGTTGGCGAAAACCTCGATAGGATGAAGGAGATTTGCCAGTTCACCAGGTCGTTGTCTGTTCCCTGGCTGCTCTTGGGCGATTTCAACAATTCCCCTGACCAGGTTGCTAGTTCTGGATGGTTTCAGCTTACCCGTTCTGTTCCCGTGGTCCCTGATAACGTAGAGTTCACATGTAACACGGGCGAGACTATGATTGATTACCTCGTCTGCTCCCAGGATCTGGCCCAGGCGGTTCGGGCTCAGGCTCTCTTGGACGTCCCCTTCAAGACGCATGCGTGTATATCTGCCACTGTTGATGCTGATGTCCTCCGTCTCGTGGTTGAGCGTCGTCTGAAGTGCGCTGCTTTCCCACCCGCTTTTGGGCCTGATCACGTTTGGTCGCATTATGTCAACGTGGCTTTGCAGGATGATTTGGACCCGTCCGTTCCCGAGGATGTTGCTGATGCCTTCTTGGAGCATACGCGTGAACACATATCTAGTGATATGTCTGGGGCGTGCGCTCTCTGGTGCAGGTCTGCCGAGCATGCGTGCATTTCTCGGGCGTGCGCGGCTGCCGAACCCGATCGCGTTCTGGGACAGGGGCTGGGGCTGCAGAGGTTTTCTGGATCGCTTCGCCGGCATGGGCGTTACAAGCAGAGTTTCTCTTGCCCTGACCTGTGCTTCTGGTCCCTGGTCCACGCCCGTCTCTACGATTATTGGAAATGTCTTTGCAAAGCTGGTTCGAGATGTCGCCACGCCGCTCAGCTTTGGTCTCTTCTCGCCGGCCTTGCCGACCAACCGCTGCAGCATCTGCAGCCGCTGCGCGGGGTTCAGCAGGCGCATTGGTGGGCTAAAGTGTTGTCTTTTCCGCCCACGACGCCTGACGAGGTCAAGGCCCTCATCGATCAGGCTACCGACGTTTGCAGATCTGCTTGGACCAAAGTTCGTTCCGCCGACGATTCTGGGATTCGTGAATGGTTGAAAGCCTGTCTTCCCGGTGGGGCCCCTAGGTTACACAGATGGCTTAAGGCGGATGATCGGGTGGCGGTTGATTCAAGGGCTTCGATGGGATTTCACAGACGCACGACGACATGATGAAGCATCGCGAGAGGTTTTGGGGAGGTTGGTGGGCCCCCAGTGAACAACATCGTGGCCTCCTCAATGCGTCCCTTGGGGAGCTTCGTGCATCCGCTCAGCTCGCTGCCATGGAGTCGTCTGAGTTTCAGATGCGTGACCTGGTCCAGGTTTGCCATTGTTGTTCGAGTTCCACGGCGCTCGGCGTGGATCAATGGTCCCCTCGTGAGTGGTTAACTTTGCCTGGCCATTCGCTCGACGGGGTCGTGCAGATCTTTGATCGTGTGGAACACGAGCTCATGTTCCCCACCCAATGCCTCCTCAATATCATGGCGATGCTTCCCAAGAGCGCGAATGATGAACGCGCTGTATCTAAATGCGCTACTATGTACCGTGTGTATTGTCGCATGCGGGGGTCGATGATTGACGAGTGGACTCAGCAGCATACGGACTTCTGGGACTCTGCTCTTAGAGGTTCCTCAGCCCTCCAGAGTGCCCTCTTGCGTGCGTTGTCGTATGAGGTGGCAGGATCCGTAGGCTTCGAGTCCCTGGCCGCGCACTGGGACATGGAGAAGTTCTTTGATCGTGTCGTCGTGGCATTGCTCATCCAGCTTGCGCTGAAGGTTGAGTACCCACCCTGTTTGTTGTACCTTGGCCTCCTCGTTCACACGAGCCCGCGCGTGCTCGAGGTCGAGGGTACCCTCTCGCAGATCTTGCCCACGGGCAATTCTATCTCGGCTGGTTGCACACAGTCGATGCCCTGGGTCAAGGCGTTGTTGCACGATGTCTTGGAGCGCGCACACACTCGTATACCGCATGTCCCTGTGCAGTCGTATGTAGACGACATAACGCGATATGCGCACGGCACGAGTAAGTACATCCTGAAGGTGGCCCCGCAGGCCGCGCTCTCCTTCTTCCAGGACGTCACGTCCATAGGTTGCAAGGTCTCCCCTAAGAGCTCAGCGGTGGCCTCCTCTACGTCCTTGGCGAAAGCTGCTCTGTCTGATTTCCAGAAGCTGGGGATCCCCTTGAAGGTTTTGGAGGCCGTCAAGGATCTTGGGGCGATGACCACGACGGGGAGGAGGAGGTGCAGTGCCAAGGCGAGGTTGAGGCGGAGGATTGCTTTCAGGCGGGGTCGTAAACTGCAATTCCTGGCCCGCTTGCGTGGCCGATCTCGGAAGCTGTTCAAACCTGGGTTCCTCAGCCTGGGCACGTGGAGCCACAGCGTCATAGGTTTACCACCGTCTGAGGTCCAGGCCTTCCGGGCGTCCGCTGCAACATGTTCAGGCTACTGGCCCCCGGGAGCTTGCACTACTACTGCGTTGGCTGTCCGACATCAGTATCGAGATGACCCGGCATACAGGCTTAGGCGAGAGCAACTGCAGGCGCTGGTTATTGTTTGGCATGGCCTCTCCCCCAGTATGCGTAAAGGAGTTGACCGTACTTGGGATATGTTGAAGGGCAAGCTGCTCGCCCTCCCTGCAAACCGGCGCTGGCGGACTGTCAAGGGCCCAATTGGCGCTGTGATTTGTACTTTGCTCGACCTTGGTTGGGCCCCTGACTCGCCCACCCGATGGGCTACGCACGCTATGGTGCTTGATGCGACATCCCCCGATTTCCTTTTCTACCTCGACGCGTGTGTGAAGGAGACCGTGTCTCAGGGGGTCTGGGGAGCTGCCGCAAATCATTATTGTGGTGCCGGTTTGGAAGCAGGGGTTGATTTCACAGTCTTCCGTCGCATGCATGCCCAGCTGGTCCAGGATGGGGCCCACCAGGATGCCGCCCTGTTGTGCTGCATCGTCATAGGTGGTTGCTGGCCCGAGGCACGGCTTCGACAGGCAGGCTATCTGTCCAATGGCGTTTGCCAGCGCTGTGGAGTGGCGCAGGAGACGATGATGCATCGAGTATGGCAGTGTACGTGTAACTCCTCCATCGACTCGAATGCCCTCCACCAGTCCGAGCACCTCTGCCCCGAGGCCCTCAATGCTGCCAGTCATGATCGTGTTTTCTGGACGAGGGGTTTACCTACGTTGGCTGCCGCCGTGCATCAGATTCCTCCGCCGACCTCCCAGAGCTTCGGGCGGGGCGTTCTGGAGCAAGGCGTCGTCGTCTCTGGAGGTACCTGGGGCTTGGATGGCTCTGGAGGCAAGTGGGCTAAGGATTGGAGGTTTCGTCGATGTGGGTGGGCGATGGTTCGTTTAGATTTTTAGAGCGTTGCTGGCAACTTCCAGTTCGACGGGGTGTTGTGCGGGACCCTCCCCACCCTCGAGCAGAGCAGTCCTCGATCGGAGCTGTACGCCTTCTATATGTTGCTCGCGCACTCCACGGGCGACATATTGGTGTATTCGGATTACCTCCCACTGGTGCGGGCGATGAGGCGCCCGAGGTCGTCCATAGCTAAGTCGTCGCCGATGCTCGATCTGTGGTGCCTCATCTGGGATCGTCTTGATCGTCGATCAGGCCATGTCGAGATTCTCTGGACTAAATCCCATGTGACCGCCTCGCTGAGCGAGGCATGGGGCCTCTCCGAGGCCGAGCTTTTTCTGAATTCGTGTGCAGACTATTTCGCTGGTGTGGCCGCTGCCAAAGGGGAGGTTCACCCCGACTATGTCAAGCTGGTTTCTGATATTGATTTGCTGACCTCCTAGTCTTGCATAGACTGCTCGATGTCAGTCGGGAGGTCAGCATCACCTGCCCCCGGAATAAGGCCGATCGCGTCGGTAGGCAGCCTCCCCGCCCTCGGGTACTGCCCACTGACGTGACTCGTCGGCAGCGGCTCCTCGCCGCTGGCCACGCGCCCGTGAAGGCTAAAGGTCTGTTTCGGTGTCAGGTTTGCCATCGTAAATTTGCCGCCTTCCGCGGCAGGCTTTGTGATTTTCGCCCTGGCCGGTGTGTTGGTCCACCCCCAATGCGAGATGGCCCAGCCGCTGCGCCTCGCCATCCAGCTTTCCCCAAGGCCCACTCTTCTCATCATCTGTGCGTTCTCAGAGGAGTGTTGTATTGCACGGTGTGCGGGAGGCATTGTGTCGACACTGCTCAGCTCCTCGCTGGGCAATGCCCCCTCACTCTCACGCCGCCTCGGCCTCCCACGAAAGCGGGGCTGAGCGTTTTGTCAAGGCTCTCCAGAGGGTTGCCGCCGAAGAGCGGGATGCAGTTCCCTGCGAGAGGGTGATGTTGACCGAGGGTCCTTGTCCATCAGGGAAGGCCCACCAGAGCAAGGTCAAAAAGGTCTCCTCCTCCTCCTCCTCCTCCTCCTCCTCCTCCTCCTCCTCCTCCCTCCTCTCTCCTCTCTCCTCTCTCCTCTCTCCTCTCTCCTCTCTCCTCCCTCCTCCCTCCTCCCTCCTCGTAGTCCTCCTCCTCCTCCTCCTCCTCCTCCTCCTCTTCCTCCTCCTCTCCTCCTCCTCCTCCCTCCTCTCTCCTCCTCCTCTCTCCTCTCTCCTCTCCTCTCTCTCTCCTCCCTCCTCCCTCCTCCCTCCTCCTCCTCCTCCTAGTCCTCCTCCTCCTCCTTCTCCTCCTCCTCCTTCTCCTCCTCCTCCTCCTCCTCCTCCTCTCCTCCTTCTCGTTCCTCTCCTCCCTCTTCCTCCTCCTCCCTCTCCACTGCCTCCCTCCCTCCCTCCGCCTCCTCCTTCGCCTCCTCCTCCGCCTCCTCCTCATCCTCCTCCCTCCTCCTCCCTCCTCCGATTGCCACCTCCCCGCTTTCCTCCGACTCGACGGACACCTCGTCAAGTGTCATCCCGCCGCCGCGCCCGGCGGGCATCGTGCGTGGAAAGTCCTTCGAGCTGGACGACTTCGACCTCGGGGCTACCGTCGGCATGGGCACCTTCGGACGCGTCCGCGTGGTGAAGATACGAGGCAGCGCCGACAGGGCTCCTTTTGCCCTCAAGATTATGAAAAAGAGCGAGGTTATACGGCGCAAGCAGGTGAAGCACGTGAAGGATGAGGCGGCGATCCTCTCGCAGATCCAGCATCCTTTCGTCGTGAACCTCTTGGCAACGTTTCAGGATGAGAAGCGGCTCTTCCTACTGCTGGAGTTCGTCAACGGGGGTGAGTTGTTCTCGCGCCTCCGGACCAAGAACAGGCTGCCCGAGCAGGAGGCGCGTTTTATTGGAAAGGTTGCGCCCTTTGCCGCCAGACCCTCAGGCAGAGCCATCGTGTAATTACGTGCGGAGGGACCACCGTGAGGTCTCGTCGAAGACGCTTACGTTTGGACGCACCCACGTGGCCAAACGTTGGGCCGAAATCTTGCCAGGCTACTGGGCCACGTGTTCCCCCAGCCGTTGTGGAACCCTTGGGGGGCACTTGCGGGAGGAAGGGGAAGGAGGAGGAGAGAGAGGAGAAGGAGGAGCAAGAGGAACCTGACGCCTCTCATGGGACCTCCTCGGTGCCTTTTGCGGGCCTCTCAGGGGGCCTCTTGAGGTGCCTCTTGGCCGTCGGAGGCCAGCCTGCGGGCACCTCCCGGCCGTCGTGGGATCATCGTTGGGCGACTTAGGGGCCGTCGTGGAGGTCTTGGGGCCCGCTTGGCCCGTCCTGGGCCCTGTTGGGGGGCTTCTGGGGCCATCTTGGGGTTAGCTTGGAGGCCTTCGGTGTTGTCTTCGGGTTCCAGAAGCCCAGAATGGCGAGAATACGAAAAGATTTAAACCTTCTTGCGCAAATCCGTGATTTTCGTATCCTGGAGGTCCTCTTGGAGCCCTCTCGGGGCCATCTTGAGGCCGTCTTTGGCGGGTAATTACGCCGTTGGGAGACTCATTGTATGGTGCCTTTCGTGCGGCTGGCGGGTCAGGCCGAAGGCCATTGGAAACCCTTACACATGCTCGAACAGTGCAACACTCAGCACTCCACGCACCTCTGTGGAAAGCCACAGGGGGCCCTCGGGTGCGCCGAGGCTCCCAGCACTCGCCGCTGCACCGATCGTTCCCACCGAGCACGACGCTGCGGCGGCACAAGCCGGCAGGTTCCGCGAAGGGGGTAGTATCGAAGAGAGCCCGGGCGTGAGCCTAGACCACCTCGTGTTATTTCCTCTCCCAGACCTCCGTGACTAAGCTGGTCAGTGTGAAAGTCCAGCAGGTGGCTCCAGCAACGAGGAGGAGGAGGAGGTGGAGGAGGAGGAGGAGGAGGAGGAGCAGAGTGACTGGTGTCCGCGGGAGCTCTCGTGCAGTGCATGTCGGGACGCATGAGGTCCCCGCTTCCCGTGATGGTGTCCGACGATGGTAACGACAACGCCTTCTTTGTCAACGTCACGGCGCAGGAGTTCCACACATTAAAGTGGGTGGCCAAACACGTGTGGCGCAGACGCGGCATCTCGGCCAAGGTGCCACAGATGCTGGGAGCGTGGATGGTGAACAAGACACCCGCAAGCGACGTCCACAGTCTTGGCGGACCAACTTGTTTCCGTCGCGGACGCTGCGAGAAACATGGACTCCAACTCATCGGTCTTCTTCGCGGTGGGACATGCGAAAGGATCACTTGGGCACACCGCCTGCGGCGCCTGCGGCGGGCTCCGCCTGCGCCTTCAGGACCGACTGTTGTTGGAGGTTGGGCGCGCGCCCGCATCTCGTCTAAGGCCAGGGGGACGTTACGACGAGCGCTGCCTTGCATTATTGCGTCGGGAGTTGCGTCGCCATGAGACGCCTTCAGATGCGCCTGCGGTTGGAGGTAGGCCATGCTGGGACGTCTTGGCCCATCCCTTCTTTGGCTTTGCACTTGAGAATCGGGCCGGGGGTGGCCATCTTCAGTGCAGCAGCGCAGCGCAAATGTGTTTCGACGCTTCATTTTTCTAGCTTCGGCAGTCTGCGAGGGCAGGGCGCACGAGGCACCGTGTCGCTCAGCCTCAGTAAGGGGGTTCGGCGACTACCTGAGCAGGCGCATGATTTCGGTGCTGCCGCCCGAGGCGCTCGACGCTGCGCGCTTGCTTTTCTTCGCTGTAGCCGCCGCTGTTCTTACCAGCCGCCGCGCGTTCTCACAGGGGGATCGTGCGTCTAGGGCAGTCTGCGAGGAGCTGGGAGCCCCCCGATCCCCGATCAACAGAACTTCGGCCCGCGCCGCCACCGCGCCTGGCGTTGAGGTCAGAGGCCCGTTGGATGCCTGGGGACATCTCCTGGGAGGGACGAGGGACGAGGCTTGGCGCAGCCGTCCGTCCGAGACGAACAGCCGGCGGGACGGCCGCGGCGGCCGCGTCCTCGGGCGAGGACGGAGAAGGCGCCCGCCACCAGCTCCAGCATGGGCCCGCCCCCGGGAGGGGCCAGACGGGCCATCAGCGAAGCAGATGGCGACGCTCCCGCTCTCCCAGACGGGGAGCCACGCGGGCAAGAAAGAAGCCGAGGCACACCTGGAGGAAATAGTGCATGGCTGACATGAAGAGGGCGTCGCCGAGCAGGAACCTGACGGCGAAGACCACCGCGCGAGCCACGCACAGGACCCGCCCCCGCGAGGGGCCAGGCGGGCCAATCTCGCAGCCGTCGGCGACGCTCCCGCACTCCCTTAGGGAGCAGCGGGCAATATGTAGCGGTTGCCGATCCTCACAAGGTTACGGAGGACCCGCAGCCAAAAGCACAACCAACGATCCAACACCGTCGGCACGCAAACGAGGATGACGTCCGTAGCAGCACGTGCCCACAGACGCCTCAGAGACCCTCCTGCGGCCCGCCCCCAAGCTGGGCCAGACGGGCCATCACGATAGCACCATCATACAGCAGGGCCTGCCCCCAGAAGGGCCAGGGAGGCCATCAGCGTGCACGTCCCCATGGTACTGACCACCATCCCGCCACACAGTGCCAGAGAGGGTAGCCACCCACACAGTCCGACCAAGGTAGTGAAAACAATCCAGCCACATTGTGCCAAATTACTGTAGCAGCCACCAACTGAAAGTACCAGGGGCAGAACGCCCTCGAACCATTGTAGAGAGTGTAACAAATGTCCGGCGCCCGTTCCCAGCAGAAGGCAAGCGCACTTGTCACCAACAGGTGGCCCGAACACCCTCACGGGTCGTTTCCGCTGCGAAAAGGAGGCATGAGAGGCAAGCGCACTTGTCACCAACAAGTGGCCAGAACACCCTCACGGGTCGCTTTCGTGCGTCCTGACCTTCGGGGAGGCAAGCGCAGCCGTCACCAACGGCTGGCCAGAACACCCTCGCGGGTCGCTCCTCGTAGGCCATTGGGCATGCATCCGGACCTTCGGAGAGGCAAGCGCAGTCGTCACCAACGACTGGCCGGAACACTCTCGCGGGTCGCTCTCATGAAGCCAGTGTGTACACACAGTAAAAGTCCATCAAGCCGCCGACGCAGACGCTTTTGCAGACCCTCATGGGGGAACAGCGGGCCAGGTGAGCTTGACGTTGTCTTTAGGATGCAGGCCTTTCAACAAACGCCGTCTTCTCGAGTCAATATTCGAAAGGCACGTCTTACCTTTTCCTTCGCCACTCAAGCTCCCGCAACACTCCGCCAACAATTGCTTGGATACACCTCCCGCCGACCACGCAGCACAGACTTCGCAGAAAACCGCAGGCCCTGCACGGCGGAGATGATGCCCATTGCATTGAATGACTTCAGCTTCAGCCCACTCAGAGACTACCTCTTCGCCGACGTCGCCAGCGTCCTCGGGAATAGCAGCCGCATCCAGCGCTTCCATCACGAACCTGCCTGCTTCTGAGATTTGAAAAGCAATGCCGCCGCCAAACTCCACCATAGCCTCAGCACGTAAAGCGTCGAGGCGTGACGGCTGACACGGCGTTCTGAGAATTGGGTTCCAGGCCGCGCCTTTGAATTGCTTGCCGTACGTCTGGCGCACTGCCTGCGCGCGAACGAGCCACCCGATAACTTCGCAACATCGTGCGAGGTCACCTGCACGGGCTTAATGCGCGCCCCCCATGGCTTGGGCATCACGAGTGGGAACTCAGGCCCCCGCTTGCCAACACGCATCTCACGCTGCATCACCCACCCAGTGTAGGCCGCAGCACGCTTGGCGAAATTCATCTCGAGCTCGCAGTATTGCTCGTAGACCTTCGGCGCCGCATGTACGTCAGCACCTCGTCGAGCAAACCAGTCAGCCCACATATTGCCCAGGTGGAGCAGCGGGCTGAGGCCTTTGTCGAGGTAATCGTCCACGTCCTTGTGCGCAGGGAACAAGTGACATTCGGTCTGACTGGCTGCGATCTGATACTGCGCCAGATCGCAGCATGGACCGCCGAAGCTGACTCCAACTCAGGGCCCCAGGAATTCGCCTCCGCCTCCAGTGCAAGCAAGCCCGTGAACACGCATTGCAGGTTGGCCCAAAGAGCTTGGTCGCCATCAACAGAGCGTACCTCTCGGATCTTCCAACCGTCTGCAGCGGCCCAGGTAACGGGCCAAAAGCTGCTCTGATCGAAATGCCCGGCCCCGCAAACTGCACCACGGCCCAGCCGCGCTTCCTGAGCCCAGGAATGGAGGGGGCTAGGCCTGACCCGTCCGCGAACACAGCATTCCCCAAGAGCTCCTTTGGCGTGGTCCAGTCGCCCCAGACATGCACTGGGAGTGCACATTCCACCTTGGGAATCGTAGGCGGCATGCAGGGCAGGCACGCCCCAGGCTGGAGCACGCCCTAACTTGGGCCATACAGCTGCTGCATACCCTCGTCCCTCACGTAAGCGTGGAAGTCGACAAACCTTTCAGAAAGAGCGTTGCCTGCCTCCTCGGCGTCGTCCTCAGGGCCCAAGACGGGCTCGCAACCAAAGAACTTGCGACCAGGAGTGTCGCCAGCATGCCGACATGCCAGATAGACAGGAGATTCGACCAACTGGAAGTCGCACTTGGCTTTCCTCGTCCACGGCACACCTGACCAGTGAGCACGTACATTTGATGCCTGCTGCCCTTCGCTGACCGCAGCGCCTCTAGCTCCAATGCGCTGCCTCATAGCACGGACCCAGAGCTGCGCATGTTCGCCGTCGGGGGTGCTCGAACCTCGATAAGATACGCTTGCCTTACCACCTCTCGATTGACTCAACCAGATGACAACGCAAATCCTTCGGACTGACAGCTAAAATGTTGACGTGCTCATTGACCAGGATCGTGGATGAGTGCATGAACCAATCAATACGCCAAAGAGAAATGATCGCAGAAGCGACGGGCCCCCTCGTTTCCCTCCAAGAAGTCTTGCCCTCGCCGACCATCTTAGTAGCGATGGCTGCCCACGCGTGATGAAGCTGACTGAGGAGGACTCGACTTCCCCACACTGTCGCCGCGCACCGACAAACCAGGTCGCAGGTGGCCATGTAGATGGTCGAACTCTTTGGAGCGCTGCGTGGCCAGGTAGAGCGTGAGACTCGAAGAGCCTGGCCTCGATCCAACCAGACGTCCTGCTTCTGTTCGTACCTGATTCAGATGATGCTGACTGAGGCCTGCAACGCCAGCCCCATGCCCAGCACTTGGAAGTAGCCCCGTCTTCCATAAGCAGATGACCTTCATGCCCGCTGCCTTCTGGAGCATGCTGGGCCGTCGCCGACGAGCGATAATGCCAGCGATGCGTTGGCTCGTGAGCTTTCTGGATTTCTTTTTGCCGCACATGTCATGCCCGAGGCTACGAGTCCACATCTCTTGGGAGGCCTCTCGGAAGCCGTTGGGAGGCGGTTGGGATGGTCCTGGGGCCTCTCGGGGACCTCTCGGCGGTTTGAGAGCCATTTTGGGCCCTCTTCGGGGCGGTTTTCTTTTGGGGGGGTGGGAGCTTGCTGTGGCCATCGGCTCAGTGGCGCCGCCCGCGGGTTTCTGCCTCTCGGGCGCGCAGCGGGGCGGGGCGCGGCGCGGGGCCCTTTCCCCCCCTCGCCTCCATGGCCCTTCCTGGCGGCGGCTGTTGGCGCAGCTGCTGCGGCGCCGCCGCGCGGGCGATGCCCGCTGCAGCGGGGCGCGGCGGCGTGCGCTGCGCGGCAGGGCGCGAGCTCCTCGCCCTCCTTCGGGGCGGGCAGCGGCCCCGCGCGAGGGCGCGCCCGCGGCCGGGGGGCAGAGGGCAGCGAAGCAGGGCGAGCGGCCGCTGAGGCGGTCGGCGGGGCGGCGGCCCGACGCGCCCCCCCGACGGCCTGCGCAGGCGCGGGGCGACTGGCAGGCGCAGCGGCGCGGGGCCCGGGCGTCGCCAGAGCGGCCCTGCGAGGGGCGGGGCAGGCGCATCGGCCCTTTCGACGCCTTGCGAGGCGGAGGCAACGATGACGAGGGCGAGCCCGAGGTTGTCGTCGATGAGGGAGGTATCTGGTCGCAGTCTGTGACGGCGAGCGCGGTGGTGGCATCGCCGCGAGGCGTCGGCTCTGAGGAGCACGACGAGGACGCACTGCCGGCCGCGGCCCTGGCGCAGGCCAGGGAGGAGCAGCGGCTGATAGGCTTAGAGAAGTCCGTGGAGCAGCACGAAGAGGCGAGGAGCATCGACGAGGACATCGGGCCCGAGGGCGCCGAGGGTGGGAAGCTGAAGGAGGAGCTCAGCGAGCCTAGCGTCGATGAGGTCGCGACGGAGCGCGCGGCCGCGGATGTGGCCGAAAGGGAGGTGGTCTCCGTCGACCAGCACGGCGAGTCCGAGGCTGAGGCTGCGAGACCGGGCGGGCCTTGCGACGAGGCAGTCGACGTGATCGGCGTCGGCTTGGAGTGCGCGGAGGTGGTCGAGGAGTTCCTTTTGGCGGAAGGGGGGCTCTGCAGGGCCGCCTCCACTCGAGACGCCGCCCGGCGGGCGCCCCCAGTCGCAGCAGGCGGCCAGCGCGGGCAGGCGGAGGCGCAAGAGGGCCGAGAAGGCCGAGGCGAAGGAGCAGCAGCGCCTCGAGCAGCAAGAACTGCAGCGGACGCTGGCGGACGCGACCGACGCGCGGCGGCGCGGGGGAGGCAGAGTTCGCGCGGCGGCGCGCGGCGGTGGAGGCCTTCGAGGCCGAGCGCCTGGCTCGCCGCGAGGCCGAGCGCCTGGCGGAGCTCCCGCTCTTGGGCGCGTGAGCTGCGGCGCGGGGGGCTCCTGGTGCATCCCATCGGGGCCTTTGAGGGGGAGGTTTTCTTGGGGGCCTCTCGGGGGTTGCTGGCGGTCCCGGGGATCATCTTGGCGCGTGGGAATCGAAATGTCAGCTCGCATTCCCCCTCTTAGGGCCGTCCTGGCGGTCTCTTGGGCCGTCTTGGGGCCCTCTCGGGGGTGCTTTCTCGGGGGGGCCTTTTGCCTTTGGATAAGTCGCGCGGGGACACGCGAAGCCCCTGGAGCGGCCGATGGTTCCCGAGAGTGCCAGCGCTATGCCATAACCAGCCAAGGTACAAATACATTCCCACAGTGATTCTATCACTATCCAAAACAAGCGGTTCCATTTGTCAAATATGGCGCCGGTTCCCCCGAAAAGCGCCAATTTCGCAGTCGCGCCAAGTTACTACAGTGACGGACGGATCAATACGATGTGGCGTGCAAGAGCAGTTGCGAGTGAGAGAGCGGAAGGAGGAAGGGGAAACAAACACGATACGTCAATTGGTGGCGTTCGTGTTCATTTCGGAGCCTTCAAGGGGCATCTTAGAGCCGCTGGGGGGCACAGGGTTATATTCAGAAATGTTGGAGTTACTTTGGGGCCTCCGGAATGCATCTTTGGGAATCTGAAGGTCGAGATGGGCCTTGTTAAGCAATATTGTGCGACGCTGGTGGCGCGTTATGACTTCTGGAAACCATCGTGGGCCAGGCTCGGGCCATGCTGGGGATTGCTATGTGGGGTGCGTTTTGAAGCCGCGTTGGTACATCTTGGGGGTAGGACAGGCGACCAGCAGAAAACACTGTAAACAATTAGGCGTTGCAGCGAGATCTTCCCGTCTTGGCTTGCCTTTGGGCCCTCTTGGTGCCTCTTGGACCGCCTCGGCCGTGTTGAGGCAATCTTGCGCCGTTCGGGGTCTTTTCGGGCGCTTTCGTTGGGCCCTCCTGGGGACGTTCTTGGGGACCCCGTGGGGACTCTCCTGGGGGGGCCTCATGGGACGCTCCTGGGGGTGCCTCCTGGGGACGCTCCTGGGCTTGCGCCGTTTTTGTGGCGTTCCTGGGGACCTCGTGGGCCCCTCTTCGCCGCCAGGCAGCGTCACTGCGGGAGTTTTTGTGGCAACCGGGAGCGGTTGAGCAGCTGAAGGCGACCCCCTTCCCTGGGCAATTGTTTCTTAGTCCGCGGGCTCTATTTTGCAGAGAAAGGGCATACGGGGGTATGCATCGACCCCCAATCGCCCACTGATCGCCGATAGGGGCCCGATAGCCCCAACCTACCCAGGAAGGTGCGGATTCATTAGCGTGGAGCTATCACAGATCTATCGGCGACGTATCGCCGATTCCAGGTCGATGCACCCCCCCAATGCCAGACCCCCCAAATGCCAGACCCCCTGGCCCGCCAAAAGAGGAGGGAGACAGGACTAGAGAGACGAGAGGCAAGAAACGAGAGACAGGACGAGGATGAGCAAGGCGACAATTAACACAACACCAGCAAGGCAGCAGTCCAGCAGGGAGCGTCACAGCCTGGTGGCCCCAAGGGGCCCTTTGGCGGATCTCTGCAGAGGTCTGCCTCGTCTTCGAGTACCTTCACTCCCGGAGCATAATTTACAGAGATCTGAAGCCAGAGAACGTGCTAATCGATAGCGCCGGCTTCATCAAAGTTACCGACTTCGGATTCGCAAAGGAGGTGGACGACCGAACTTGGACACTGTGTGGCACGCCAGAGTATCTGGCACCCGAGATCATTCAGTCTAAAGGCCACGGGAAGGGGGCGGACTGGTGGGCCTTGGGCATCCTCCTCTTCGAGATGCTTGCAGGCTACCCACCATTCTATGACGAGAACCCCTTCGGCATTTACCAGAAAGTGATCGGAGGCAGGGTGGACTTCCCAAGGCACTTCGAGTTGATGGCGACGGCGCTCATAAAGCGGCTCCTGACCCACGACCGCTCCAAGCGCTACGGTTGCCTGAAGGGCGGCGCGGATGACATCAAGGGGCACAGGTGGTACAGAGGTTTTGACTGGGAGTCGTTGTTATCTCGCCAGCTTCAGCCAGAGTACACCCCGTCCGCGAGAGCCGCGGACGACACGTCCACGTTCGACCGCTACCCGGAGAGCACGGAAGCATCCGCCCCTGCCATCCCCGCGATGGACCAGCAGTTGTTCGACGGGTTCGGGGTAGAGATTCGCGGCAGACCCTTTCCGCCCCTTCCTCCCCAGACCACCGACGCCGTGACTTGTTCAAGGCCTCTCAGCAGGCGCGAGGGCTTCCGACGAGCCCCGCCGATCGTCTGCGAAGGCCAACCGGATGAGGGGGGAGGGGAGGAGGGCAGGAGGGGAGGACGGAAGGAGGGAAGGACGGGAGGAGGGGAGGAGGGAAGGAGGGAAGGAGGGGAGGAGCAAAGGAGCAAAGGAGCAAAGGAGGGGAGGGGGGAGGTAAGAGGTGTGCTCCCATTGAGCTGGCATGCGGAAGCCTCGAACGCAGCTTCCTTCTTATTAGCAAGGAGCCACGATTACCAGGAGAGATCGGAAGCGACCTTAGGTTGAGAAGTCCTACAGCCAGCGCTGGTGGGGAAGGAAGGGAGGGCTTGCAGAGTTGAGCTCTTCTGGAGGACAATGCGGATTTTGTGGATCGGCGCTGGGACCCCACACCTGGCGCGCGAAAAGAGCCAGGGCGGCGCAAAGGGCTCCACCAGGGGGCCCAGTTCCAGTCCACACAAAATCCGTTCGAACCTCGGGAAAAGTCAGCTCTTCAAGAAGGCTCCTCCTCGAGACCCCAGCCAGAGCGAACCAGGAGAGGCAAATCAGAGATCCCCCGCGGTGCGGGAGGAGGGGGGGGCAAGGCAGGGAACACTTGCCTGGGGGCTTGTCCGATCCCCACTACGCTGCCTGGCCGACGTATCCCGCAGGCACGGGACGACGACACGAAGAGGGAGAGGAAGCCACCCCAGAGAGGAGGCCCAGCCCGACCCGACCCGACCACCCAGATCGCTGGGCGGATGGGGGGGGGAGGGGAGGGGAGCGGGGGATGTTTCCTGACGGCGGCCGCCCGGAAGCGATCCGTGTCCTTCTCCACGCGGAGCGCCAACATCGCCGCTTCGTTGCACCCAGAGTCCGCTGGAGCTGCCGACAACGTCGCCGAGGCCGCCGCCTCCCTGGAGGGTGGAACCGTGGTGGCGCCGCGGACCTCCCAGGAGGTGCGCCTGTGGCCCTCCGAGCGGCTGCAGCTCCCAGGAGCGCGAAACGTAGGCTTCCGCACCTGCTCTCCACAGAGAGCGCAGGCCTGCCTCCGCGCTGAGGACTGTGCGCGACCAGCCGCCCACGAAGCCTGCTCGGCGAGCGTTGGCCCCGTAGGACGTCGAAAGGGAGCCCCTGCTTGAGGGCACTGGCAAGGTCCAGCCTGGGAATTGGGCCGAGAGCGAGAACCAGCAGCGGCCTCACCAGCCCAACAGGACCGGGCCTCCAGGAGGGCCCGCACATGCACCTTGTACTGAGGCAGAAACAGCTCTTCGTAGACGGCCACTGAGGCTGGTCAATCCGGAATGGACCACACACTTAGGACGGCAAGCGAAAGTTGTGCCCAAGCGTGTACGAAAACACGCCTGTGGAGGTCCTCCTCGAGGCCGTCACAGGCCAGCGCGCGGGGAGGCAACCTCATGCACGACCCTGGCCGACTCCGAGACCGACCGGCCCAGCTCCGAGCAGGCTGCGGTCGGGGCGCCGAAGAAGGAACCCTCTTCGTTGGGGAGGGGCTCCGTGCTCCCTGATTGTTTCACCGTTTGTTTTGGGTTTTCCCTAGGTTTTCGATGGGGAATCGACGTTCTTTAACTTATGGGAAAAAGGGGGCCTCGTTCCTTATTTGGGGTTCCTGAGGTCGGCGCCCCGACTGTAGGGCCGACCCTCGGCAGGGAGGACTGCCCGGGAGGGCGCCCGCCCACGCCCTACGGCTCTGCTCCAGCCTGCCTGGCGCGCCGTGCGCTCCCACCCACCAAGCCACCCCCCAAGCCACCCCAAGCCCAGCCCGAAGCCAAACCACCCCAAGCGATCATCGGGGGCAGAAAAGAGGGGGGTGATGACTAGGGGGGGTTGGATATCATGGCAGGGGGGCCATGATATTTCCCCAGATTTCATGGCGCCTCTTCTTATTTCATTACGTCCCTGGCCCCCCCCCCTGGGCCGCGCACATGCCGCCGGTCATGATTTGCACCCCCCCTCTTGGACACCCCCCTCTTGGCCGCTCCCAACAAACCACCCCAAGCGATCAAGCAGTGGCGATGCGTCCTGGCGTGCCGATAGGCCCGGCCGAGCACTGTTCTGGGAGCCTTTTTTGTAGTTTCTACGAGAGATGTTTTTAGACCATTTCTGGCCGTGGGTGCGCGTTTTTGAACCCAAGTGGAACAGGCGGCCCCACCCAGATCGGCATGGTCGGGGGGGCGGCGGCCACGCCTGCCATCCTGCTCTCTGAAGACCCACGGGCGACGACGGCTTGCTTGAAGGGCTTAGTGAGTGTGCGTGGAGACCTTGTGCGCGAACGCCCACTCGGCAAGAATTCAGGAGGGAAAGAAACACACAGACACAATTAATCGGCGATTCCCCAGAGAATATGGGAAAATATGGGAAGTGGGGGGGGGAGACAAAAAACCCGGCAATTTAAGAAAATATGGGGAATCTTTTTATTTGTGTGTATGTATTTGTGTGTCCCAGGGCCCCTTCAAGAATGTTCTGTGCTAGTTGGGCCCCTTCCCAGGTGGAGGGAAGTGAGCCCGCTCGCGCCGGGCGTAGCGGCGCGGCAACATCAAACGCAGCCAATGCGGAGGCTTCCAGCACGAGGTCGCCTGCCAGTTCGGCGGCTGATGGGAGCGGCATTCCCTCGCGGAGTGCTCTGGTGAGCGTGGCAGTCAAGCCTGAGTCGGGGGTGCCCGTGCCTCGCCATTTCGACCTCGACAGGCCCGCGCAGTGCCTCTAACCCCAGGAAGCAAACCTTTCACGTTCGCATGGAATGCCGAATCCCACTGCCCAGGCCACTGTGACTGTTCCCGCAGCTGTTGGCACCAGGCTTCACGCGAATCCTCCACAGACAGGGTCTCGCCACGCTTCCCCCTCAGAAGGGAAGCCGGCCGGGGCTCCTTCGGGCGCAGAAGCCGCATGCGTTTCACCGCTCGCTCCCGCGCCGTGCCCGGCCCTTCGATGGCCGACCGCACCTTGCCCCGCAGCACTGGAGCACCCGCGCGCCGCGGGGTCAGGGCCTGTCCTGCGGCACTGCCCAGCCCGCCAGGACGAGACCAAGGATGAGGTGCAGCAGCCAAGCGGCTGCATCCGCCAACCACTGCGGCGGACGCACGCCCAGTCTCCTCGTGCTGGAGCTGGCCGCCTCGTCCTCGCAGCAGTGCCGCAGAATGCTTGTGCGCACGCTTGCAGAACTGGGCGGGCTACGGCCAGCCCTCGGACCCATGGAGCCGTAGAGTTCCACCACCGCGGCATGCAAATAGCCCCATGGGTCGTTGCTCGCGGAGGGGGGGAGTTGGGAACGGTGAAGTCGATCAGAAAATGGCCACTCCTCCTCCTCCTCCTCCTCCTCCTCCTCCTCCTCCTCCTCCTCCTCCTCCTGTACTGTACTGTACTGTACTGTACTGTACTGTACTGTACTGTACTGTACTGTACTGTACTGTACTGCACTCAATGGAAGCGGCCGTCGATGCCAGCCGCCCCAAACATCTACACACTCACCCAGTAACATGTGAGTGCGGAGCGGGTGACAAAAATCCAAACCTTGCAAGAAGCTGGGCAGGGCCCCAACATTCTTCCCACAAGCCTGGGAAACAAGCTGCCTGATCATTGTCTTCAGCTTGCCTGACCTCGACCCCTCTATTGGCCGACCTGATCAAGGCCAGCAAGTCAAAGGGAGACGGGGATCCATGTCCTGAAACAGTCCAACCTGCATACGGCTTCCCCCAAGACGGGAAAGCTCCTCGCAGAAATCTAGACCTCTGCTGCCTGAGGTCCTTAGTCCGAGGCGTGCCCTGACACTTGGCCGCCAACGAAAAGACCCCAGACCAGGCATATCCACCACACTTCAAGCAGCAGATCACCCACCCACTCCCACCAGCCCTCCCGCCGTCCCTGACGAAGACCTTTGCTTTGCAAAGGTTGTGGCCCTGCAATCTGGACAGGAGGGTGGTTTCACTAAGCACCTCCTCAGGTGCATCTTCGGGGTGTCAGACAGAATGGGCACCTTGAAATCGATACGCGGCGCCCACCGTCGACGCCCAAACTCGGAAAGACGATTCATCTGCCTGACAGCTGCACACTTTGATGGCCTAGGTTGGGTGGAATTCGGCGAATCACCGTCCACCGCAACGGGCCCAGGGAAACCAGACGATTCCACCCAACCCCTCGCGGCCATAAAAACATCTCGCATGCTGCCCCACCTGAGCAGCTCCTTCTAGTGCTCAATCCAGCGGGAACGGAGCTCACGAGATTGCTCAGGCAACGGGTGGCCCGCAGCACCCAGCCTGGCAGATCTGTCCGCATGCTTATTGCCGAGGCGCCCTGCCTCCGAGCAGCTACCGTTCAAGACATCCGAGGCCGTCGCGTGGCCTCTGACTTTGAGAGCAGACATGAGGAAAAACGAGCCCTTCGGATTGGATCTGTCCCCTGCTCTCGGCTTTAAGCCCGTTATATACCCTTTTCCCCCGCCCTTTCTCCCTCTTATCTCTCTCCCATTGCTGCCGGCTCGGTTCGAGCTGGCTTGAGGCGATTTGGTTCCTGGTAGCAGGACTGGAAAAGGGGCCGCATCCTCTCCTCGAGCCCTGCGGGCTCCGCCGCCGACCCCCGCTGCGGGATCGGGAGGTCAGAGGAGGCCCAACCCGGCTCCGCAGTGGTAGCGGAGCCCGCCGCCGCGCGGGCGCCATCGGCCGAGGGGCGAGATCTACGGCGGTTCTCAGTGCAGTGCGAGTGCTGAAGGACGAGTACTACCTGGACGTGTACACGGAGTGCGACGAGGAGGGTGATGCGACCAGCATCGACCCCAGAGCGCTATCCGGCGATGGGCGGCGGCACGCTCTCGCCAGATGCGCTCCCTCCACGGCCGAGTGGAGGACGAGGAGCTTCATGGACGCAGCGCTCCTCGACGAGTTGGGTGACAGCGCCAGCGTGGACGAGCCGCGACCTGGAGGGCATAGCCAGTTGGGGCGGCAGCCCGTCGCGGTGGAGGAGATACAAGAAGGACGTGGCGCTGTGGATTGAAGGTATCAACCTGGACGTGAGCTGGAGCTGGGCGGCACGGATGGTGCGTTGCCTGACAGGCCCCGCCAAGACGCTCGGCGAGTCCATCCCGATGGTGGAGCTGCGGCCCAAGCAGTGGACGTGGATCCCCGAGGAGGCTAGCACCGAGGCGGCCGCTGACGCGGCCGAGAGCGGGGATCACGACGAAGAAGAAGAGCGAGGCCACTGGCAGGAGCCCGGCCCGATGGCGGGCATCAATCGCTTGATGGAGGTGCTGGCGACGATGGGAGTTGACGAGCCGACGCGCAGGGGCCAGGTGATGAACTACTTCTACAAGCAGTTGCATAGGAGGGCCGGCGAGGATCTGAACTCGTGGATGATCAGGTTCGGGGAGGCTCGCAGCCAGTTGGATGAGGAAGACGTGGCCCTACCGGCGAGAACGGCGGGCTGGTGGCTGATCGAGAAGACCGGGCTGAGCGAGACGCAGAAGAGCATGCTGATGACCTCGACCGGCGGAAGCATGGAGATTCGCGAGGTGGTCCCAGCCATGATGCGGGTGTTTCCCAACCTGCACGTCACGGAGCGAAGGCCCATCGCGTTCGACCGCAGCAGGAGACCGATCACCTTCAACCGCCCAGGGACGCAGCTCTTGAAGAAGAAGGTGATTCGGAAGTTCCGAGAGGCGCACGTGACGGAGGACCTTGATGGGGTCAGCCAGTTAGACGAGGGCGAACTCGAGGCGCTGAATGCGGAGCTTGGGAGCTTCGACGGAGACGCCGACGACGAGACGGTCGACGAGGCCCTGGCGACGGAGCAGGACCACGACATAGAGGGCATCCTCGCCGCTGAGCTGGAGGCGCTCTCGACGGTGCTCGAGGAGGCGGAGAACGACCCGGAGCTGGCCCAGGAGCTCGGGAACTTAGAGAGCGGCGCTGAGTCAATGATGGAGGGCCTCATCACGGTGCGCGAGAGCAAGAAGCGCGTGAAGGAGCTTCGAAAGGACCGCAAGTTTGGCGGCAAGGGCGGTGGCAGAGGTTCAGGCTCAAGCTCGAGCAGCGGCAAGAAGTTCACGTCGAACTTCGGCAAGAGCAGTCCCGACAAGAAGAACTCGGACTGCCACACCTGCGGCGAGAAGGGGCACTGGGCTGGTGATGCTTGCTGCCCAAAGCTCAAGGAGTGGAAGGCTGAGCAGGCCAAGAAGAAGCTGCAGCAGCGGTTCAAGCCGAAGGACGCGATGGTGGTGGACCTGCTGCAGACGCCGGAGATTCGGTTGGACGCACAGATGATAGAGATTCAGAAGGACGTGTTCGAGGTGCTGATGACCAGCAATTGCGAGCACGAGCAGGGTGAGACGCCTGTGTTCTGGGTGACGGCAAAAGAGACGGACGACAAGCGCAGTCACCTGGACTACCCGCCCTTCTGCCCGGACTGCGTCTACGAAGGAGACGACCGCGATGTCCGGCGCTCGATGCGCGGGCGGGGCTACACGGAGATTTACGAGGGCGCCGGCCAGCAGGCAGCAGAGGACGATGTCTTGGCGAGCACGACTCGTTCGTATGAAGTCCTGATGGCGACGCAAGTCCTTGGCATGGGGAGTGGTGCCCCCTCTTCTTCCGTTGGCGGAGGGCCTGCAGATGGGCCAGTTCCTGGGATGGGGAGTGATGCCCCCTCTTCTTCCGTCGACCATAGCGCAGGGTCGGCGGATGGCCCAGGTCTTGGTGCTGGGCTGCGCCTCCATTCTTCTGCAGGCCCAATGCCCTCGGATGGGTCAAGGGACGAGCGAGCCATTCAGGAGGTGTTGCTCTCGTCAGCGTCCATCGGGGGTCAAGGAGACGACGGCGCGCTCGACTCAGCCTGCAACAGCACGGCGTCGGGCGACTCGTATGCCAACAGACTCGAGGATCGGCGCAGGGAGCTGGGCATCGAGAACTACATCAAGAAGGAGCCGCAGCTCGCGATCTTCCGCTTCGGGAACGGCCAGAAGCAGATCTCCAAGGAACGCTGGGCGGTGCCGGTGTCGGTCTTCGGCGTGGACGCATACCTGACCTTCTCGGTCATTGAGAACTCGGCGCTGCAGTTGCTCATCGGGAAGGACGCTCTACGTGGCATGGGCGCCGATATCAACTTCGCGGAGGATTCGTTCAAGTCGGACCGGTTCGGCATCACGCCGAAGCAGCTGAACGAGACCGACGGTGGGCACTACTCGATGCCGATCTTCCCGCGTGGAAGCTGGAAGCCGACCTCGGGGATCCCGACGGCGGAGGCGGTCTTCCGCGTCAAGTCCAAGGTGCGAGAAGCGCTGATGACGGTGAAGTCTGAGTTGGCTGCCCGTGAGGCAGACCGACGGGCCGCCGAAGTTGGGGACGTGGTACCTGTGCCCGAAGATGAGGACGACTGGAACATGCCCAACGGAGAGGTCGATGTCTCCGGCCTTGAGATGTGGGAACGTCAGGACTACAACGCGAGGGCGCTCAAGTCCTCGAACCGCGACGGGCCGAACTGGAAGTTGGTGAGGGCCCGAGAGACGTTCTGCATGGATACGGGCGATATCATTGAGGACCTGCGGTGGATCGAGGGGCTATCTAACGAGGAGATGTTCGAACAGCTCGACCCGCCGAGGAACACGATCACTCGGTTCTATTGGGAGCCGGAACCTGAGAGGCCAAGGCCGACCGCGTCCGAAGGCCGGCCGCTACTCTGTGATCGAGATCAGCTCCTACGAGTCCCCCGGGACGTGCTGGGGGACATGGCGACGGTGCTGGAGATTCCGCGGGCGGAGCATTTGAGCGTCATGGTGCTGATCGACCGACTGATGGAGTACGGCGCGACGCAGAGGAGGAGGACCCCTCAGGAGGAAGGCGAGGCGCTCGTGAGCGTGGGTGTGTCGCCTGGAGCCTCAGGCTCCGCCGGGCCAGCGGGTAGCTCGGCCCCTGGGACACCGAGCTCGGCGCTATCTCATGGGGCCAGGAGGCGTATGCGGGTGCTTCCTTCTCTAGGAATCAAGAACAAGGCCGAGCTGGTGGACTACGTGCGCCAGCACGAGGTACCGACGGACGGCAACCCGGAGCTGATGACGATGCCTGCGCTGAAGGACGCGGCCTACGCGCACGACGAGGTGCTGTTCGTGCGGGCTCGCATGGGTCCGAGAGGCCCAGCGGTTGGCAGTGCGGGGGTTCGCCCGCCGCCTTTCGACCCTCGAGCTCGACCCGCTGCTCGGGGACCTTCGGCATTATCGAGGTGGCTGTTCGGCGCGGCGATGCTAGGCATGTGTACGCCGGTAAAAGTTACGAAGGAGGTGAACTTCACGGATCGGGTTGACCTGAACCCGAAGGTGGAGAAGATGAAGCACGGCATCAGGACCCTGGTCAAGGACCAGTTGTACTCCCTGCAGCGCGACCTTGGGACGGTGGACGTCAAGCTAGACGCCTACTTGAAGGAGTTTGGGCCCTCTTTCGGTTCATGGGAGGCCGAGTGCGAGGCGGCCATCAGCGAGAGGACCAAGGCGCAGCCGTGGATTACCGAGGTGTTCACGACCAAGGAGGCGGTGCGCAAGGAGGCGGCCAGGATGGGATTCCCGACGATGCGGAGTTACTCGCTGGAGTTCGGCGATGACCTTAGGTCGCCAAAGAAGCGTCGCGAAGTGCTGCAGGACATCAAGACAAGGAAGCCTAAGATGGTGCTCATGGCCTTTCCTTGTGGACCTTGGAGCAACTTGACGTATTTCCAGAAGGATCAGGCCAAGGTTCGAGAGCGGCAAGATCGAGACCGACCATTTCTGAGATTTGTGAAGGAGGTGACGAAGGTCGTGGAGACCTACGGTGGAGCCTGGATGATTGAGAATCCGAGGTGGTCTCGAGTCTGGAGTGAGCCAGAACTCCAGGGGCTCATTCGGAACGGCTACGCTGCAGAGGTGGACCAGTGCATGCACGGCCTCACCTCGGAGCGCGGGGTAGCACATCGGAAGCCCACGAGGTTCTTAGCGTCACACCAGGAGCTGCTCGGGGATCTCAATCGGCAGTCCGACAAGTCGCACGCCCACCACCTTGTCATGGGCGGCCCGAGCGTGACGGCGCGGACGGGCCACTATACTTCGGAGTTGGCGAGGAGCATCGTGAAGGGTATGCTGAAGCTGTTTGGCACGAATGAGGTGCTCGCGGCTGAGGAGGGCTCCGAGGGGGACCCAGAGGAGGTGGACGACCGGGGATTTGTGGACTTCCCGGCCACGGAGGAGCCCCAGGAGGATATGATGACGCTGAAGGCGACGAAGGTCTCGAAGGAGGTGCAGAACGCGGCGCTCAGGATTCACAAGAACCTTCGACATTCCTCGAGGGATCAGCTCGTGAGGGCGTTCCGTGCCCGTGGGGCAAGCGACGAGGCCGTCGCTGCCGCGATGCAGCTGAGGTGCCCGGTGTGCCATGAGATGAACAGACCAGCGGTCGGACACACCAGGTTCCCCGCACGGCTGAAGAAGGTGAAAGAGTTCGGCGATCAGATTGCGATCGACCTGTTTACGGTGCATGCGAACTCGGGCGTGGCGCTGGAGATGCTCAACATTGTGGATATCAAGACAGGCTTCCAGGTGGTCGCGCCCATTAAGAGTAAGCATCCCGGCATTGTGGCCCAGGCGGTGGAGCTGGTCTGGTTCAGCTGGGCTGGGGTACCTCACTCGCTGGTGTGCGACAACGGCGGCGAGTTCGGAGGTATTCCGCTTGCTGGAGGGCTGCGGGGTGCAAGTGTGGTTCACGGCGGTGGAGGCGCCGTGGCAGAACGGCATGTGTGAACGTGCTGGAGGCGAATGGAAGGTGCTCTGGAAGGCCAGTACCACGGAGAAGGATATCGAGACCGAGCTGGAGGTGACTGCTGCCGCAGTGATGATCACCTGGGCCAAGAACCAGCGGATCAACGAGTCCGGGTTCTCGCCAGCGCAGCTCGCGCTAGGACGGTCCCAGACCTTGCCGTGGGGACTACTCAGCGAGCGCGGTCGTTCACAGCTCGCGGCGCACGAGGCGGTGGACAACGACCCGTACATGACGAAGCGGCTGCAGGTCTACAGCGCGGCGAAGGTGGCCCTGGAGAAGCTGGATGCCAGCAAGCGACTACGACGCGCTCTAGTTGCTCGCAGCCGCCAGATGCCTCCCAGCACGAATGTGAAGCTCGGCGATGTGGTCTACTTCTACCGCGAGGGCAAGCGGAAGAACCGGCGGAAGAGGGGCCCGTCCTTGATCTTCAAGGCCTGGCATGGTCCGGCGGTCGTGATCGGTGTGGAGCCGGCAGCCATCTACGTCTCGTACGAGGGGTTGTCGACCAAGTGTGATCTTGCGGCAGTTCGCCGCGCATCGCCAGATGAGGCGCTGGGGATCAGTGCCAGAGAGCAGCTGGACATCATGGAGAAGGCTCTCCTCGACATGAAGACTGAGGGGGAGCTCGACATGGAGGATGCGACCAAGGGGTATGAGGACACGGACGAGGTCGGCCCGATCGACGAAGGTGAAGCGCCGGAGGATGAAGCTCGACCTTCTCAAGCTGACGAGGACGTCGAGGGGCAGGCCGAGCAGGATCAGCAGGAGTCGACGGCAGAGATCCCACCATCAGCCGTCGTGGCTGCGATGGCAGGTACTTCGGCCAGTGGTGAGCTCGATCCCATTTCGAGCGCTGAGTTCTCGCGGAAGACGAGTTCTCGGGAGAGCGGGAAGACGGACTTCCTGCAGGACGTGGCGCAGCGGCTGCGGGACCAGGGGGAGGACCCGATCCGGTCAAAGACGCTGCGCGTTGCGAAGACCATCCAGAAGCAAGTTGGAGAAGTACGTGAGCGCGCGAGGGCTTCGACCGCTACGGTACCGGTGGCGAACGTCGTTCCAGACGGGCAGTTCGGGCCCTACGGCAACTTCGCGCCAAAGACGCCGCGCGCCGAGGACGACGAGGACGAGGATCAAGGACGTGAAGGTGATGCTTCGAGCCTTGGCACGCCTGCGGTGGAGACGGTGTCTGTGGAGCCTGAGGTCCAGCCTCATGGCAGGAATCGTGATGTGGTGGAAGCTGAGCTGCCTGAGGTACCATCTCGTGGAGGACGTGAAGGGCCACCGGAACCCAAGCACCCCGACGAGGCGCTGTGGGTCAAGGGTGTGAAGAAACGAGCTACAGCATGGCTCCAGGGTGCTCCTGAAGCAGATCGACGGCGCTTTCTGGATCACCTGGAGACGGTACCTGCGGTTGATCCACAGTTGGAGGCGATGCTCGTTCAGGGCCAAGCCCGGAAGGAGAAGGTCTGGAGTCGGATGGACCCACCTACGAAGGCGAATTACGAAGAGGCAGCGGCGTCGCAGTGGACCAAGTGGATTGACACGGAGTCCGTGGAGGTGCTGCTGGAGAAGGAGTCCGCTGAACTCGAGGAGCAGATGAAGCGCGAAGGCAAGGGCGACTACACCATGAGTACGCGGTGGGTGCTGACTGACAAGAACGATCCGCTGAGGACGGAGGCGAATGACCTACCGTTGAAGGCGAACGCGAGGCCGGTGGTCAACAGTGGCGACCCGGGGCGTTCGGACGAGAAGGCCAACGTGAGAGTGGACGCGCCCTGCGCGACCACCCAGTCGGAGATGATTTTGACGCAGGTAGCTGCGTCTCACCCGGAGTGGAAGTTTGGATCGAAGGACGTGAGTGGCGCGTTTCTCAAGGGCGAGGTGGACGAGCGCGGCTTGGTGATTCGCGCTCCGATGCATGGTCCCTCGCTCGCAGATTTTCCTCGAGGCCGACTGGCGCGAGTTCGGAAGGGCGTGTTCGGACTGCCTACGGCGCCGAGGCTGTGGTACCTGAAGGTGGTCTCTGCAGCCCGCAAGTTGGGACTCGAACCTTCTCGCTCGGACCCCGCATTCTTGGTGCTCCACAACCCGAAAGGGAAGAAGCGTGGGCCGGACACGATGTGGGGCTGTGTCTGCGTGCATGTGGACGACTTCCTCTGGACGGGGAACGAGAAGATGGCGACTGTGATGGACGCGCTGGGCAAGGAGTTCGGCTTCGGCAGTGAAGAGTACGATAACTTTGTGTTCTGCGGCAGGCGGTTTCAACGACAGCCTGGAGGAGCTATCACTATTGACATGATGGAATATGCAGCTGGGCTGGAACCTGTGATTGTACCCCGGGGACGACGCACAGTGGCGCACCAGCCCATGAACGCCATGGAATGGAAGCAGTATCAGCAGGTGGTCGACAAGATCAACTGGCTGGTGACCAAGCTGCGCGTGGACTACCCGCACGACCTGGCGGTGCTGCAGCGCGAGAAGGGACGCAAGAAGGGCCCGAGGATCGCGGCGCTGATCAAGGCGAACCAGTTGCTGAGGGAGTTGAAGCGCAGCTCGACGTTCAAGATCACGATGCGACCGATCGACCTTCGGAGATTCGGCCTGGTGGTGGTATCAGACAGCTCACTGGGCAATTTGATGAGCGACGGGACGGCGTTGCAGTCAGATCCGGCGACCGAGAAGATTGGTACTCAGGCCGGTTTCCTCATCCTGTTCGCGGATCGCGCGCTCGTGGACGGCGGCGCGGGCCGGTTCTCGTTGTTGGAGGGCGAGAGCCACAAGCTGAAGCGCGCGGCGAGGAGTTCCTACGCTGCGGAGGTGATCTCCGTGGGAGACGCCGTGGACGTCGCCCAAGGGATGCGCGACCAGATCGCGGAGATGTTGTACGGCCCCGTGGCAAGGGGCGCAGGCATGAAGCTGTCGGGCTGGCAGATACCAATGACGATTGTGACGGATTCGAAGGACGGCCACGACAGGCTCAACTCAGACGCCGGAGTGGGCAGCTCGGCGCAGAAGTCGGTAAACCTAGAGTTGGCCAGCATCAGGGAGATTCTAGATAGGCCGCAGACGATGGTTCGTTGGACGGACGGGACTAACATGTTGAGCGATGCTCTGACAAAGGACATGCCGGCGGACCATCTTCGAGAGACGTCAGAGCGCGGCACGTGGAGCATCGAGTTTAGAGAGGAAATGGTGAAGACGGCCCGGCGTGTCGCTCGAGAACGCTGGGAATCCAGAGTGAGGGAGTTGGCCATGGCAGGTTTACACCCGGAGTCCTTGAGCCATAGTGGATGATCTGGACCTCTCCTTTCCTCCTCCAATTGTCTAAGCTCGTGTCGTGCCGAGGCTAGTGCAAGTTTGTACGCTCGAGTGCGGTGTGGTGCTAATTATCTACTCTCTCCTCCTTTTCCTCGGAATATGTACATCCGATTGGACCGGCTGGTCCGGTTGCGTATGGTGAGAGTAAACGACAGGATTTCTGGACAGAGTTTTCTGTGTTTTGATTTCATGAGCCCGGTAGCGTTGGTTCTGGGCTCGCTCCATATTGTAATTTCACCGCCATGGGTCGCGACCATGGCGCCTTTGTCTTGGATGACTGAATGGATGGTTTGCCTATCAGAGGTCGGCCATCGAACTGGGCACAGATCCACAAATATTAGAATCCGTGAGGAAAAACGAGCCCTTCGGATTGGATCTGTCCCCTGCTCTCGGCTTTAAGCCCGTTATATACCCTTTTCCCCCGCCCTTTCTCCCTTTTATCTCTCTCCCATTGCTGCCGGCTCGGTTCGAGCCGGCTTGAGGCGATTTGGTTCCTGGTAGCAGGACTGGAAAAGGGGCCGCATCTTCTCCTCGAGCCCTGCGGGCTCCGCCGCCGACCCCCGCTGCGGGATCGGGAGGTCAGAGGAGGCCCAACCCGGTTCCGCAAGACAGACCATTTTCAAAAACATGCCAAACCTTGGGCCAGAGGTGCGCCCGAGGATTCTGGGACGAGCAGCTGCCGGCCCTGTCCCAAACACAATCGAGGGTCCCCTGGCAATCCGTAAAAAAACGTGTTGTCGGGAAACGGTTCAACAAGTCCTGACGCCATTTTGTAGGCGTAGTCTTCGCCATCTCTAGCCTGCTGCCACGGGGCATTTTCACAGGGCACAGGCCGCCCATAGGCAGCAGAAATCAAATCTCCAAGTTCGTTAGTCTGGACCGGGCTCCAACCAGCCCTGCGGATTTCAGCACACTGAGGGTTAATCGCCGAACCGTCCGTAAAAATTCGACCACTCAGCCTACCAGAGGCTGGCCTGTTGAACCACAACACATTACAGGCAGCTTTCCCAACAGCAGCCTCCCTCACCGAGGGCAGGACAAGCGGTTGTGGACCGAAGCGAAGCCATGGCCCGCAGGGGGAGCGAGCGCACGACGTTGGTGCAGCGTGCACTGCCCCCTCCGTGGTGGGCGGCCCCTGGGCAGAGGGCAGGATCCTGGCACCTGAGGGTGAGCCGGACCGTGGAGCTCGCGGACCTTGGCCGGACGAAGAGTTGAGGTGTGGCCCCACGTGGTTGTAAAGCGTGCCCGTCGCGCGGATCAAGAGCGCGAGCTCCCGATTGCCAGTGTCCCCCATGGCCAGCACACGGGCGCCCTCCGCAGGCGGGGCCGACCCCAGAGATGTCTCCACGTACGTCCCTGTGCAGCCCGTCCACTCCGAGGAGCCATTCCTTGTCCGGACCCGTTCGGGGGACCAGAGGAAGATGCACCGCGCAAACGAACCACGACTGGCCATGCGCATGGAGCGAACGCAGCCACAGCCGGCGGTTGGAGCCCACAAGTTCAGGCTTACCTGCCGAGGACCACCGCACCTTGTCCCAAATGACCGCGACGCTGGCGCGAGACGGCCCGCCCCGCGCTTCGATGCTTACACCGGCATGCCCAGGTACAGCAACCAGTGCGGCGCGCACTTGGCAGCCCCGGCACGACGAGGTCGAGCCGGCGGGAAGCTTCCGAGGTGCCCGCCTTGCGATCCGCGAAGACGCCCCGGCGCACTCTGGAGACACCTGTGGAGAGGCAGCCCACTGCACACGGAGAGCCTGCTCCCATCCTCACACCCGAGGGCAGGGGGACGAACAATGACACAGACATGAAAACTCAGAGGTCCGCGCTGGGCCCCCCTCTCTGGCGCGCGGAGCGCGCCAGGGGCGGCGCCGGAGGCGCCGCCAGGGGGGGTCCAGCGCGGATCCGAGAAATCCGCGCGCACCTCCGAGTTTCTATGTTTATGTCATTGTTCGTCCCCATAGAGTCAGCGAGCGAAAAACGGTATAAAATAAACTTTTTCGCTGTCGGGGGCGGCTGTCCCTGGGCGGCTGGAAAGTTTATACCCCTACGGTGCCACCGTAAGGGTATAAACTTTCCAGCCGCCCAGGGGCAGGTGTCCCCGACGGCGGAAAGTTTATGTTATACCGTTCTTCGCCCGTTAATAGAGGGGGCGCGTTATCCCCACCTCCGCCTGCTCAGGCCAGGCTCCGTCGCTGGGCGGGCCGACGGCCCCCACCACCCCAGAGCCCACCCCAGAGACGCAATCGGCTCGGGGAGGGACGGGGAGGGCGGACTGGGAGGAGGGGAGGAGGGGAGGAGGGGAGGAGGGGAGGAGGGGAGGAGGGAAGGAGAGGAGGAGGGGAGGAGGGGAGGAGGGGAGACGTCCCCCCCGGGCCTGCCGCCGATCCTCCGCCTGTGGGCATCTGGGGGCTCGCACTCGACGGGCCCCCTTCGGGGGCCCTTGGAGGACGGCGTTCGGGAGGCGAGGCGGGCCCGGAGTTCCGTCGGGCGGACGGCCGCGGGGGGCGGGGGCAAGAAGCGCGAGAGGAGGCACCGCTGCGCTGTGCCTCGTGTGCGCGGGCGTGGGGTTCCCGGGGAGCCCTCGCTGCGCCACGGCCGGAGGCGAGGTGCGCCCCCGTCGGGGCGAGGTGCGGGGAGCGGCGCTTAAGTCGAAGCCTTTTTTCTGCGGTCTCCCCCAAAGCGTGGGGGATCGAGGGCTGCAGGGAGGTGGCCCCGAGGGGTCCCGAATGGCCCCTGGGCCGTCGCCGCGGGGCCAAGAGAGTGCGCGGGAGGCGCATGCGTTTCTTCACCCTCTTTGTCTGTTGTCCCCCCGTTGATGAGAAGACCGATGCGGAGAGACACCGCGTGGAACGGATCGCGGCGTCGCAGGTCTGGGTCCTCCTCCCCCGCGCTGCCCTTCGCCCTCCGCCTCGGCCGAGGCGCGCGCGGGCCAGGAAGGCGCGCCAGACTCGGCGATCGGCGCCTCATCCATGCCATCGCTGCTGCCTCGAACTCTGAGGAGCGCCAAGGGGCAGGGCATGGATCGAACAGAAGCTCGGCATGTCCAAAGGCTGGACGTGGTCCCCGCCCCAGCCTTGCCCCCTGGGGGTACGGCAGGCTCGCGCCGCGTTGATGCGGGGACGACCCCAGCGTGGGCGTTCGAGGTTGAACGTCGCCAGTGGCCTGGGATCGGCCGATTGAAGACGGTCTGCGCCATCGCCAAGCCGCTTTCGTTCAAGGTTGAACGACCCAAGCGGCGTCAGAAACCAACGCACAAGTCGTGACGACACGAACCCGCCGCATGGATGAAACGCCGATTGCCTGCAGACGCGCCGACCTGCCCCAGTGCGGGGTGAGGTGCGCGCGCCAGACGCGCCGACCTCTGGACGACGCCAACCACGTGCCAGACCAGTTCGATACACGATTTTCCGCACATGCTGTCACGTTCGACGGCGTGTATCAAGCGTTCTCTCCCCTCCGCCTTGTGCTCCCCTCTCCCCCCGCATCCTTCTCACTCTTCCTCCTTGTCACTCCTCATCCCTCCTCCTCCTCCTCCTCCTCCTCCTCCTCCTCCTCCTCCTACGTCTCCGCATCCTCCTCCTCGTCCATCTCTTCCTCGTCATCATCAGCAGCAGCATCATCATCACCAGCATCACCACCACCAGCATCTTCATCATCATCATCATCATCATCATCAGCATCGTCAGCATCATCATCAGCAGCATCATCGTCAGCAGCAGCAGCATCAGCATCATCACAATCGCCATCATCATCATCATCATCAGCAGCATCATCATCATCAGCATCATCAGCATCATCATCATCGGTGTCGTGATCATCAGCATATTCAGCATCATCACCAGCATCAGCATCACCATCACCATCACCATGATCATCAGCAGCATCATGACCAGCATCATCAGCACCATCATCATCGTCGTCGTCATCAGCATCCTTCTTCTCTTCCCTCCAACAACATAATCGACACCTGGGCCGCTACAGGAGTGCTCTTTGACGAGGAATTTCGAGGCGGGCCTAGCCGTGGCGACGAGAACGGCCCCGTGGCGGCCTCCTCCCTCCCCTCCTCTCTCCCCTCCTCCCTCCCCTCCTCCCTCTCATCCTATCTTCCCTCCTCCCTCCTCCCTCTTTCTCCCCTCCTCCCTTCTCTCTTCACTCCCCTCCGCCCTCCCCTCCGCCCTCCCCTCCTCCCTCCTTCTCCGAGTCTGGTGCACGGTTGGCGTCGTCCGACGTCATCCGCCTGCCACTTGCGCTGGACGGCGCTCTGATCGCCCCTACCAGGCGCCGCCATCCAGGCGTGCCTCTAGCACTGCCGCCCAGATTGGAGGTTCAAGCTTCGAGAAGGAAGAGGAGGAGGAGGAGGAGGAGGAAGAGGAGAAGGAGGAGGAGGAGGAGGGACAGAAGGAGGAAGAGGGAAAGGAGGAGGAGGAGGCTCGATGGGGAGGAGGGGGAGGAGGAGGATGAGGGAGGGAGGGAGAAAGGGAGGGACGGAGGGAGAGAGGGAGGGAGGGAGGGAGGGAGGAGGAGGAGAAGGAGGACTGAGGCGGAGACGGAGGGGAAGGATGAGGAGGAGGAACAAGAGGAGGAGGAGAAGGAGGAGGAGGAGGAGGAGGCTTCGACGGTCGAGGAGGAGGAGGAGAAGAAGGAGGAGGAAGGGCTCGAGCAGCAGGAGGAGGAGGAGGAGGAGGAGGAGGACAGGCTCTGTATGTCAGAGCCACCTTCAGCTCGAAGCTCGAAGCTCGAGACTCGAGCAGGAGGAGGAGGAGGCTGCCACCTGGACAACGCTCTGATCGCCGCCCAAGGCTCCGCACGCTGCGCCTGGCGCCGCCGCCGTCGGGCGCGCTTCTGGCATGGTTACCCAAATGGGAGGAGGAGGAGGAGGAGGAGGAGGAGGAGGAGGGGCTCGATGAGTAGGAGGAGGAGGAGGAGGAGGAGGAGGAGGAGGAGGAGGAGGAGAAGAAGAAAAAGAAGAACCCCGAGGGTCGAGGAGGAGACTTCGAGGGTTGAGGTTAGAGCGCCTCGGGTGTCGAGGCTTGAGGGCCTCGAGGGTCGAGGTTTGAGGGCTTCGAGGGTCGAGGTTTGGAGGACTTCGAGGTCTGAGGACATTCGAGGCTCGAGGAGGAGCAGGGGGAGGATCTCGGGGCTCGAGGCGCGAGGAGGAAGAGGGGGGCTTCGCGCGGACTTCGAGGCGCCAGGATGCGGAGGAGGCCTCCGACCTTTTCGGGCGCTCAGTTTTCCTGCGACCCCCCGGAGATCCTCTGGGACATCCGGCGGCGGGGCCCCTCGCTCGTCTTGGGCGTCGCGTAGTGGGGGGGGGCGATAATCGGGGAGGCATCTGGGGGCCGTGGGTGGGCGCTGCTTCGCCTCTGGCCCGGGAGGCGAACCTTAGGCGGCCGTCAGGGACCTCGCCCGCGCTCACCGCGGAGGCCTCCCGCTCCTCGGGCTGGTGCGGATCCGTCCCCTGGACTGCGCGGGCCTTCCCTGCGCCGCCCGCGCGGGGTTGTGCCCTGTCCGCCGCCACGGCCTGCCCGTCGACACGTGGGGGCCCTGAAGGGCCCGAATGGGGGCCCTGATGGGCCCGACAAGTGCACCTTTCTTTCCCCGCCTCCTCCTCCTTCTCCTCCTCCTCCTCCTCCTCCTCCTCCTTCTCCTCCTCCTCCTCCTCCTCCTCCTCCTTCTCCATTTATAACCTCCCCATTAAGCGACGCCCAATCGGCCCTGGCGCGGCGCCCGGTTGAGTTCCGCTCAACGTTCCGTCCTCCAGGCCGCCCAGGCGGGGCCGGAGCAGACAAGGGGCCGGAGAAGCTCGGGCGGGTGGTCAGGGGGAAGGGTTCGCCACGGGGGGAGCTGGCCCTGAGGGAGACGGGTCCTGAGATTTTCGCCGTTTTCCGGCTCCCGGGGCCCTCCACGGGCCCCGGGAGTGCCAGAAAGCAACCCGGGATGGCAGATTCGTCTTGGGGGGAGGCCGTAGGGCCCAGGATCTGTTTCCCTCAGGACCCGTTTCCCCCATGCTAAGGGGTGACCTAAATTGGGGAGTGGAGACAAGGGCCTTCGGGCTTGTATCCCTCACACCCCACGTAGGTCACCCTCCAACAGCCGCCCGAATTCCCCCATCAAAGAGTTGCGGATAAGTGCCAGATGTTCTCGATTCCGTCATTGCCAAGCCGATGGCATCACCGATGCATCGGCGATGCGGCGCGATCTTTCGGTTCCACCGACTCCAGCTCCAGTGCGGTTGTTTCTCTTAGGTCGGCTCCAGGCCGACAGCGTTGCGTTCCGAGGGGAGTGTTTCTCTCAGGCCACGGTTCACAACACGGTCTTATCGCAGATCGTTTTGTGTGGCGTCTCCAGTGTGCCTGGCGGCTTTTCGACTCGCACTGCAGCTACCGCCGCATTAAGTCGAGTTTGGATGTTCGCGCTCCGCTCTCCTCAAAAAATGTGTTCCGAGAGGATGATCTCATCGATCACAGCGATCACGAGCACAAAAATAACTTGACGATTGCTCTCATCCAAACCAGGGAGATTGTCCTGCGGGGCCCTGCAGTCGGGGTCATCGCCTGATGGCACCCAGGCCCGAAGGCGGTGGAAAGCCTCGAGCACTTACGTCTTGAACTCTTCCAGACACTGGAGGTTTGGGTCTTGGTCGTCGCCCTCTCCCCAAACTTCCCCGCCTGACCCCCCCAGACGTGTCATGCAGTGGGGGCCCATGCCAAGAAGCACCTTGCTTGCCTCCAGAGTGCCCTGGGCTTCTTGGGTTCCGATGGTCTTGCTGTGGAAAGCGCGACGCTCCCACACCAAAAGTCCATGGACGTCCTGGGGTCTCAGGGTTGGGTTTCTTTTGTTATGATATTCCACCCTACTGTAGCCTTGATCACCAGAAAGAACTTCGAGCACCCTAAAAGTACCGAAACTCGGGGGTTGTCGCGTGTCGGGCCCTGGGAGGCACTCGTCCGACACTGTTTCGACACTGTGTCGACACTCTTTCGACACTTTTACGGGTGCTCGAACATATGTCTGGGATGTGGTCTTTCAGTACGATGGGAGCAACACAATTCTTGTGGAAGGTTTCTTGTGGACTGGCCTCCACTGTGAGGTCCGCTTGGCTTCGAGCGGCGCCCAGCCGAAGCCGACGAGTCGCCCCACGGAGGCCCAAAGGGAGGCACAGCACCGCACAGAAGCCTCGGCCCTCGATCTGCGGGCATTGTCCCCATGGAGGATCGACCGTCGACGTCGTCGTCGTCGTCGTCGTCGTCGTCGTCGTCGTCGTCCTCTCCCTCCTCCTCCTCCTCCTCCTCCTCCTCCTCCTCCTCCTCCTCCCCTCCTCCTCCTCCCCCTCCTCCTCCTCCTCCTCCTCCTCCATCCTGCCTCCTCCTCCTCCTTGTCCTTCTCTGTCCTTCTCTGCCTCCTCCCTCGATCCACTCAGCCCTCGATCCTCGATGATCCTCGATCCTCGATCCCCTCCTCCTCGGCCCTAGGTACACTTGCAAAAAGGTTCGGAGGCCCGAGCGGATCTCTTAGGTCTGCGCCCGACCCCCTCCTGGCGACGCCTCTGGCCCCGCCCCAATGGTGCGCTTCGCGCGCCATGGGGAGGGATGTCCTGCGCCGGCCCAGGAAGTCCACGCGGATCCCCCCAAGTCGATGCTCATGTCGACTCAGGAGGGAAAAACACACACAGACACAATTAATCGCCGATGGGGAAGACAGAAACCCAGAAAATATAGGAAAATATAGGGAATCGTTTTATTTGTGTGTGTTTATTTGTGTGTCCCAGGGCCCCTTCGTCGACGTCTGCTCGCCTGTCACCAACTCTCAAGTAAGACGATTATTTTTCGCAGTTCCACCTTTTCTCGGCTGATGACGTCTTGGCCATTGGCCTCCTCAGTGGGGCCAGAGTAGATGGGGTCGGAGGGTCCCGCAGCATCGCCGATGCATCGGCGATGCGGCTCGATGTGGGGCACAAGTTTCTCCACGCCGACGTCGCCGATGCAACGCCGACGTCGCCAGTGCATCGCCGATGTATCGGCGATGCGGCGAGATCCTCCGACCCCATAGATTCGGATCCAGTCTAGGAGGTCTCTACGACGTCTTTGGACTTGAGCCCATGCGCCGCTTGGTACGCGGTTGTCTTCCCAGCTCACGTGGCCGTCATTCCCCAGCTTGTGCTTTGAGTGGCTGCCCCCTTGGTGGCCCACAGACCGGACCAGACCTGACGTCCTCGACCCTCATTCCCCGACCCTCGACATCGGATTCTCGATCGCCCTCTTCCGCCGCGGTCGTGTGCCATCGGCGGCGCCCGCCCCACCTTCGCCGCGGGGCGCCCGCCGACAGGAGTGCTGCCCAGGCTGCGCGGGCTGCTTCACGTCTCACATGGCGATTGAGCTCGTGGCCGAGGCCTTCGGGTCCTCCCTTCCGTCTCCCACCTGCTGTTGGCGCGCTTTGGGTCGCTTAGTGTCTCACTGCTGGGTGCCACCCTTCGCTTCGGGGGGACGGGCGGGTAGGATCGCGCACCCCGTTATCACCCGAGTTCGGGGACATGAGAGTCAATTAATCAGCACGCAGATTGTTGTAATGCCGCGTCCGACCGACCAGTGTTGCGTCAAAGCCTGAATGCAATAACAAGGTCGCCTTGCTGCTGTCCCCCGTGCTTACCCAGAAACGTCAGCAATCGAGAAGTGATTCCGAAAAGCGCATGTGTTGAACACCTTTTGTGTAGATGTACTTCTTCTGGACGATGCAGTCTGGTCAGCCCAGGTTTCACTTTCCTTCCTCCTCTTCTTCCCTTCTCCCTCCTCCGTTCCTCCTCCCCTCTTATCCCCACTCCCCCCCTCCCGTCTCCAATTGTTCACCCTTCCATCCTCCTCATCCTCCACCCCTCCCTGCCACATCTCATCTCTATCCTCCCCCATGTTCTACTTCCTCGCCCTCCGTCCTCCTCGCCATTCTCTCTCATCCATCCTTCCCCCTTCTTTTGCCCCACCTCCACCACCTTTCACTCGAACGGTATCTGTCCTTCACCCCGTTCTTACCAGGTGTTGCCTGTGCCTTCGTTGCCGCTTGCAGCCTGGCCAGGCATCGCGCCAGCTAGTAGTCTCGTTTTACAGATTGCTTTACATTCCGCTTTCAGAAAGGACCACCACTCACCCACATCTCCTCACATTGATGTCTCTGGTTGGTAGCGGAGCTTCGGTTCAAAGACCACGGCCGCCATGTCTCGCATTGGTTCGACGGCACCCCTCCGCCGCTACAGCTGGTCGCGCCGCTTTGCATCCGCTGTAGTCTCGCCGTCATGCATGTATCCCCGATTACCTTGGCAGGAGACGTCGTTCTCGGGTCCGTCGGGGCAGCACCAACCCATCCGCCAGGACAAGCGACGACGGGAAACACTGATTTACCATTGCAAGTACACGAACGGGACCGTCAAGGACCGCGGCCACGCCGCCGCCCATGGCGACGATGAATATCGTGGCGCGCCGGGGTGTTCAGCGATCTTCCCCAGGCTTGCACTGACTGTGTCAGCGTAGCTCGCGGACCCTGCGATTTCGATGCGCGCGCATGTGCGAATAACCACACGGGCCGGACAACTGCTGGATACAACGTTCACATCCACGGCATCGGTCGAGGGTCTCGAGATTGTGGTGATGGCGTCACGAAAGGCCCGGGAAGAGCATGCGAAGAGGAGTGGGGAGACGTTGGAGGGTTTGTCGACAGTGTCACTCGCACCCCGACGAACAGCGAAACGGACCTGGGAAAACCCGCCGTCGAGCTCTTGCAGCATGACCGTTCACCTTGCCCACGCATTCCCTGCAGCTGAACAGGACTGGGTCCCGATGTTCACTTCTCTTGACGATCGCGCAGCTGGCGGTGTTCAATATACAGCGACAACCAGATGCACGACGAAGATACACCTGACTGCGTCACGGGATGTTCCTCGCACCGAGAGCGCTACCACCACGCGACAGCAGCAAAGGTCCAATACGCAGACCAAGAGGAACACATCTGGGCAAGTGTCTACGGCGGCTCGGACGCACGCTTCCCGGGCAGCGCCGCCAGTGGATCCCCCGCCCTCAGCACCTCCACAGCACCTGGAGGGAGATGCACTCCATATGGAAGGCCATCGGAATGGGAATGATTGCGTCACCAGCTGCATCGCTTGCATGGAAAAGGGCAGCGGCAGCGGCGACGCACGACACCTCCGCGCGTGGGGGCCCGAGCAGCAAGTTCGAGTGCTCTTCCTGTGGTGCGCTCGCGAGGCGATGATCTAGTCAGCAGCAAACCCAAGGCTCCATGAGTTTTCGCCAGGCGGCCCACGTCTCGTCGCGCCCGACTGGCACGGCGCGCGAGCACGCGGGGGAGCGGCCGCCAGCTGCCTTGATTCAGGGAGGACTCCTCAACGGCAACCCAGCGCCACCTACGATCTTCCCGATGCTTAGTTCGGCCGAACGGCGAGGCCAATTGGGCGAGGAGGAGCGCGCCGCGGCGGCGTGACACTGATGAACTTCAACCGACCGCCGCAAGAGTGCATCGACAACCTCCTCATTGGGTCGGACATCGTCCGCAACGGGGCGCAGCCAGCTGGTCAATTCATGATCGGAAACGAAGGCCTCAGCTTCCCCTGGCTGCGCGCCACTGGCGCGTCGAACATCCAGCTGGCCATGATTTCGCAGCGCTGCAACATGGCCTGCCCCACGAACACAGCGCAGCTCACGCGCGCGACGGGGCAGCCGCGGCGCTTCGGGCACGCGGTCGAGGGATCGCCAGGCAACCTCGCTTCGGCGATCCAGTCTGCCCAACTGCACACCTTCCGCACGGGTGCGCCCACGCGAGATCAGGCCCAGGGCGCCCGCGGCACCGTGAGTGGATCGAGCAGGGAGGGCATGGGCCCAGCCACGTCGGGCGCGGCACCTAGCCCACGCGCGCCGGCAGCCGCTGGCGCCACCCGCGCGGCGCCACCCGCGCAGGGGGGCATTCCCGGCAGCAGACGTCGAGTCAGGCACCGACCTCGACGCGACCAGCTCTTTCGGCGAAGCCACTGCCGCAGACGAGCTACGCGACGCTCCTGTGGAACAGCGCGGTGCGAACCTCTTCTCGGCATGCGAGCGCGCCGAAGCACGCCGGCGCAGCTTCGGGAACGAACGGCCCGCGCGCCGCGACCGGAGGGTCATCGAGCGAAAGTGCAAGGGCCACGGTAAAAGCTACCGCGCATCCCTGGCCGACGCGCCCGAACACGACACGCTGGGCACTTTTCGCGGGCTCCGGGAAGGACAAACGCACGGTGGGAGGGAAGTGCAGGGCTAGCGGCGCGGGCACAGGCCGCCAAGGCAACCCCGCGGGCCCTGCCGGGCCACGAGTTCGACTCCGCGGGGCACCGTGCGCGCCATTGCCCCCAGCGCCGCAAGCAAATGCGCGGCGCTCTCTCCCATGTCGCTCATGACCACCAACACTTTCACCACTTGCGCTTCGGGGGCAGCGGGGGCCACCGGGGCCATCCGAGCAGCGACCCGCGCCAGGGGCGCGCGCGGCGCGGATGGCCAGGGGCGCCCCCGGGACTCCGCAGCCTGTGGCTCCAGGCACCAGCGCAGGCGATCTCGCGCAGACCGCTGGCCCCAGGAACGGAGGACAGCCAATTCCAGCAGCATCAGCGCCGCGGCCAGCAGCCCAGGTGACCACTTCAAGTGCGTCGTCAGACGGCTCTTGGCAACCAGTTGGCCGCAGCCGGGCCGCGATAGATGGGCGCGTCATCTTCGCCGTCGCCCCCCAAACCTTCGCGACGCCGAGTTGCGACGACTGCGACAGGAGACGGCAGAACTTACGAACCGCGTGCAAGGCCCCGCGCAGTCGGCGGGGCCTGCGACTGCGTCGCCGGCCCGCGCGGCAGCGGCGAGGGAAGCAGCGCCGCCCGCAGCGGCCATGGGAGAGGCAGCCGGACCAGCAGCGCCAACAGCAGCAGCAGCTTCCACAAAACCACCACAACCCATACCACAGCCCATCCATTGGGACATGCTCAGGGGCGCGACTGGGCAAGCGACCTCAACGCACGAGCTGCCGCGCTTCTGGCCCCGCCTGCCGGCGCGCAGTTGCCGAGATGGGCTCGCGCGCCTTCAGTCTCCGCCCTCGGCGTCAGCACCCCGCGTGGGCCGCGCCCCACGTGGCCGCCACAGTCCGCGCCAGTTGTCGGGCCACCGCCAGTGCTAGAGTCTCCCCAGGAACTGTCTCTGTTTAACATTAGAACACTGCCACGCGGTTCGCCGGCCGCGAGACCTAGATGGCCAGTGGCGGCCGATCCGAGCACAACGCGGGCACCGCTGTCGGCCGCGCGCAGCGACGGCGCCTCGACGAGCTCCGCAGCACGCAGCTAGCATGTGAGCACATGTGGCAGCAGGACGAGCAGCGACGTCAGGACGCACAGAGTTGGGCAGAAACCCTTGTTGATCCCCCTCCTGCGCCGGCCGCAGCACCTGCCGAGCTTCGCGGCGGCTTTCACCGGCGACGATAGGGAGCGCCCCGTCTGCTTCGAGGCCACCCAGCTCGACGGGGGGGCGGCGCGCCCGCGCTGCTGCCACATCTTGCACCGCGCACGCCATCTGCAGCTGATGCAAGGCACAGGCCCGCATGGCGCACTGTCTGGCGCGCCGCGGCCCGTCCGACGTCATCGCCGATTTCCGCTTCGTTGGCGCAGATCGCGCGCCCGGCCACCTGCGGCGCCGGCCCGCGCGGCAGCAGACAGGGGCGTGCCAGGGGGGGGGCCCGCCGCAGCAGGACCTCGCGCAGTCTCCCCGACCGGCCCATGTCCACGGGACGCTTCGGCAAGACCTCGCGCAGTCGCTGGGCAGCGCGTCCATCTTCGCGCCCGCAGTGGGCGCGCCGGCGCCTTGCGACGTCCGCCAGCGCCCGCGCGCGCCGCCACCGCGCAGGCCGACGCCCCCGTGGCGGCCGACTTCGTCGGGCAACTGCTCTAGTTCACCGAATGAGTCGAATGGCAACCTGGCGAGCATCGATCCACCAGACGGCCGCTTAGGCGCCGCGGTCGACACCGGCGCCTGGACGAACGATTGGGGACTGCGCTTCGCCATGAATTCGGCCGGCAAGGCCCAACAGGCGAGGCCGCAGACCTCCTGAGAGAAGTTGCCAACGCCAGCGTGCCTAGCAGGAGCTGGTTTTGGGTCGCAGGCAGCGAACTGGGAGGTTCACTGCTCCGTCGCGACGACTTCCCGCCACGGCGCGACCAGTCAGCGCAGCATGCGCGCTCAGGCCGCGGAGGGCGCGGGCGCTGACCCCCCTGCCCCCCTGCGAATTAGGCTTGCAACCGCGCAGTCCAAAAACGGGGCGGCGGAGACGGGCGTTGACCACAAGCGCTTCAATTTCCCTGGGCCAGGCGGTTACGAGATCACATGGAGCCATGGCACCACCCACATCGATCTGGAGTCCGTGCCGAGCGGCCACGTCGCGCATTCCTGTCGACGACTTCGGCAAGCCTCAGCCGCGCTCCAGCGGCCTGCCACCCATGCGATTCACGCTACTGGCGGCGGGCAACGAAAGCCGGGGTAACGACGCCACCGACGGCCGCGAGCTCAAGAAGCGGAAGATCCAGCTCGTCTGCCCCAATGCACGCGCACCCTCGCGGGGCGCGCCCAGGGCCGCAGGCTGCGACTACCACGCCTGCGCGGACATCAGTATCCCGACATGTGGTCATGCACTGGTGCCGACGGGCGTGGTAGACCTAGCGTTGCTGGGCACTGTTAAATTCGCATCGCCCCTCGCTCCGGACTCCCCCAAAGGATCGACGTCGCGGGCGGCGTGGTGGGCCCCGACTTCCGCGACGAGATCCAGGCAATCGCGTCGGACGCTGGCCCGCGAACGCACGCGGTCGAGCAGGGCCATTGCATCGCCCAGGTCATATCCTGGAACGCGTCATTGACGATGCCGAGTCGTTCCCAACTTTTCTCCGTCGCCTCTTGGATCTGGAGGCTTTCAACACACTGGCACGACGTTCCCAGGCCTAGATTCCATTTCGAGAGAGGCAGGCAGCACGACTTCCGAAGGGGTCCCCTGGCGACTGCGGAATATGCAAAAATGGCCAAGCCAGCCCCCCGTGCTAGCTCCGTCGACCTGCCCCGGCAGAAGTGCGCATGAGGACCAGGGCGCCCCGGCTGGGCCCCAGAGCGAGGACGGCACACATCCTCAGCACTACAAAATACGGCTTCGACGTCATCCGCACTGACGACGTCGAAGATGCCTGAGCCGTTGTCCGACAGCGCGTTCCCCGGCACCAACTACGGCATGCCGCGGCTTAGGCGCGACACAAATAGGGGCGAGGTCCTTCATTCTCAACGCCCTTCCCAGCTGGTGCGCCAGGGTCACCGATGCCGGCGCCAGGATTGTGGTCTGTGGCGGGCATGGCCAACAGCAGCGACCCCTGCCACGGCAGGTGATCGACACCCACGTCTCCCACTTGAGCCAGCATCGGGCCCCCCACAGGCCTCTGCCGCCAGAGGCCAGACACAGCAGCGCAGCATTCACGGCGCCTACCTGGGCGCAGATCTGCAACCAGCTGCGCCGACGCAACATCAAGCTGGAGGGGCACATCGACGACTGGACAACCAGCAACCAACGAGCGCATTCGGCACTGATGCGCCGCGAAGCGCTGCGACTTGCACCTCGCTGCAGTTGCACTCCTCCCAGACATGGCGCATCGAGGAGAGCGCGCTTTGAACGAGGCACGACGGCAGCGCGTTCACCAGACTCGAACACCTCTTCCAGTCCCACGGCAGAACGCAAGCACGATATCCAGCAGCACACCCAGGACCGCGCGCACTCAAACACCGCAATTGCCGAAAACCGCCTGTCTGGACAATTGCATTTTAGCGGCGCACCACCAAAAACGAATTTCCCCAGACACCTTGCACCCGGCAGGGGCCCGGGGCAGAACACGCGCTTTTCCAGACGCCCTGTGCCCGGTACGAGGTGACAGGGGGCGTCCGGCGATTGCGCCACCAGCGCCTTTCCGACGGCAGAGCGCTTGCGCAAAAAGAAGAAGAGAAAGAAGGCCCACGCGCCCAAGACACGCGCGCAGGTCGTCGAGGACCATTCCGACGACTGCGGCTTCGACCTCATTGGACTAGCCCCCTATCTTCTCGGCCTTCCACCCTTGGGCGATCCAGACGACGCCGACGAGTACGGCGAGGATGACCTCTGGGGCAGTCTTGCCACAGGTTTGCCAACATGGTGACTCCGTGGCTCGTCGGACCTGGCGCCAGAAGCTGATCCCCAATTTGCTGGCGCTCAAGCATCTTAGCCCACCGAGTTCGACGTTGCCCACCAGCTCCTCACCGACCTCACATCACTCGACCACGGCGTCGACATCAGTCAGGCTTGCGGTAGAGAGGCGTGGACTGTCTTGCCTTCCACCGCCACCGCAGTGCTGGCGAGAATTTCGACTTGGCTAATGGTTGTGACTTCAACGACCAAAGCCAGATGCGAGCCACGGAAAAGTATGTTCGGCAACATCGGCCAAAAGTTCGACTCTACGCTGGCTCACGCTATCTTTGCCGGCAACAGCCTCACTCGTGGGTGGCGTGACACCATGCAACGTCGTCTTCGGAAGGCAGCCATCCATGCTGCCACCACTCGAAGCAGACGAAGAGGACGAGGTACCCGGTGTCTGCGGCACTGGCGCTGGGCCGCCGGCTGGTGGAGAGGCGCAGCCCAGCCGACTGCACTGGCGCATCCGAGAGATCGCTCTGCAACGCATGCTCGAGGCCACATCGATCCCACGCGTTAACTGAGCCCGCCGGACCCGCGCCACCGAGTCCGAAGAGGGCCGATTCACAGTTGGCGACCAGGCGGGGATCCACAGACCCCCGAGCACGAAGGACGCGTCGGATTGGACCGGACCTCGAAAGGTCATGTCTTTTGACACGTTGGAAGGCCAAGCGACGGCCAAGCATCGCCGAGCCGATGCGGCATGCAGACTGCAAGACGCCCAGCCCTTACTCGGCGCCGTCTGCGACGACATGGGCACCGGCATGGCGCGGGCAGGCCTGGCCCCGGACCGCGTGGAGGACTCCCTGGAGCACATCATGCCGCGATCCAGGGCCAGACCTTCGCCCATTTGGAGGACGCGAGGGGCGCGCAGATCGCCGCTCAGATACGGCAGCGCCCCGACATCCTCGGAGCTCAGCTTCATCTGTCCCGCGGGTGCTTTCATCTGCCAGACGGTCGCGCCGTGCGTCTGATGCCCGGCCCGAAACATGCGAGTCACTGGTTGGGCTGCACCCGCAGCTTGGCTACCTGGCGGCCCCCTCAGAAAACGAGGGACATCCAGCCGGTCGACCTCAACGGCGCCAAATTCGACACCCATCAGCTTATCGGCGAGCATTGGAAGGGAGATCGCATCATTCAGCTTATCTTGGGCGACGCCACTATTGGCAGAAGACACCAGACAAAACCCAGACGCATCGCTCGATGAGTGCGTCATCGACGTTCCAGAAGACGCCGCCAGCACCACCTTGGGGGGTGCACCAACAGCCCCGTCGGCTATTCCTGAGGATACTTCAAGTGGAAGCACTGGAAAGGATCAGACCACAGGACTGCTCGGATCATCCGGCGCCGCGCGGCGCACGGCGCTTGGGGGCTTCGGCGACAGGGGCGCGGGCGCCCCGGAGACGCTTGCTGGGGCGGCGAAGCGGACGTCATAAGCGCAGATGGTCCTCCTTGGCGGCGCGTCACCCGGGCCGGGCGCGCATCGCCGCGGACGTCGAGAAGGCGCTCCTGCAGGGCATGACCCACCTTGAGATGCAGGACAAGTCGAAGCACCCCGCGAGGTGAACTTCAGCCTGCCATCAGGCAGCGCAGCCATCCTCCGGCAGGTGCCCCGCTAATTACGAGAGCTACGACGAGCGCGCAGAGTGCCCAGGCTCCATCAAGCTGGGCGCGGGTAGCAAGGCTGCGCCCCGAGCCTCGCCAGAGTGGAACGCAGAGCCCCAGAGCCCACGAGCAACAAGGCTCGCCCACGTCACGCGCCCACCAGAGTGGAACACCAGACGTACCAGGCGGACGTTGTCTAAGCGCGTCGACGATCTGAAGATCGCTGGACACAAGGAGCACATCAGCCGGATGATCAGCCACATCGAGAGCGCATTCCGCAGCAGCAAAGTTGATTGTGACGACTTCACCATTCGCGGAGCGCACTAACACCGCAATGCCGATGGCACCGTGACGATCGACCAGGGAGAGTACATCGACGCTCTGATACCGATCAGGCACGTCAACCTGGTCAATGTAAAGGCTGGCGAGCCGGCCAGAGGTCAGCTGCCAGACTTCTGCGTCTCCCTCTTTGGAGCAGCGGCCCACGCCCTGCTCGCACAGCGCCGCGTCGCCGCGTACACCGTCGCCCTGCAGAGGGCCGAGAACAAGCTGCTCATCCGACGCGCGAAACAGCTCAATTCCGTCGCTCTAGCCACGCAGAAGACCAAGGCATGCGTCGCATGTCCAGCTATGGAGTGTACCAGGGAACTAATTGCGCACAGCGACCGGTCGTTCAAGCAGGAGGATGGGACAGGGCACGGCATGAGAGGAGCAGTAGATATGCGTTTCGGCAAGTGCCGTCGCACTGGCAATTAGGTGCGTCACCTGCTGGATGCAGTGAGCCGATCGCGCAAGCTAGTGTCCACATCCTTGTTTGCCGCAGAGTTGCTCGCAGCATGCGGCGGAGCCGACGGACTGCAGTCGCACCTCTTCGCGCCGCGCGAAACGCTGCGCGGCCCCGCCTCTGCCGAGGAGATCAGGAGGTTGAGGAAGGAAGGAGATTACGCTATCCCTGCAGATCTCGTCACTGACGGCACGTCCGCCTTCAGCGCGCTGTTTATGGACCCGGTGCGGCCGCCTTCGAGAACAGCGTGGCAGGTCACTTGTGGTGGTTAGCTCACCAGCTGCGCACCAAGCTGACTGAGGACCACCTCTGGCGCAACACTCGGGACATGTGGGCCAACCCAATGACCGATGCAGCGCTGGCCGGGAGCTCATCCTCGACGTGATGGACAGCCAGATCAATTATGACCACGACATGGTCAAGTTCAGCGACGGGAAGAGAAGAAATTCGACACGAGCTCCCACTACAGCTCCTTCAACCAGCAGTGATGAGGCGACCCGTGTGACTGTGTCACAAAGTCGACCACCGTAACTCCGCTCACCAGTATGCTGGTTTGCCTACCGTACGAGCCACGAGATCGTCAAGTTTGCGGGCATTGACGTGCGAGAGCAGCGAGGAACTCGAGCGCACACACCACTGAGTGCCGCGCCAGCTGACTGCGTCAGTTGAGTCGCCGAGCGCGCCTGCCTGTGCTCCACCGATAATCGATCGTCCGCACCAAGCGGAAGTCTGTTGTTATAAAGGGTGCGGTGAGAAGAGCACCCCATCTGTCGATCTTGCCAGCCATGCGCGCTCAGCAAACGGCAAAGCGGAACTGGTGACACGGGCATGTCGCCCATTACGGGGGGGGGTAATCATGAGATGGGCGTTTTTTCGCACGATTTTCACCAAGCACGACGGAGTCGCTTGAGCACCAGTCTCGAAAGGTTTTTCTCCCGCCCTTTTTCACCCCATCCTTGCTGGGTGCTGCCCCGCTGCCGGTTGTATCCTGGCCAAGCATCGCGCCCGCTATCAGACTCGCTGTACACGTTGTTGTACATCCCGCTCTCGAAATGGATCCCCTTTTGACCCATCCCGCATCACATCCATGTCTCAAGTCTCTCCTCTGTCCCTCTCCCTTCCCCCCCTTCATCCTTCTCCTCCTCGTGGCCGAGGCCTTCGAGTCCGAGGGGGGACTCGCGGCCCTCGAGGACGCCGGCGGTGCTGGGAAGACGACGGCAAGGTAAGGGTAAGGCACGGTTCTGGGCCCGCTGCTCCCGCTTTGCCTTGCGACTGCAGAGACGGGATGCGGTGACGGTGATCCGGCCCAGTGTCGCCCCCTGGCAGCTTGCTCGATGCACTGTCGTTTCATCTGCGGGTGCGGCCGGAGGTGGCCCTATATCACGGTGGCGCCCAGTTTGGCGAGGGAAGCCCGCCCAGGTGGTCATCCAAGAGCACGCCTCACGAGACCCGAGAGAGCCCCCAGGGGTTCCAGAATGGCGCGGGAGGCCGGGGAACCACTTAGGCCCGGGACGCCGTGGGCAAGTCCCGACCAGCGCCAAGAGGCATTCGGAAAACCAGTTACGGGTAGTTGATCCGCCAACCGTTCCACCCAGATCAGAGCGCCTTCCCATTTCAATAATCGCAGATGAACCTTTTAAAGCGCCATCGCGAAGCGGTGGGCCGAGGCCCAATCTATTTTGCGCGCCATTCTGATCTCAGGCTTCTACCCACGTGCGTGCGTGTAATGGCCTGCGCGCAGATTGGGTCAATTATCAGTTTAGGAGGTAGAGGACAATCATGTTATATGCCCCGAGGCACGAAACTCAGTCTTGGACCTTAGAGAAAGTATTGGAAGCCGATCGCTGAAGAACTAAGCCTGGATAACTACGTAATCCTAAGAGTCATGAGACGTTCGAGCTGGTGTGGGCCAGCCGCCAATGAGGGAGCATGGCGCTGAAGTTTGAAGAATGCGGATGCGGGCTAGGCTGAAAGGAGGGAAGCAGCACGGATTTCAGCTACAAATGTTGTTGTCCCCATGCTGTTCGCAAGGGCGGTCACAGTTGCTTGGCCGGCTGAATCCGCGAATCCTTGAATTTCAAATGTTGTGGCGAAGAATTTTGTCAGTTCACAGCACCACTGAAGACGTTGCTTGCAATGCATACTTATTATCGCATCCTGGTTGATCTATATTTGATCGCATCTACCTTAGGTGCAGTCGGTCCACAGCTTTTTTGATGCACTGCAAATCAATTTGTTTGCGAGTTCACGCAGCATGCGGGGCAACACAGTTCACAGACACTTGTCGCTTGCGCGCATTCTTTGTATTGCAGAACGTGTTTATTCGCACCGGCCCATGCCAGGAGTTCGTCTCGCAAAGGGGAGCAGCTTTCTACGGTGGCACGATGATCGACCATGCAATGACCGTGGCATGATGCATGGTTTCTAAGCATCTAGGGTTGGAGGCAGCATTGGTGAGGCAGGCGTGGTTGCATCTGTTGTTGCCACTGCTTCTCCCCCCTCCCCAAAGAAGTACATACCTGATTGATTCCCCACCATATGATGGAATTCTCTCGCGACGGGTGGGTGGCGCAATGCTGATCGTTTTGTTCGCCCACTGAATTCCAACGAGCGGCAGACTTGCCGCAGTTGTCCAGCAGCTTTGGCCCGACAGGTACGCATGGAATCTCTTAAGAGTCCGAGTTCCTAACTTTTCGCGCAGCCCCATCCGCACACCCAGATACTAAGCAGAGGAACGTCGTCTCAAGAGGGCAGTGGAACAGCCTCCGTGAAACAAAGAGGGGGGGCACCAGTCAAACCAAATGAAGGATCAGCGCAACCAGCCCCAACAATTGCCAATTTGGGGCCATTTTAGGAGGCTCGGGGACGTTGTCGTGGCTCTCCTGGAGGCCCCTTTCTGGTCTTGAGGCAATCGTCGAGGACAGCGACATCCCAAAAACAAAGGTGGTCCTTGATCACGCCCCCTTTCAAACGCTCGACTTACTCTGATGTGTAAATGTGCGTGTGCGTGTGTATATATAATACACACATCGAGGTAGGCTGGCCCAGGCCCCAGGACAGGTGCCTCCAACCCCCCTCGCAGGACCGGGGGGGGGGGGTCCTGGCGGCCAAAGTACCGCCCAGTTGGTCCCAAGCCAGCGCCAGGTGGCCCCCAGTCAGCGCAGGGGCGACCCGAGTGGACCTCCAGCTGATACCAGAGCGCCCAAGGGTAGCGGGAACGCTTCCAGGACGGTCCAAGGCAGCCCAAAAGGATTGCCAAGAGATTCCCAGACTGGCCCAGGAGGCCCGAAGATGACCCCCGAGAGGCCCCCGAAGGGCAGAAGTCAATAGATTTTCTGGTGAGTTTCGTGTCCTCGCCTTTTCAGTCGTCATAGCGCCCACGAGGGCCCCAGAGGCCCCCAGTATCGCCCCAGCGCAGCCCGACATGGCTGGCTTCAAGAGAGCCACCCCTGGGAAGGGCCCAAGACTGCCCAATGGGGGCCCTTGACGGCCCAGGAGGGGCCTTCGGATGCTTCGTGAGGGCCCCTTCAGGAAACCCAAGATGGCCCAAGAGGGCCCCCCGCAGACTGCCGAAGACGGGCCCAAAACAGCTCCGAGAGGTCCCCAAGACCTCCCAGAGGAACCTGAGATAGTCCAAGGTGGCCCCAAATCGCCTCAAGAGACAGCTCCCAAACGGCCCCGTTAGACCTGGGCCGGCACGGAAACGGAAAGAGCGCTTCAGAAACAGAAACCGAAATTACTCACACCACCGTTCGTAATGGGAGCCTTGGCGTTGAGAGCTTGTTACGTCACCCCTCGCTCTTGGGAGCCTTGGTGTTCAGAGATTGTTGCGTTGCCGCCCGTTCCTGAGCCTTGGCTAGGCCTTGGTGTCAGGAACTTGTTACGTCACCGCTCTCTGCTGGGAGCCTTGGTCTTATAAGCTTGTTTACGTCACCGTTCGCTCTTGGGAGCCTTGGTGTGAAGAGCTTTTTGCGTTACCGATCGCTCTCTATTTGGCGTCTCTGGGCCTTCTTGGGAGTCCTATTGGGGCCCTTGTCGGGCCCTTTTGGAGGCCTCTTGGGAACCTCTTGGGGGCCTCTTGGGGCTTCTTGGGGGGCTCTGGGGGCCTCCTGGGAGCTTCTTGGGGCGAAAGGCTAGACTGTTCGGTTCGTGGTCCCCCTCTTGGGGCCGTCTTGGGGCCCTCTTGGGCCGTCTTGGGCGCCTCTTGGGCCGTCTTGACGCCCTCTTGGGCCGTTTTGGGGGCCTCTTGGGAGCCTCTTGGGCCTTCTTGGGGCGGTCTTGGGGGCCTCTTGGAGCGTCTTCAACGCAGTGAAAGCCGAAAAGCCTTGTATGCTAAAAGTTACCTTTTTCCCATAGGAAATCTCGCCTCCCGGTGGCCTCTTGGGACGCCTCTTGGGGGCCTCTTGGGGCTTCTTGGGGGGCTCTGGGGGCCTCCTGGGAGCGTCTTGGGGCGAAAGGCTAGACTTTTCGGTTCGTGGTCCCCCTCTTGGGGCCGTCTTGGGGCCCTCTTGGGCCGTCTTGAGCGGTCTTGGGGGCCTCTTGGGCCGTCGTCAACGCCGTGAAAGCCGACAAAGCGCATATGCTAAAAGTATACGTTTTCCTTTTGGGGAATCTAGGATTTCGGCCTCTTGGGGCCCTCTTGGGACGCCCCTTGGGGGCCTCTTGGGGGCCTCTTGGGGCCCTCTTGGGCCGTCTTGGGCGCCTCTTGGTCCGTCTTGGCGCCCTCTTGGGCCGTTTTGGGGGCCTCTTGGGAGCCTCTTGGGCCGTCTTGGGGCGGTCTTGGGGGCCTCTTGGGCCGTCGTCAACGCCGTGAAAGCCGACAAAGCGCAGATGCTAAAAGTATACGTTTTCCTTTTGGAAAATCTAAGAGTTCGGCCTCTTGGGGCCCTCTTGGGACGCCCCTTGGGGGCCTCTTGGGGGCCTCTTGGGCCGTCTTGGGCGGTCTTGGGCTCTCTTGGAGCGCTCTTGGGCCGTCTTGGGGGGGGAACACGAAAAACATGCAAAAACCCGAGGGAAAACCCGAACACCGCCATTAACACTCAAATGTGCACCCTACCCCCCCTCCCCTGGAACCCCTCCCTTTAGGGCTTCGCCCATACCAGAACGTCATCCCTCGTACCTCGCTCTTTCCGTTACCCCCAAAGACAGGCCATAAACGGCTCTAAATACGCATCGCGTCCATACATGGGCGTGATTAAAGTGTTGTCCTTGTTTGGCGTAGCCGAAGTAATGGCTACGATGCATCCAAACGCTGTGGTGGCATGAGAGGGTGCTTCCGTCGGTGTCGTTGTGATGTGGAGCTGGCTGCACCGAGATACAATCAGTGCTACTTGGGCCCATCAGCGCCTGAGCACCACAATGACAGTGAGCGCACCCAGATGCCTGTGGACACAACATCGCCAAGCTCCTCCCTTATCCTTCCAACCCTCTTCCCTCCAACTTGGCCCGAAAGTTGCAGCGAGGACACACTGGACGAATTTGTAATGGATTTGCGTTGGGAATCGAGACTGTTGCGACCGCACGTACATTTCTTCCAAGAGAATCGTTTACCTCTTGGATTCGGCCTGAGCTGGATCAATACTGCCTGAGTCCAACAACTCCTCAGCACCAATGTGACTCTGAACGCACTGCTGGGACCTTGCCAGCGAACGCCAGGCACACAGAGCACAACAACATCGATAAGCCATGAAAGTAAGTCTATGCAAGCTCCACCCTCATCCTTCCACCCCTCCTCCCTCCAACATGTCCCAAATGTTGCAGCGAGGACAAACTGGATAAATTCGCATTGGATTTGCGATCAGAATCGAGACTGTTGCGACCACGCGCACATTTCCTGCTCGAAGGCCATGTCTTGACTGCTGGATTGGGCCTCGGAGCCGGATCAACACCACCCGAGTCCAGCAACGCTTGAGCACCATTGTGAGTGTGAGCGCCCCGTCGCTTGTGAACGCCACACTGCGAGTGAACACCACTGCTGACAAGCAGCTCAAGTACGCAGAGCACAACAATGTCAATAAACCCTGAAAGTTGATCGACGCAAGCTCCTCCCTCATCCTTCCACCCCTTCTTCCCCCAATTTGCCGCACAAGTTGCAGCAAGGACAAACTGGATAAATTCGCACTGGATTTGCGATAGCAATCGAGATTGTTGCGACAACACGCGAATTTACTACTAGAAGGTCGAGTTTTGACTGCTGGATTGGGCCTCGAAGCCGGGGTCAAACAACAACAAAAATGGGGCAAAAATAGGAAGCCAGAGAATTGTTTCAAAAAACAGATGGGTTCCAATAGAAACCAGGGCCGAGCAAGCGACACAAGCAAATAGGGACCCTGACGGGCGGCTTGGTTGGCTCCTAAATGTCCGTGTTTTGGGGGGTGACAAAACAACAGTATGTCCCCCCGAGAAGGGTGGCGTCGTCTCCCCCCGACACGTCCCCCTCCCACAAGGGGGAAGCGCCGCCCCTGGGGCCTCTCCTTGCTGAAGGGAGAGCGGTCGGCCAGACCGAGACGCGGCCAATCGTGGCCAGCGGCGAGGCGAGACCACATATCGTCGTCGTCGTGGTCGTCGTCGACGCGGCCGTTGGGTTCCAACCGTATTTTCAAGGAAATCTCAAGCGAAACGCTCGTTTTCTAACCGTTTGGAACTGGATACGATTGTTTCGAACCGACGTGGAACCGTCAGAACAACAATTTGTGTGAGGACATCCCACGCGGCTTGCCGTTTTCGAACCGGCATCCCAGTGTTTCGAACCGACTTGGAACCGTCAGAACAACAATTGTTGTGAGGATGTCCCACACGGTTTGCCGCTTTCGAACCGCCATCCCACTGTTTCGAACCGAGCTCGGACCGACAGGACAACAAGTTATGTGAGGATGTCCCACGCGGTTTGCCGTTTTTCAAGCGCCATATTTTTGTTTCGAACCGGGTCCGACGCCTTATTTTGGAGGAAGTCCCACGCGAAACGCTCGTGTTGCTTTTGTTTTGAACCGGATTCTTTTGTTTCGAACCGAGGTCGAACCGTCAGGACAGCCAGTTTCGTGAGGATGTCCCACGCGGTTCGTTGTTTTCGAACCGCCGTCCCGTTTGGCGTAATAAGGTTCGAATTAGGGTACCAAACCCCAGGTTGCCTTTTGCCCTGGTTGCGAGGCATTTCCCCCGTAACATTGTACCAGGCTCCACGTCCCTAACGGGGCGACTAGCGACGTGCGCTCGCATTGCGGAGGAAGGATGGATGCACTTTTGTTGACCCGTCAAAATTGGGCAATCTCATCACGGCACTGTATCCTAGACGATGCCCCCAGAGAGGCGCACTCGCTGGTTCCCGAAGCCTCTCTGGGAACCACTGCATCGACGCACCCAGAAGTTTCTTGGAGGCACTTCCAAAAGCCTCCCCTCCCTCCTTCCCCACCATCATGCCCCACGGTGGACCTAGCTCTCAACAAGATCGCGAATCCGGCCGTGCTTGCCCATGTCGATGTAGTCATATGTTGGTTGGCGACCTTATGGGATGTGATGATGACCATGTTGATGTGGTTGATGCTGTTGACGTTGGTTGACGCTGGCGGGATAAAGTGGTCCATTAGCGTTTGCGGGTTGTCAGCCCGAACAGGGATGGTTCTGGTGCTCGCAACTTTGTTCCCTGACCCTATTCCGTTTTCTGCCGGGGGCGGCAGCCGTTGTTTGTGTTGAAGCGTTTTCTGTAACAAGACCTTCGTTTTCGGAGGCAGGCCAATCCATTATCCATTACCCTTACGCCCCCTGGACGGCCTGAGTGGGGGTCGAGAGCTCTGGGCACGGGGATGCTTCGAGAGGCCTCTATTCCCCCGTGTTCTCACTTCTCCCACCTTGGGCCCACCGCCAATTTGCGGTCACCGCCGCTTTTCCGAGGCGGGAATTTATACATGACCACCGCCTGGAACATCAATGTTCGGGGACCTCGACAGGCGGTGGATATAGTCAGATTCGGGCCCCCGGGAGCCAAAATACATTCATATCCACCGCCCGCTGGGGCACCAGGACGTCGGTTCCCAGGCGGTGGATATGGCTAAATCCCCGCCTCGCAGCTCTGCGGCCTCCAGGGCGCCTCCCCCCGCCACAAAGAGCGGTCACGGGGTGGGGGGAGCCAGTGGCGATGTCTGGGGTGCCCTCCCCCGCCGCGGAGAGCGGTCACGGGGGAGGGCGGCCGGGTGGAGCGAGTGCCGACCAACCCCCCGTAGCTTCCGGAGCGCGCCCCTCCCGTTACGCGAGGAGGAGGTCACGGGGGGATCGCTCTCTGGAGAACGGAGTTCTCGGCACCGTCCAATGCACGCGCCGAGGAGCCGTCCAGGGGCCCCGTTCCTGCGCGGCGGGCGTCAGGAGGCCGCACGGGGGCGTTGCGACGTGAGCCCAAGGGGTTCCCCTTGGCAGCAGGTGGAGGAAGATCAGGCCGAGCGGGGAGGCGGAAGGAGAGGCGAAGTAAGGACCCCCCCGGGGTTCTCATTAGCACAGCACCGTAATTCGATAATTTTGGGGGGCGGTTTTCGCCGAACGATCTGATTAGCACCGCGCGAATAATTCCCGCTCCTTAACTCGGGTGGTACCCCAATTGAAATTGGAATAAGAATAAGAGTGAAACACGAGTAAGAATAATAACAATAACCAGGACAAGGGTAAGGGTACGAGTAATAATAATAATGATAGGAGTAAGAGTAAGAGTAATAATCATAATATTGACAAAAATAGGAATCCGAATCCGAGTAAAAATAATAGTGCGAATAATGATGCGAATACTAATGCTTAGAATAATAATAATAATAGGAATAACAATAGCAATGATAAGAGTAACAGTAAAACATAATAGTAACATGAATAGTAATAGTAATAGTAGAAATAAGACTACTTAAAATAAACAGGAGCATAATCATAATCCTACTGCGAACAAGAAAAATAAACATAAGAATAATAATAATAATATTCAGAAATATAATGAGAGTAGTAAAAATAAAACATGTAAAAAGAAAGCGAATAAGAATAACATAGGTTTGCATTATCTCCATCATCCTTGTCCTACACGATTTGTATTATCACCCCTTGTTGAAAAGCTTTTGTCGCCCGGCCGTCGTGCGGGATAGTGCATCCGAGGATATCACCCCCGCCACGCACGGCGCGTGATCTTAGCACCGCACCAGCACAAAATAATTACGACAGCTTGTCAAAAAAGACAAGAAGTACAATGAGACTGATAATAATAATGATAATAAGAATAAAAACAAGAATACTACGAATAAACATAATAATAGTAATAATAATAATGATAATACGAATAACACGAATGATCATAATATGAGTTAAAAGTTGAAAACAGACGGGTTCCCCTGCTTTTTTCCTCTCTCCCTCCTTTTTCTCATTTTCTGCATCATCCTTGTCCTATACGATTCTTGCTACCACCTCTATTGAAACATTGTTTTTTCCTGGCCGTCGTGTGGGGTAGTGCGCATCCGAGGATATCGCCCCCGCCACGCACGGCGCGTTATCTTAGCACCCGCACCGCCGAAATGATTCGCCCCCCATCGCGGGCACGGACGATTACTTTTCAAAATTGGGCTCTCCCTTGCGTGGGACTTAATGTTGTTATTATTGGTGTTTGCTTTGTTGTTGGTGTTTTTGATGTTGTTGGTGGTGTTGCTGTTATTGGCCGTGTTGTTCTAGATATAATTCGTATTGCTGGTATTATTGTCGGTTTTCGTGTTGGTGCCGTGCCGTAGGGGAGTCTTGAGGAGGAGGAGCAGGAGGAGGATTTGTTCTGTTTAGCTGGGCCAGGGCCTCTTGTCGGCTTGATCCGTAATGGCGAATAAGCGCCAAAATGGCTACGGGGGGGAGGAGGAGGACCCCTGATGAGGAGGAAGAGGAGGAGGAGGAGGACCCTGAGAAGGACGAAGAGGAAGAGGAAGAGGACCCCTGCTCGGAAGGCCGAGCGCTGGGAAGACGCGCGGCCACTCCAGTTCTCGCCCAGACCGACCACCTGACGCAGACTCGTCTGCGTCCAAAGCAGTTTCTGAGGATGTCTCAGGCGAGGCGCTTGTTTCAGAACCACCAGGAGACCACATTGCGAGAATGTCTCGGGCGGTTTGCTTGTTTCGGCGAGCAGACTCGTCTGCGTTCACATTTAAGGTGCGAGGTGCCAGGGTAGCGCTTCTGGGGTGCCGGGTGCCGGGGGGGGTCTTAATCGTTTGAAGCAGGAGGGGACAAAGGCGAGCCAGGTAAGACGTGGGAGCAGCAGCAGGAGCAGGAATCGAGATAGCCAGGCTGAGCGAGTCAGAGGGCCCCGCCTCATGCGGCCTCCCCTTCCACATCAGAAGAACACATCTGGTCACCAGTTGATACTCCAGATTTCGTAATAAAAGGGAGGGGGTCTCATATCGGGGGGGGTCTCTTCCAGGCTATCTTGGAGGGCCTGGGGGGGTCTGGGGACGATGTTTTGGAGGGTTCTCCCACGGGGGGGGGGTCTGAAATGGCTTGTCTTGGAGGGTCAAGAACCCCTCTCTTTTATTACGAAATCTGGAGTACTCGGATGGGAGCGCGCTCCCAGCTCGCACACTGAAGTCGCTCGCGCGCGGTCCTGTTTCCAACGGCTTGGCGAGGATGAACCGACGTGGGCCGCGCAGGGGCGGGAACGGCTGAGCTTCCGATGGGCGTGGCGAAGACGAAGCATGCGCCGCGCTGACACAGCACTGCCACTTCCACTCACAAGCCGCGCGGCGCTTGGGCCAGGTCGGCACTTCGCCCGCTCTCGCGCGGCCCCGCTGCCGCGTTCCCGCGCGCCGGCGAGCGAGCAGTGCGCCGCGCCCGCGCTGGAGCGCCACCATTGAGCCAAAGGCGCACGGAGCTATGGCGAGGGCGACAAGTCGCCCACAATCGCCCGGGCCTCCCAAGAAATCGTCGACTCACAAATGTGCGACACGTCGAGGCGGGAACGCTTCTTTCGGGCGACACTTGCGTGGCGCCGAGGCGAGATATACATGCTCGCCCGCTCGCGCGTCGAAGAGAAACGTGCGCGGCAAATGTGCACCGCGCAACGCCCCGAGTTCAATTTTCTCCAGCAGTGAGCGGCGGTGCCGAGGCGAGAGCGTTATTTCGGCCTTTCGCGCGGGATTTGCACACCGTCCCATTTTGGCCACGCAGTTTGCAACATGGACGACAGAATGCTCGTGTTTAGACGAAACACGTTGAAGCTGCATGATTCCCACCGGTGGGATGGAATGGCCCGGATAGGGTCCTTATCGGATGGCCAGGTGGCAGAATGGGAGTCGATTATCTTGCCCTGTTGTGTTCTAGAGCTCGGACGTCTTCATTTTCGCTCGTCGTCGTCCCCTTGGCCCTGGCCCTAGACCCAACCTCCCCCCCTGGTCCCCCCATCTTCCCCCTGGTCTGGGTCCTGGACCAAACCTCCCCCACGGGTCCTGGCCTCAGCCCCCCTCGCCCCGTCGGCCCTCGCCATGGACCTAGCCTCCTCCCCTGGCCCTGGCCCTGGCCCCCCTCGCCCCAGACCCTTTATTTTCGCTCGTCGTCGTCCTTTTGGTCCTGGACCCAGCCTCCTCCCCTGGCCCTGGCCCTGGCCCTGGCCCCAGCCCCCTTCGCCCCAGACCTTTATTTTTCTCTCGTCGTCGTCCCCCTGGTCCTGGCCCTGGACCGATCAGTCGGGCAGGTCCCCATCGACAACCACTGGTTCAGCACCAGGGCGTCCTGGCCCCATCTGCCCCTCCTCCTTGTTTCCTCGATTTCCCCACCTGCGCCTCCTCCTCCTTCTCGCCTCAAATGTGCAAGAGCCAGGGCACGCGTGCCACTTGTATCAATAAGGAATACAATAGGGATCAGATGGGAGATGTGCTTTGGACTAGAACCTGAGGCTGCGCGGAACGAGGCCCATGCTGAACCCCAGAACTGATTGATGCCACGAGCACAAAGCCCTGCCCTCGTTGTGACCTGGTGTAGCCCGCGATGAGCCTCCCAGTAATGCTTGGGAGACGACGCCCCCATGAACGCACGTTTCACTCGAACCCAATAGGATTGCCCAGGATGACATCAGGACGCCCTCCCACGAATGACCGTAACGACGTGCTCCGAGTCTCTCCAAGAAAGTACATTGACGATTGGAGCGCGCGTCCATGAGAATGTGAGGCCAAACGTGTTGGAACAGGTTTGTTTGGCTTGTGGTAGAACTCAAGCGTTCGCGAAACACGCTCGTGTATCAATTATTGATGTGACATACATATACAGTTTTTGGTCTGCGGGTCGGGAGCGGGCCCCTTTCCGTTCAAGAGCTAAACGGGACGCGGGTAGCCCTAATTGGGGACACAGGGCGCGGGCGGGCGGGGCCTCAGGCGGCCGGAGGGCTCCGAAAACAGGCGGTGCCGAAAATCTTGCATTGGACAGACATACATATACACACATCTATACAGAATACGTGCATGCATGCAAGAATACCTATAGCTATGTGCATACATGCAAATATCCATACATACATCCATACATAAATAACATACATGCATGCGTACATACATACATTCCTATCGACCTACCTATCTACATACATACATACACGCATGCATGCATGCATACATACATAACTATACAAGCATGCATACAAACATTCGTACGTACAGATGTATATATACACACATGCATGCATACACCTAGGTGCGTGTGTTTCGCATATACATATATAGTGGCCGTCGGCCCATACCGCCACTATGCCTTGCTTCAGGGTCAGAGGCCTTCTGGATGCTTGATACTGCTGGCCATCTGTGGGCCCTCTTGACAGGCCTCTTGGGCCGTTTTGGAGCGATTCTTGGGCCTCATAGGCCGTCTTAGAGCGTCGGAAGCCTGAGAATGTGAGACGGTGACAATTCCTCACACAGCTCAGGTAAAATCAGTGAGCTTTGAATTAGGGGGCCCTCTCAGAAGGATTCTTGGAGCCCTCTAGGAAGGTCTTTGAGGCGTCTTGGCCCGTCTGGAGGTCACCCTGAACGTCGTGGAAAGATCGTTTGGGCAACTAGGGTATTGTTGGACCATCTTGGGGCCTCTCGGGGTCCCCGTAGCCCATATTGAGAACCCTTGGGCACCGAACAAATCATGCGGTGAAACGCGGGGAATCGCGACACGCCCCCAAAAATCAGGGAAGTTAGGCTCCAGAGTTTGAATATTCACTCGTTCAGGATGGACTGTGGAGGGCTTTAAAGGACCTGAGGGTATTCCAACACGTGCTTCGCGGCACGGTGTCGGATATACGTTTAGTGTTACATGTGTGTACATATATACACATACATACAGACATACATGCATACGTACGTACATACATATACACATACATACTTATATATACACATTCCCCAAACAGTGCTTGCACTTAGCGGTTCCTGCCTGTTTGCCTAAGGGAACTAGACCTGCGGGTCTGTTTAGCGGCCCCGCCGTCGCCGCCCTGTCGCCTCCTCGTCGCCGCCCGTCGTTTGGGCCTGCGGGTCGGTCTGGCGGCCCCGTTTTCGCTGTCGCCGCCCTGTCGCCGCCTCATCGCCGCCCGTCGTCTGGGCCTGCAGGCCGGTGCACAACAAGGATTGCGCCACATTGATTGTTTTAGTATAAGAACCAACCAGGATCTACCACCCCTACCCCGTTCCTTTTGTCGGTCCCTCCTGGGATCGAATAACTTACATACGATTCTGCCCTATCGTTCATTCTGAGTATGAATTCGTCTCATCCCAGCCAGACTTTTTTATCGACCCCCGCCCCCCTCATCTGTTGTCAGTTAATGGTGTGCGCGCGCACTCTTATATCAAAACGCATACATGTTCAAAGACCCTGTGCAAACAATGTGACAAAGTCCACCCACACGCGGCGTCGCGCGCGCACGCCGACATCCTTCAACAACCAGGGGTGTCGCAGGGAGCCCTGCCCATGAGAGTTGACGGGAAAAGGGATGAAGAGACACATATAGTAAAGCAAAGCGGGCAACCAGGGTGAACAAGAGAGATCTCAGGGAGCAAAGGGGTAGCCTTAAAAAGCGTTTTCGGGCCATCCCCAGCTTGGGTAAAAGTCGCTCTGGTGTTGGAGGCTATCTTGGAGCATCGGAGGCCATCTTGGAGCTACGGGGCTGTGTTATGGGGATATTGGGATCCTCTTGTGGTTCTTTTGGGGTATCTCGGGGACCTCTTGGGGTTTTTTGGGTGGTTTTGGGGTTCTCTTGGGGCTGTTTGGAAGCGCCTTGGGGCCCTCTTGGGAGCTGTGGGGCGCCTCCTGGGGCCATCTTGGAAACCATCGATCGAAGGAGGGGGGGTCTTCGATTTCCCTCCCCCCTTCGGGGCCATCGAAATAGCATATTGGGGCGTTCTTGGGGCCTTCTTGGGGCGATCTTGGGAGCTTTGGGGGCGGTATTGGGGCCTCTTGGGCCCTTCTTGGAGGTCTTTTTGGGCCATACTAGGGCCATCTTGAGGCCTCCAAAGCGCATTGGAAGCGAAAAGGCGAGAAGGCAAACTTCAGTCATTGTCCTTAGGCTTGTTGAAGGATGTTGGCTTCTCGGGGAGGTCCTGGGGGGTCGCCCAAAGCACTTGGATCCGTCTTGTGGCCTTTGGGGGCCTCTTGGAGGCATGTTGTTAGCTATCTTGAGCCATGTTGGGCTATCTTGAGCGATATTGGAGGCCATCTTGGGCTGTCTGAGGCCCTCTTGGAAGAAGAATCTGCGTGCGCGCTCGGAAAGCTATAGCTTGTTCACACATGTTCTTTGAGTGAGACCACATTGGCCTCCCAAGCACGCACGCCGAAATCATTCGCACGCCACTGCGCGCTTGCCAGGGGGGGAGTGCACGACCCTGTCAACAAAAAACCCACGCGGGCCACTCGCGCACGTCGGCTGCGCGCGCATGTCGAAATCCTTCCGGAACCTTCATCAGCGACACGTGGGCGGCATCATCGTCGTCGGTGTGACTAGCCTCGGCGCCGTCATTGACCTTGCCGCCTTCATTGCCAACATCGCCACCACATTCGCTACGATTATCATCGCGCACACTGTGCACACTTTTTGCCGATGTCACTATGATACCACGCCCGCCCGATTCACTGACTCGCATTGGCGCGCTTGGGCGTCGGCGCAGCCTGGGAGACGAGTTGGGAAGCCTCCAGCGGTCAGCGCCGCCGCGGCCGCGTTGGTCGCGCAAGACTAGCTGGCCGCTCTGCGCGAGAGCTTGCGCGCGCCAGCGCGGCCGCAGCGATGCGCCAGCCATCGCCGAGCAGGCATCGCAATCGCCGCCGCGCTGGAGTTGCAAATTAAGTTACAAGCGGGCTGGCGGGGCGACTGCGCGAGCAGATGTGGGATCTACAGCTCCAAACTATTTCAAAGCAATTCCCTCCAATAGGTCCTCCTTTCTAGAACTAATATAGACTCTGCCCCCCTGCCCCCCCCCAGACTTAGCTGGGCCTTTCTGTTCCCGCATTGCACTTAACATGTAAGTACGCCCCATCGCCCATCCGAAATATGAATGCGCACCAACCCAGGCAGACCGGCATCGCCCCCGCCCCGCATCCTCTGCAAACCAAAAAAATAAACATTCGTTTTTCAAGCATCACCGGCCTTCAAGAAACCTTTCCAAAACACAAAAAAGTACATGCGCGCGAACCGTCGCGCGCGCATGCCGAAATCTTTCAAAAACCTTTTGGGTTGAGTAAGGATTTAAGAATCCAGCGCCCTGAAACACGTGAAAACACATGGCTCCTCAACACGGATTTTCTATACGAAAACATGATTGAATTTGGGTTCTGGCGGGCCCCTGCGAAAAAAACATCGGTTCTTCAAACTCATCACAGCGCGCTGCCAAACGGGCCCCTCGCGCGCGCACTTCGGAATCGCAAGGGCGCCCTAGCGCGCGCGTTGCCGCGAGAACCCGGTGCAAAAGTACAGGGGGAAGTGCGCGCGCGCGTCGTCGCGCGCGCATGCCTAAATCTTCTCGCCGCGCGGATTTCAAAATCAATTGCCCCGAAAACCAAAAGGAGCACGCGGTTTTGCTGCATCCGAGTTTTACATGTGTAAATAAATATATAGAGAAACAAAAACTTGCGCTCGCGACCCTGCGAATTCTCCATTGAGATTCCCGCGGGTTCCTCAACAGCCCCAGTAAGTTATGCCCAACGGGCCTCTCGCGCTGCACGTCGAAAACATTCGAGCGCCCGCGCGCGCGCTAGGGGGGGGGGCGGGGGCGCGATCTGCGCCCAATAACACCGCGCGGGCCATTCTCGCGCGTCGGCCGCGCGCGCACGTCGAACTCCTTCCAAAACCTTTTTGCCGCCGACGCGAGGGCGACGTCATCGTCGCCGGCGCGATCAGCATCGGCGCCGTCACTGGCCGCGCCGCAATCGTTGCCATCATCGTCACAAGCGCAGTTATTATTCTCATCGCGTCTACCGCCGTCGACGTTGCCACGACACCGCGCCTGGCCAGGTCGCCGACTCGCACTGATGTGCCCGCTGGGGATTGCCCCGCGGTCAGCGCCATCGCGGCCGCGTCGGTCGCGCCATGCCAGTTGGCCGCCTCGCGCGCTAGCGCGGCCGCGGCTATGCGCAAGCCAGCTCCGAGCAGACGTCGCAATCGTTGCCGCGTGGTTTTGCAAACTAAATTGCGGGTGGGCGGGTGGGATGAATGCGCGAGCAGCGGAGTTGGCAACTTCACGTTCGGCAGGGTGCTCTGCGCCTCATGGATTGCACCGCCTATTCTCCCAGACTTGACGCATGTGTTTTCGCATTGTTGTTGCCCATGACTCTGCGCACTCGCCCAATCCGACAAATATATACATATATACATATGTATATATATATATAAATATATATATTCACACCTTTCCAGGTAGTGCCGCGTCGATCCCCCTTCCCCCATCCTTCGCAGAAAATACGATGCGCCCTCACTCGTTCATCAAGAATCATCTGTTTTCAAAAATCTGTTGGAGAAGGAAGAAAAAGAGAGATAGAGAGAGAGAGAGAGAGAGAGAGAGAGAGAGAGAGAGAGAGAGAGAGAGAAATTATCCCAGTGCGACCCGACCTAGGAGTTGGAGCCCCCAGGAAAGCAGCATTAGTAGTATCAGTAAACCTACGCTAGAGCTAAGCTAAAGCTAAGTCAAAGCTAAGCTAAAGCTAAGCTGAAGCTAAGCGAATGCTAAGCTAAAGCTATGCTAAAGTTAAGCTACAGCTACGCTAAAGCTAAGCTACAGTTAAGTTAAGCTAAAGCTAAGCTAAAGCGTAAGCTAAAGCTACGCTAAAGCTAAGCTAAAGCTAAGCTAAACCTAAGCTAAAGCTAAAGATGAGCTAAAGCTGAGTCAAAGCTAAGCTAAAGCTAAGCTGCAGTTAAGATAAAGCTAAGCTAGAGCTAAGCTACAGCTACGCTAAAGCTAAGCCAAAGCTAAGTCAAAGCTAAGCTAAAGCTAAGCTAAAGCTAAGCTAAAGCTAAGCTAAAGCTAAGCTAAAGCTAGACTGAAGCTACGCTAAAGCTAAGCTAAAGCTAAGCTGCAGGTAAGCTACAGCTAAGCCAAAGCTCAGCTAAAGCTAAGCTAAAGCTAAGCTAAACTAAGCTAAGCTAAGGTTAAGCTAAAGATAAGCTAAAGCTGAGCTAAAGTTAAGCTAACGCCAAGCTAAAGCTACGCTAAAGCTAAGCTAAAGGTAAGCTGCATGTAAGCTAAATCCAAGCTAAATCTAAGCTAAAGCTAAAGCTAAGCTAAAGCTAAGCTAAAGCTAAGCTAAAGCTAAGCTAAACTGAGATGAGCTAAACTAAAGCTAAAGCTAAGCTAAGCTAAAGCTAAGCTACAGTTAAGCGGAGCTAAGATGAAGCTAAGCTAAGCTAAGCTAAGCTAAGCTAAGATGAGTTAAGCAACGCTAAGCTAAGAGGCCGTAACCGCGGGGCGGGGACTGGGGGAACCGCCCGGGGCGATTTACACTGCCCGCCCTTTTAAGCTAAGAGAGTAAGAACCCTTCTAGGCAGAGCCTAGGTAGGGGGGAGAAAAAAAAATGACGACCAGGACACGCGCGCGTTGTCGCGCGCGCATGCTCTAGTCTGTCAAGTCGACATTTCGTTTCGTCGGGATTCAAAATCGCGCGACCCAAGAACAGGAAATCGCGTCGCAACAAAAATGCACATGAAAGCCAGCGTTCGTGCTCTTGCGATGTGTACAGAAAACCAGCAGTTCTTCAATTCACCAGATGCTACGAAACGCGCCCTTCGCGATGTCGAAGCCATTCGAACGCCCTTGCTCGCGCGCTGCCACGAGAATCCCTTCGCAATGAATGGGACGGAGTGCACGCGCGCGCGTCGTCGCGCGCACATGCCGACATCCTTTAAGAACCCTTGGTATCGCAAGAATTTAAAAATCTATTGCTCCGACAACACATAAAAAACACATGGCTTTGCCAAGCCAGTTTTCGAGACAGTTGTTTGCGCCTGTTTGCTGATTGTCTAAAATACCCGGTTGCTCGCACATGTTCAGCAAATGCTACCAAACGCACCTCTCGCGCGCGCATGTCGAGGCCATTCGAACGCCCTTGCGCGCGTGCCGCGGGGCGGGGGCACGACCCTTGTCAAATAATTCCACGCGGGCCACTCGCGCGCTCAGGCCGCGCGCGCGTCGAAATCATTCCAGAGTTTTCATCGCCGACGCGTGGGCATCATCAACGTCGTCGGTGCGCGATCAGCATCGGTTTCGCGAGTGCCCTTGCCGTCGCCATTGTCACCATCGCCACCAGTATCGCTACTATCATCATTGTGTCTGCCGTTGTCGACGCCGCCATGATACCGCGCCCGCCCGCGCCACCGATTCGCATTGGACCGCCCACGCGTCAGCGCGGCCAGCGGGACGCGCTGGGAAGCCCCCAGCGGCCAGTGCCAGCGCAGCCGCATCGGTCGCGCCAGACAAGCTGACCGGTTCGCGCGCGAGCTTGCTCGCTAGCGCGGCCGCAGCGATGCGCCAGCCATCGCCCAGCAGTGTTCGCAATCGCCGCCGCTTGGATTATGCAGACCACGTTGCGGGCGGGCGGGTGGGGGGACTGCGCGAGCAGCGGAGCTGACAAGTTCAAGTTCGGCAGGGTGAGCTGCGCCAGATAGATTCGAAGGCTCCACATACATTGCGCAACACAGCTTGCGCGCCACACTTGTTTTCCTCTCTAGTATAGATTGGGGTCCTCACTTAGTGGCCCCCTTTGGGATAGTACGGTCTACGTGCGATTCTGCCCCACTGTGCCCTTTTTAAGTTTGACGTCCTATCTTCTTTGTCAAAAAACGATGCGCGCCCCCCCATTTACCCAAGAATCGCCCGTGTTCCATAATACATTGTAAACAGCATGGCGAAGTACACACGCTCGTTATGTCGGGCGCGCAGGCCAGAATGCTTCACAAACCGTGGGTGTCGTAATTGGTTCACGATCGAGATTACCAACAACATGGAAATACATTGTTTCGCAGCACGGTTGATCCATCAAGTTCGCGCGTTTTTGCGAATTCGGACGCTCGCGCCACGCGGGCCGCTCGCGCACGTCGGCCCGCGCGCGCATGTCGAAATCCATCCAAAAACCATCATGCCGACGTGTGGACACCATTATCGTCGTGGGCGTGATCCGAATCGGCGTCGTCATTGGCCTTGCTGTCGTCACCTTCATCATCGCCACCAGCGTCGCTAATATCATCGTCGGCGCCGCCATTGCACCGCGCCCGCCCGAACCGCCGAGTCGCACTGAAGTCCCCGCGCGTCAGCGCCGCGTGCGAATCGCGCAGGGAAGCCCCCAGCGGTCAGCGCCACCGCGGCCGCGTCGGTCAGGCCAGACCAGCTGACCGCTATGCGCACAAGCCTGCGCGCGCTAGCGCGGCCGCAGTAGATCCCCGACGGTTTCGACGCCCTCCCCAGGAACGGACTTGCACCCCGGGTCGTTCCTGGCGGCTTTGGAGCCCGAGGAGGGCCCCCCAGGGGCAGAAAATTGCCAAGGGCTTCTGGCCACCAAGTTGCTCACGGCGCGAGGAGGTCGGAGCAGGAGGGCGGGGAGGACAAGAAGGAGGAGCAGGAACGGGCAAGCGGGGCGGACGGGGGGGAGGAAAGCAGCAGGGGATGGGCGCGGGAGGGGGCGAGCGGTCCCCCCAAGACCCGCCCTCGCCCACAGGCCCACCGTGGCCTGAGAAGGGCCAGGATCGGCTGTGCTTTTCTGGATTCCTGGATGCCGATCTGCTTTGGGGCTCGTGCCTGCTTCGAGCATCGAGTGGCTGTCCCTGTTGCTGCCCCGTGGAGGGGCGGGCGGCAGCCCCAGCTCTTCCGATCGATTGGTCAGGGTGCCCTGTCGCAGGAGTGGCCTGTGGTGTGCGGGCACAGTGGGATACCCAGATCTCTAAGTGTGATGCGATAGCATTGGCTTGCGCGCCCCGGGATTGTGCCCCCAGCGCAACCCGGCACGAAAGGAGGCCACTCTTGCTCATGGTCACCCGTGCGTGCAGCCGGAACCCCAGATGTCCGGCCGCCCCAATGTTATCGATGCGTGGGCCCCAGCGGTCTGGACCATTTCCCAACACAGTCAACCCGCAAGGTAAGGATGGGCAATCTTCTCAAGGGCGCCTGTGCATCCTTGCCTCCTCGGTGCATCCTTGGCCACGTTCGTTGGCCGCGCCCCGCTCGAAAAGCTGCGAAGTGGGCGCCCCAAGGCCCCTGCATCCTTGTCGTGCATCCTTACGATGCGGGTCGACTGTAGGGCCAGTTTGTCGTCTTGGGCCGCTCCTGGACGGCCCCGAGGCCCGGCGAGGGCCCCACAGGCCGGCAAGACGGCGCGACCCCGCCGCTCCTGCTCCGAACGGCGGCGGCGACGAGGGCGGCGAGGACGGCGGCGGGCTGCGACGGCGGCGGCGGGCTGCGACGGCGAGCTCCGACGGCGGCGGCCTGCGCGGCAGCGGCGGCGACGGCGGCGGGCTGCGGCGGCGGCGGCCCGGCGGCGGCGGCCCCTCGCCGCGCCCAGGGCTGCCGCCTGCAGAGGGCACCCGGGTCCTGGCGAGGGAGACCTGGCAGGTCCCCGACAGGTGCGGGGGGGGAGGCTAGGAGCAGGAGGAGGAGGAGGAGGAGGAGGAGGAGGAGGGGAATGTTGAAACAAGGCATCGGCCCGTCGAGCCGGAATCAGTTTGGTAAGAGTTTCCCCGTTTCGAAGCTACTTGTTGTTCAGCCGCCGTTGGCAAACCCTGAAGCAGCCGCCGCGTGCAGCACAGGAACCAATTTGTCTTCTCTGTCCCCTCTTCTTTAACGGGCTTGTTGTTGCATCTCTCTTTCTCTCTCTTGTATAGGCGCTAGTCGTGTTCTCTCCGCTAAAGGTCGCTCAAGGAGGAGGAGGAGGAGGAGGAGGAGGAGGAGGAGATGGAGGAGAAGGAGGAGGGGAGGAGGAGAGGAGGAGGAGGAGAAGGAGGAGGGGGAGGAGAGAGAGGAGGAGGAGGAAGAGGAGGAGGAGAAGGAGGAGGAGGAGGAGGAGGGGAGGAGGAGGAGAGAGAGAGAGAGAGAGAGAGAGGAGAGAGAGGAGAGAGAGAGAGAGAGAGGAGAGGAGGAGGAGAGGAGGAGGGCGAGGAGGAGGAGGAGGAGGGCGAGGAGGAGGAGATGGCCAGGGTTGGCCGATGGCAGATTTAGTCCGTGCTGCCAGAGCGCAGCTATTGCAACAGGTAGATGAGCAAGTCACCGTGAACTCTCGTGGTGCCTCTGGGTATGTGCGAGGAGGAGGAGGAGGAGGAGGAGGAGGAGGAGGAGGGCGAGGAGGAGGAGGAGGAAGGCGAGGAGGGCGAGGAGGAGGAGGAGGAGGAGGAGGAGGGCGAGGAGGAGGAGGTGGAGGAGGAGGAGGAGGGCACGGAGGACGAGGAGGGTCGGTTGTTCGGTCGCTCGGCCCTGCGTCCCGCCGGGGACTGCCTGCCACGCGCGCGACCTTTCTCGCCTCTGGCCTCACGCCGCGCCGCTCCACGTCTTATGGCGGGCATGTCTCTCTACAGGAGGATGAATTGGATGCGTTGTAATATCTGGGGACGATTTTCCACATGGTTCATCATGTTTGAGCATGGTTAAAACTATTTTTCATCGGTCCTCCAACATCCGCCTGTTGGAGGACATGCCCGACCTAATCCACGTCCTCTTTCACTCCTCCTCCCGGCCCAAGTGCCTTGAACATTGGCGAGAGCTCCGACTTTCAGGGCGGGGCATCGCGGCGAGGGAGGAGAACTGGCGAGGTCAGGAACATTCCAGGCCTCCCAACCCAGATCTCTTCGAGCCGTTAAAAGATCATGGCGGGAGGGTGTTCGCAATTTTCGACTTCTAGGAGCCCCTGCGGGGTCTTGACACCGCCGAAAACGAGTCGGGATGAAAAACAGGTGCTGTGGAAGGGGCCGAGACCTCCGGGGGTCGACGTCATCAAAAAACATGACTGCCGTCGGGGCCTGGGGAGGAGGATCGGCAAAGTCAGAAGCATTCCTGGCCTCCCAGAGGGGGTCCGAGCAGATGGGGTCGGAAGATCGCACCGCATCTCCGATGCATCGGCGGTACAGTCCGATGTGGAGCCCCATCTTCTCCAGGCCGACAGCGCCGATGCCTCGCCGACGTCGCTGATGCATCGGCGACGGGTCGGAGATGCGTCGCGATCCTCTGGCCGCATCTATTCGGACCCGATTAGGGGGGCCTCGAAGCATGACGCACATCCAAAGCTCCCTGGGCACAGTGGGGGCCTGAGAAACCGGTTGTCGACCCCACGTCCCGAGACTCGATAAACGGCCTCCGTGGGGTTTTTGCGCGTCCTTAAGTCCAGGCCGGATCGAGAGAAGCTCCAGGCCCACGTCAAGAGAGATCGGCATGTTGCGAAGGAGCAGTCGGGCCCGTGCCCGAGTCGCCTAGCTGTGCCCCTGGCGCGCTGTGCGCCGCGCCTGTTGAAAACATGTTGCGAAGGAGGGCCGACGAAGTCCTTGCACGATTCGCACACCCTTTCTAGCTTCTGGGGGCCGCCGGGGCATTCTCGGAGGCCTGTCTGGGCCACTCTGGTGCTCTCTTGGGCTGTATCGGTGCCATCCCGAGGCTTCGAAAGCCAGCCAGAAGCGAAAAGGCAAGAATAATTTCGCAAGTCAATAAACAGCCCGTAGTTCCCACCCATCCTGTGGTGTTGGGCCCTCGTTTTGAAGAGAACTCCCCGCGTCCTTCCTTCCCCTTCCTCGCCCTCCTCCCCCCTCCCCATCCTTGCCTCTGCCCTCCGCATATCTCTGTTTCGGCACACACACACACAAACACACACACACACACACACACACCTCACACGCTTCGTGGCCGCATGCGTAGGTAGCGCCATCGAAAGCCCAAATGCCAGCGCTCGCCGGCGCCCACCGCACCCATTTTGGCACACCCCTCACACGCTTCGTGGCCCCGTGGGGAGCTCCGCTGGCGGCCCCAGTGGTTGCGCTCGCACGCGCTCACCGCACCCATGGTGGCACACCCCTCGCACGTTTCATGGCTCCACGGAAAGCTCAGCCGACGGCCCCAGAGGCTGCGTGCGCATGCACCCACCGCACACATTTGCTGGCACACCCGTCACACGTTCCGTGGCCCCGTGGGGAGGTCCACTAGCGGCCCAAGAGGTTGCGCTCGCACGAAAAAGTGTGCAATCACGAGTTAAGACAGGTTTTATATACATACATATTAAACTTTTGTAAACTTGAACCTGCAGTGTCTCACCATTGGAAAGGGTTTACTCCAGATTGAACCTATCTGCATCTGAAGCGCCCCTGTGGCCACCATTTCGCCTCTTCTCTAATTCCGCGGCGCGTGCTCTTTTCACTTCCCGGGCCCCGCGTTCGAAACATTATCGCCCCCGGGCTGGCCATCTACGGAGGCGCAGCCGCTCCTTTCATTTGCCCTTCGGGTTTTCTGTTGCCGGGGGTTACTTTCTGAAGTTGCGCTGGCTTCTCTGCAATCGACTCGTTTTCCAATCCAGTCCCACAGCTTGTCACGTTATGGACGACTTTTCGTCAGGCTTCTCAGGGGGGATACTTGGGTCTTGTAGTTTTAGTTTTGCCGCCCTCTCGCCCTGCTGTCTGATTATTGAGTCTCCCCATTATTGGGCCACCTTTCCTCGCTCTTCAGATTTTTGTTGCTCCGACGGTTGTTTTGTTTGGGGCTGCTGGCTCTCAGGTTACGTCGGCCCCTTTTTCAAATACGAGCGCTCTCTTGCTATGAATCCCTTCGGCCTTAGTTTTGCAATATTTCTGGCTCTGGAGATTTATTTTTCCAGCTCTGCTGGCCTGTCTGGTTTAGGAGGTGCGTTTTTTCATGATGCAGGCTTGCTGGTTCAGGGTGCGTGTTTCTCTTGCCCTGCAGGCTTTCTGGCCCAAGTCGCTCGTCACTCTAGCTCTGATCTAGAGCGATTGCTTCTCACACTTTGCGGGCTTTCTTGTTTCGTCAGTTCCTTCGCCGGGGTCTGCAAGCGTTCTCTTCAACAAAAACATATATGCTGTTTGCGCTACCCTCCAAGAGGGGTGATCTCCAGAGTTGACATCTTTAACGGGATCTCCGGTCAGAGGGTTAACTCTGGAGTAAACACGTTTACGCAATTGCCACCTTTAGGATGGTGATGGTGGCGATGATGATGATGATGAGTATGATGATTATTGTGAGGGTTGTATGAATTATGATGTTGACGATGACGATTTGGCAGCGTGGGGGGGGGGGGTCTTAGAGCATTTAGGAGGCATTGGCATGCCTGGGTTGCCCATAATACGGAATTTAGGGAAACATGGAACCACTACACAAACACAATCTTTTTGTTTCGTTGTTTTAGATTTCCCACACTTCGGAATGATGTCACCGCGACGCCACTTTTTCGTTGCAGCGCACTTCGGAATTATGGGAAACTTGGACGCGCCACTGTTGTGATACCAGGTCCCCATAATTTTGAATCAAATTTGACCGATGGAAAATTGGAGTCACTACGAACACGTTTTTCTTGTTGTCGTGACCACATCTTTTTAAAATTCGCAACTATGGGAAACAAGGAACCACCGCCGACACGCACTTTTGGTTGGTTGCGGCCCCAGGTTCCGCACAATTCGCATGTATGGGAAACCTGGAAAATCACAGCGAGATAGTTTTGTTGTGGTGGCCGCAGGTCCCCCATCTTATGGGGAACTTGGAAGCGCGCAGTACAATTTGTTTGGGGGGCGTCCCGAGTACCCCACGTTTCGGAATTACGGAAAACCTTGAATTACCACAGAAACAATTCTTCTGTCGTGATTCTTATTCATGTGAAACCTAGAATCACTTCAAAAGCATGTTGTTTCTTGTGGTGATTCCAGGTTTCCCAGAATTCGGAATCATGGGGAACTTGGAATCACAGCAAAAGCTTATCTGTGTTTTGCGCGGCCCCCATAGGGGGCTCCACCGAAGGCACCAGTGCCACGCGCACCCATGCCGGCACACTCCTCACACGTTTCGTGGCCCTAAAGGGAGCTCCACCGACGGTCCCAGTGCCACCGCCCACATGCGTCACGCACGTCCGTTTCGGCACACTTCTCACACGTTTCGCGGTACCGTCGGGAGCTCCACTGACGGCCCCGATGGTTGCGTTCGCGTGCGCCCAACGCACTTATTCTGGCACACCTCTCCCGCGCTTCGTGGCCCCAAGGGAATTACACCGACGGCCCCAGTGGCTGCTTTCGCTTGCGCCCGGTGGACATATTTCGGCACACCTCTCATGCGCTTCGTGGCCCTATAGGGAGTTCCTCCGAATGCGGAGCATACAGCGACGGCACTCACACCTGCATATGGTTGGGCCTTTCACTCGGCTAATTTTTGAGAATCCAGGTTTCCCATAATTCGAAATTCGAATTTCGGGAAACGTCATGACCACGCCGCGAGCACCCGGTCCCCGGTTTCCTATAATTCGTTTTTCCGAATTGTTGAATTATGGGGAACCCGCGCCTGGACGGCGGCCGACAAGGCAGCTCCCGCCGCCGCCGTTATGACAAAGGGCCTCCCGTCAGTCCAGGACGATATTTCCACAGTCCCGTCAGTCTACGAGTATATCACGTCGAACGAGCACGCCGTGCAAATGGTCTTACCGAAGGCCCCAGCGGCGATGTTCGCATGGGTCCCACCCGCACATGTCGGCGCACCCTTCGCGCGCTTCGTGGCCCCATAGGGAACTCCACCGAAGGCCCAGTGGCATGTGTAGTTCTCTCAGGCGGGAGCGCGCGCTCGGTGCGCCGCGCACGTGGCGCGGTCGGAGCGCTGTGCCAAGCAGGCCAGCTCGACATCGATCATATCGAGTTTCGCCAAATGGTGGCTACCTACATAGCGGACTTCCCATCCGTGTTCAAGGGGTTTCAATGGGGCCCGTCTGGATTCCACAGTGTCGATGAGTTCGTGCGCCGTCTCCGCCTGGATGCGGAGACCCATCCCCATGGTCTCTGGGGCGACGCTTTGACATTGCAGGCTGTTGCGCACACACTGATGAGACCCATCGTTATCATCAGGGACGCTGTGGCGGATTCCGACCCGGACATGGAAATGAAACTGGCTGATTTCGTCAGCCTTGAAACCTGGGGGGGCCCGATTTATGCAGTGAATAATGGGGAGCTGCGTTGGGTTAACTCCTGAGTAAACTTGTTTTAGCTCCTGATAACCGCCTCTTTCGCGTTCGCACGCGCTCACCGCACCCATGGTGGCACGCCCTCACACGTTTCGTGACCCATTGGGGGCTCCACCGACGGCCCGAATGGTTGTTCTCGCATGCTCCCGCCGCACCCACTTTGGAGCATCCCTCACACGTTGAAACCAAACTGCCCCCGTCCGCATGCGCTGGCCGCACCCTTATTTGGGGCACCCCTCACACGTTTAGTGGCCCCATAGGTCGCGCCACCGAAGGCCCATGCCAGCGTTCGCATGCGCCCACCGCACCCATTTTGGTATACCCTTCACACGTCTCGTGGCCCCATAGGCAGCTCACCCGTCGGCCCCAGAGGCTGCGTTCGCCTGCGCCCACCGCACCCATTTTGGCATACCTCTCACACGCTTCGTGGCCCCATAGGTAGCGCCACCGAAGGCCCAAATGCAGCGTTCGTATGCGCCCACCGCCCGCGCCCATATGGGCACACATCTAACACGCTTCGTGGCCCCATGGGGAGCTCCACTAGCGGCCCCAAACGCTGTGTTCGCGTGCGCCCACCGCACCCATTTTCGCACACCCTCACACGTTGCGCGGCCTCATGGTGAATTCAACCGGCGGCCCCACTGGTTGCGCCCGTTTGCGCCTGCCGCACCCATTTTGGTACGACGTTCACACGCTTCATGGCCCCGTGGGGAGGTCCACCCACGGCCTTTGTGGTTGCGTTCGCATGCGCCCACCGCACTCATTTAGGCACACCCTTCACACGTTTCTTGGGCCCCACGGGGAGCTCCACAGAAGGCCAAAATGCCACCGTTCGCATGCGCCCACCGCACCCATGTTGGCACACATCCCACACGATGTGTGGCCCCATAAGGGGGCTCTACCAACGGCCCCAGTAGCTGCGTTCGCATGCGCCCACCGCACCCATGTCGGCACACCGTTCACACGCTTCATGGCCCCATAGGGAACTCCACCGACGGCCCCAGTGGCTGCGTTCGCATGCGCCCACCGAACCAAGTGTGGCACACCCCTCAAACGTTTCGTGTTCCCAAAGGGAGCTCACCCGTCGGCCCCAGTGGCTGCGTTCGCACACGCCCACCGCACCCTTGCTCGGCAATCCCCTTGAAACGTTTCGTGGGCCCACTGGGAGCTCAACCGACGGCCCCAGTGGCCGCGCTCGCATGCACCCACCGAACCCATATTGGAACACCCCGCACACGCCTCGTGGCCCCATGGGGAGCTCAACCAGCGGCCCCAGTGGCTGCATTCGCACGTGCCCACCGCACCCATGTAGGCACACCCTTCACACGTTTCGTGGGCCCCACGGGGAACTCCAGAGCTGGCCCACATGCCACCGTTCGCATGCGCCCACCGCACCCATTTTAGCACACCCTTTACACGCTTCGTGGCCCCAGAAGGAGCTCAACCGACGGCCCCAGTGGCTGCGTTCGTCCGCGCCTACCGCACCCTGTCTCGACAATCCCAGTGAAACGTGTCGTGGACCCAATGGGGAGCTCAACCGACGGACCCAGTGGCTGCGTTCGCATGCACCCACCGCACCCATATTGGAACACCTCTCACACGCTTCGTGGCCCCATGGGGAGCTCGACAAGCGGCCCCAGTGGCTGCATTCGCACGCGCCCACCGCACCCATTTTGGCTCACCCCTCACACGTTTCATGGCCCCACGGGGATTTCAGCCGACTGACCCAGTGAATGCGTTCGCATGCCCCCACCGCATTCATTTTGGCACACCCCTTACACGTTCCGTGGCTCCACAGGGAGCTCCACCGACGGCCCCAGTGGCTGCGTTCGCATGCGCCCACCGCACTAATTTCGCCACACCTCTCACACGCTTCATGACCCTAGCGAGCTCCTCCGAATACGGTACATTCAACGACGGTATTCACAGCCTCACAGCTGCATATAGTCGGGTCCTTCGTCAGTGTCATTTTGGCGTCTCCAAGGTGTGCTTGGAAGCCTCAGTGGCCATTTGGGGTTGGTTTGGAGCCGTTTTGGGGCATCGTGAAGGCACGTTGCAGGTTTTCTTATACCGTCTGAAGACATGGTATGTCATGTCGGAGGCCATCTGTACCAGTTGCTTGACGGTCGCGAGGCGCGCCACGCGTGCCATGTTCGGCGCCAGGTGCCCCAGGGGCCCAGGCGTGCCAAGAGCGCCTGGTACGCCGGATGCGCCATGTGATCCATGGGCGTCAAGCGTGGCACGGGTTCCTGCCGCGCCGACTGCGCTGGGAGCGCGACTCGCGCAGAGCGCGCTGGTGGAAGTGGCAGCACCCATCGGGAAACATGTCGTCATTTCCAACTTTGCCGACAAAGCCATTACAAAGTGGTAGAGGGTTGGTCACCACTGCGTATGTCGCACCCACCATCAACTTGAAGTGCAGTGGATAGTGATGGTGGGCCAGCGCGCAGCGGACAGGTATCCCCCCCTTGCCATCCTTGTCAGACACACATGCACAGTGATTGCGCCGCTTACGGTCAAGATTTGCCGTCTCAGCACTTCATAACACATGTTATGAAGGATGACGGGGGATGCCCGCATTGTTCATGGACGGCGGCAGGTCGAGAGGGGGACATTTCTTCGAAGGGGAAGGAGGTGGTTGGAAGAGAGATTTCGCTCAACCCACGACGCCCGGAAGGCTGGTGGGATTCAGATTTAGGAAACATTGAGCCCGCATCGTCCGATCGGGTTGGATCCTCATGTCACTGGTTCTGCTTTCCCTCCCCGTGCTACCCCGTTTTCCTCCACCAGCTCATCCTCCTCCGTCTCTTCCTTCGCGGTGAATCCAGTTTTGCGTGCGTGGTGAAATTTGTACCGGCGCGGTTGTATGTCGAGTTGGGGGGGTCGGCCCCCAGTCCCGGGGTGGCACCGCATCGTTGGGTTTGGTTCAGCCCCCGTGGACCAATAGGGTGTTCCTTCGTTTTTGCGCTCGCTGATAGAAATGATGTAGCTCGCGGCGTGTTGCCAGAGAATTCTGAAGGTTCCTACCCATCCTTCTCCTTCTGCGGCGCCGTGGGGTAGAACAACATGCCCGTTCCCGCCCGGAGGTACCCTTTCGGGGACAGGACGGTCGTCCCGCTCTGCGCGGGCGAGCAGGTCCACTGGAAGCTGCGCCCCCGCGCCAACGCGCGAATGCTGTGCGGCCCCTGTGCGTGAGCAGGTGGCTCTTCAGGGGAGGCAAACACACCGATACCTGACCCCTAGAGCAGCGGCAGAGAGAGGAGGGGTCAGCGCGCACGGGGGTCAGCCAGTCACCTCCGATCCCTCTTGGCAGACCTGGGCTTGGGAGCCGCTGGAGCCGACCCGCCCTCCCGCCCGTCCGCTCCCCCGGGTGTGGGAGCTCCTTCGTGGCTGGCCTGGGTTCGCGACGTGGCCCCGGCTGATCCGGAGGAGGAGGAGGAGGAGGAGGAGGAGGAGGAGGAGGAGGAGGAGGAGGAGGATGTAGGAGAAGGAAGAGGAGGAGGAGGAGGAGGAGGAGATGGGAAGGATGATGAGTATGAGGAGGATGATGGGAGGAGTGAGGAGGGTTTGGGGAGGTAAAGGAGGAGGGAGCGAGGATGACGGAGGATTGAGGTAGTAGGAGGATGTCGGAGGATTAGGTGCTATGAGGAGATGGAGGAGGAGGGGAGGCGGAGGAGTATTGTGTGGAGGAGGAGGAGGAGGAGGAGGAGGAGAGGGCCAGCGCCGAGACCCGGGCCGGCGCGCCCCCGAGGCCCGACGGAGCGTGCACGGGGCCAGTGCAGCTGCAGAGCGCGGCGGCACAGCGTGCACCCGGGGAGAGCCTCGGGACTCTTCGGGCGCAGCCCTTCCCCCACGACCGATGCCACCCCCCTCGACGCTCGCTCTAGCTGGGGCCTCCCGAGAGGGGGGCGGGGCCCTCGTCTGCACGGCTGGGGTCGCCTCGGGTTTCCTGGTCGGGAGCTCGCCTCGGGATCAGGAGGCGCAGTCCGTGCGGAGGAAGTCCGCACGGAGTGTCGGGTCCCCGACTGGGCTTTCTGCGTCTGGACTCAGCCTCTCCTTCGGCAGCAAAGTGTGGGAGCCTGGCGTATCCCCTCAACTCCGTTTTTGACGTCGACGAGCGTCGATCGGCGTCTGGGGGTCGATGAGACAGCGCCGATCTAGCGTCGATTCAGCGTCGATGAAGCGTCGACCAGCGTCGATTCGCAAGAGCCGACAAGATGGTATGGGAGGCTCCCACGAGTTGCCATCGAACTCTCCTGGGACTGTGGTCCTCGGTGACCTCTTGGTTCCCCTGGCTCTCGCGGGCTGGAGGCCCGTTGCATGGCGGCGGCGCGGACAACGCGTGAGGGAGGGGGGGGACGCTCTCGAGCGCCCCTGGTGGGCTGCAGAGGACTCCCCCCGCTCCTTCTCCCCCCACCCACCCCCTCCTCCCCTCTCATTCCTCCCCCCCCCCTCCCTTCCCCCCCCCCCCCTTCCTCCTTCTCTCCCCCCCCCCCGCCCCAGTCCATCGCCTGCCCCCTTCACTGGGAGAGCAGCCCTCCTCGCATCGGCCATGGGAGGCGGCGGCAAGAAGGGCGGCGGCAGGAATGGTTTTGGCGGAGGTCGCTCGGCTCCAGCGGCAGGGGCCAAGACGACGTACATCACGTGCACTTCCTGCAGATTCCGCTGGAACTTCAAGAACAACCACTGGTGCTACCAGTGCGGAGGCGCCATGGTGCCGAGCCCATCGGAGGACAAGCGTCCCCGCGGCCAGTGGGTTTGGGGCCCACCGCAGGCGGGCGCAACGCCTCCTCCTGAGGCAGAGCCTGCGGCAGAGGCCCCTGCGGCTCCTCCCTGGGCTCAAGCAGGAGGCAAGGGCGCCAAGGGACCACCTTTGCCCCGGCCCGCGCCGAAGGCCCAGGCCGTCCAGCGTCGGCCATGGGTCTACCAGCAGGCGGGCTGGGTGCCTCATGGTGGCCGCGAGGGGCAGCAGCAGCAGCAGCAGCAGCAGCAGCCTGCCCAGGCCGCTGACCCCTTCGAGTTCTTCGAGAAGGAGCTTGGCTCGGACTGCGACGAGCTTCTCAAGCTCAAGGCGGCGGTGCAGGCCAAGAAGGAGGCACAGGCAGCTGCTGCAGGCGCGGGTGCCCCGCAGAAGGCGCCACTCCTTGAGGAAGTGCGGGCCAAAGGCGTGGCTTGCAGGAGGGCGCTGGCATGGCTTGAGACCTGCTCGGCCCGCGTCCTGGAGAGCAAGCAGTGGCTTGCTGACGCCCAGGCCGCAGAGGACGAGGCGGCCGCCAGCGCTCATGCGGCGCAGCAGGACTGGGAGGCGGCCTGCGCCAAGCAGGTCAAGGCCAAAGCGGCGCCGCCGTCAACGGCGCCACCCTCTTCTTCGGCGATCAACCTTTCGACGCTCATCGACGAGGGCTCGCTTCAGATCGTGGACGGGCCGCTGTTCGACCTCTCTGGCCTGGAGCTCGACGAGCAGGCGCGCGTGGACTGGGAGCGCATCAAGCAGGAGCTGGCCGACAGCGTCCAAACCAAGGTCCAGGAAGTCCTCGGACCCTCGGCGCAGCGCATCCTGGAGCTTCGTGAGGAGGCTCGAAAGCTGCGCGCCAGGGAGGAGGCCAAGCGCAGGCGCGTGGACGGCAGCGATGCGGCTGGCTTTGCTGCTGGCCCCGCTGCTGCTGCTGCAACTGACGGGGCTGGGCCTGCTGGCGCCGCTGCGGCAGCAGGTGCTCCAGCTGGGGCCGAGGCCATGCGCGCTGCTGCCAGAGCCAAGGCCAAGTCGGCCCAGGATGAGCTCTACGCTCAGCAGGAGGCCGCTTCCTCCTCCGCAGAGGCCGCTCCTAGCGCTCCTGGCACCGCCCCCTCCCCTGCAGCATCAGGGGCTCCGTCCACAGCCTAACGCAGATAGAGGGGCGCCGCGCCGAGTTTTGTCGGCATGTTGTTACGGCGGGCGCCCCTGGCCCTACCCAGTCGAGTTCTTCCTCGACTCGGATGAGGAGCGCGCTTTTGGAAGCGAGACAACTACAGCACCGTTGGAGGTGAGCAGTTCGCCGACTGCGGCGCCTTGCTCGGCGTCACGGGCACCGCAGGCGAGACGTTCGTCGCGTTCTGCGTCGCGCGGAGCTACGCCATCCCCGAGTGCGAGGATTTCGGCTACTCGCACTTCTTCGGGCGCATCGGGTCAAGCCTCGCTGACGGGTGCGCTTGGCGGGCTGGCGTATGCTGCCCTTAATGACAGCCCTCCCCCGAGGGCTGCGCCTCGCGCATCTACGGGACCGCAGGCCTCTGTCCCTTCCTGTACGACGGCGCACCTGTACGACGCCGAGCTGGATCCGTTCGAGGAGCTGGAGCGGGAGGAGGTCAACGAGCGTTTCCACCAGGACTCGCCGTTCGGGGCGGAGGTTGGCCCCTCGCCACCTGGCGTCGCCGCCAGGCCTTCTGAGGCTAGGGCGGACCAGGCTGCCTCCAGCAGCGGCCCTACTTGCCTTGAGGCTGACCTCAGCGCACCAGCAGCGCAGGCTTTGGCCGCTCCAGCCCCCTCCAAGCTCACATCCGACGAGAAAGATTTCTCGATCCTTTACGGTAACATCACTGAGTGGGGGCCTCAAGCGCAGCGTTATGTCAACACAGCCCCTTACTCTGTGTTTTGTCTGGTGGAGACTCATGTCACCGCCGCCACGTTCCACTCCAAGACGGAGATCGAACTGGACAAAGACGGTTGGAAGGTCTGCGCCACAGGGAGCACACCAACAGGACGGGGAGGCTCTTCTGGCGGTGAATGGGCCATGGCCAAGAAGCATCTGGCCACCACCTCGCTACAGGCCATTCGGCAATATGCACAAGCTGCACGCCAACCTGATCCTATGCGCGGGCTCGCCGCCATGATCTTGCACTTGTCCTCGGGCAACCTGGTCTTGGTATCAGTTTATCTTTGGCCAGGATTGGGAGTTTCTGGCAGAAATCGCCAAGTGCTGATTGCGTTAGCCTCCTTCCTTCATGGGCTTGCAGACCCTTGGTTGGTTATCGGTGACTGGAATATTTCACCAACTTCCTTGGAAGGATCTGGCTGGCCTGAAAAAATTGGGGGCACACTCAGTTTACCCGCTGACGTCAGCACCACGTGCGACAAAGGGCAGGAGGGCTCTCTCATTGATTTCGCAATGGCCAAGAACGGAACATCTTCCAGATACCGAGTTCGGTCGCAGCCTCAGGTCCCGTGGAAGACGCACTGTGCACTGCAGGTTGACGTCCACGATGGCATGCGCAGATGGTGGTACCAGAAACTTTTGTTACCTGAACCGTTTCCAAAGGTAGCCAGACCCAAGCTCGCTTCGGACCCCAGCAGCAAGAGGTCTATACTTCGAGCCCAACGGCAAGAGCAAGAACGGGCACGCGTACCACCCGATCTGCTGGAAGACTACGACGCACGACACCCGTCAAGGAGTACTTTGGATCCTGAGTCCCAGGTCTCTTTTCACATACCTTCAGACCTGTGGGAAGAGCAGCCCTCCAAGGAGAGGCTCAGCTCTCAATGTTGCAGCGTGGTCGAGTCTGAGTTGTTGGGCCATATCAACGCACTTGGCCTTGGTGCCGTCACCAGGCAGTACGCGCGGTGGTCCTCAGGAGTGGAACGTGCGTTCGCACTTCATCATCAGCTCAACCTTCGACAGCGGGCTCCACGCGCAGCTGGATTTTCTTTACGATGGATGCAGACCAAAGCTACCCCAGGGCGAGTGCACATGACTGATGGAGCTGGAGAATGGTGGGGAACTGTTCTTACCTTGGTTCAAAGAATCATGGCTCTTCTACGACATGGCAAGGATCCTCGCCAGATAGCTATTTGTACCGCAGCTCTTGGTCGCTACACCAACGACGCTAGCAGCTTCGACCCATCTGATTTCTTTGGTCCAGGCTCTGAGGGCTCCGCGAATCAGCAGCGGTGGATTTCTTGGTCGCGCGCATTTGCGAGCGCCACTGAGATGGAGCGCGACGGTTTTGCCTACTTAACTGAGAAGCTGGCCTGTCGTTCTCAGGCAAGATGCTTGACCTTGAGGCGGCATTCGTTCATCCGCTGGGCCAAGGGAGTTGGGACATCTAAGCCCGGCCTGCTCCACTCATTGGTGAAGGAACCCAAGGCGGTCTCTGCCGACCCCTTAGTGGATGGGCGAGTCGTTGGAGACCCAACTGTCAGAATGGAATACACCAGATCCACCTGGGAGAGACTCTGGCACGACCCAGTCGACTCTCAGGCCGACATCCTCGCCATGTTCAAGCGCCTGCACGCGCAGAGCCGCGAGGAGGAGCTGGACCCCGTCAGCATCGAGCAGGTGGACAATGTTATCAAGGTTTTAGGCACCAAGGCATGCGGAGTTGACTCCATCACACCTCTGGACATCCAGCGACTTCCACTCGAAGGTCGGTGTGATTACTGCAGGCTTCTCAACAGCATTGAAGAACATGGAGTTTGGCCTGCTCAGATCTTGGCATCTATTGGAGCATTATTACCCAAACCCAAAGGAGGAGAGAGGGTCATTGGATTACTTCCAGAGACGGCGAAGATTTGGTCCCGCGCGAGAGCAGGCGTCACGTCCACATGGACTAAGGAGCTCTCTGATTTCTGGGGCACTGCAGTGGCGGGCAGCAGCTCGCTTCGAGCAGGTCTCTTGCGAGCGCTGCCCGATGAATCCGCAGTGGCGCTTGGCATCTCGGCGGCGACCCTACTCCTGGACTTCGAGAAGTTCTACGACTCGTTATCCTGGATCCTCATCGGCCAGGCTGCACTCGATCTCAAGTTCCCAGCGATTGTGGTGCTACTGGAGCTGGAGATGTGTGCTGGGCCGCGGTTCTTGCGTGGCTCTCTTGGCGTTTCAGACGCCATCTACGCCACCAGGATCACTCGTTGCAGGATCCCCGCATGGGGTAAGGATTGCCAAGTTGTTTTTACATCCATTGATGGAGGCGGCACATCGCAGAGCGAGTTTCAGCACCTTCTGGACATTCATCGACGACACGGTTGCCCGCGCAGAGGGCACGCAGGCCAAGGTCCAAACAGAGATCCTTCACGCCACGGTCACCCTTGCCGACCTCGCCAAGCACTTCCGTCTTAAGCTTTCGGACAAGTCTGTACTCATTGCCACTGTTCCGCAGGACGGGAGGAGGACAACCGCTCATTTGCAGAAGCGAGGTGTCCCTGTACGGTTCGGCCTTCACGGCACGGATCTTGGCATTGATGCGGCATCTGGCAAACGGCGCACAGTCACTAAGGCCAGAATGAGGTTGACCGCCAGCAAGAGGAGGGCGGCTCGCATTGCCCGCATACGCAGGCATGCTCCTCTACGACGCGAAGCTCAAGGTCTTTGGACCACAGGCGCAGCTCCTCAAGGCTCCTACGGACACCAGTCCCATGGCATGTCGCCGTCCAACGTCCTCGCCGTCAGGCGGCAGGCAGCCGTGGCGGGAGCTGGGCCCATGAAGGGCAGGTGTCTTACGACAACACTGGCGGTCCTTTACGGTCTCAAGGATCCAGCCCTGGAGTTACGTCGAGGCCTTCTTTCAGAATTTCTCTGTCTCTGGAAGACCGACGCCAGCATTCACCATCGAGTTGAAAATGCTTGGACTGTCATTCATCGGCGGCTTCTCGCAGCTGGCGCCAGCAAGAGATGGAGACTGGTCAAAGGACCTATTGGAGCTGTTATTGCGACCTTGCTTGACGCGGGATGGGAGGTACCCTCGGTCCTCCGTTGGAGGAGACCCACTATCGGAGGAATCGAGGAGTGGCTGATTCCAACCGCACGTCGTGCAGGCTACGACCCCACTGGATTCGACATCTCCGAGCTACTGGACGACGTGGTCACTGATTTTCGCGCTCAACTTTGGAGCAATGCTTCGAAGCACATTGCAGGGGATGGCCTGGCTGAGGGAGCTGACCTCTATTGGGCCAGGCTGGAGCCCAGCCACTTCGCCAAGAGGGGGGAAAAGAAAAAAAAGAAAAAAAAAAAAAAAAAAAAAAAAGGTAAAAAAAAAAAAAAAAAAAAAGAAAAAAAAAAAAAAAAAAAAAAAAAAAAAGAGAAAAAACAGAAAAAAAAAGGAAAAAAAAAAAAATAAATAAAAAAAATAAAAAAAAAAAAAAACAGGAAAAAAAAAAAACAAAAAAAAATAAATAAAAAGCAAAAAAAAAAAAAAAAAAAAACAAAAAAAAAAAAAAAAAAAAAATAAAACAAAAAAAAAAAAAAAAAAATAAAAAACAAAAGACTCGACCTGTTCGGCTTCAATTTGTGCGTGGTCACGGGCGCCCAGTGGACGATGGACAGGCAGCGCCCTCTGAGCGAGCCCGCAGACCGCCTGTGTCCGCGATGCCAGCAGGAGGAAGAAACTCTTGCGCATCGCATTTGGCGTTGCCCCTGCAATAAAGACCACAGTGAGTTTACGTCTACTGATCATTTGATTCCGCAAGCGTTAGCGTCTGTTGAATCTGAACCATGCCTTTGGCTGAGAGGTGTTCCGCCTACCCGTGTCACCCACCCTGTGTTCAGGGAGCCGTTGGAGAGCCTGAGCAGAGCCCAACTAGGTGAGGTCCCTCTTGGAGCCTGCTCTAGAGACCCTGGCAGTAGCCCGTTGATCGGCTTCGGGGACGGATCTGGAGGACGGTTTTCGTCCGACCCTCGTCGCCGTCGGTGTGGCTCCGCTGTTGTAGTGGTCAGGGACGCGCGACCTGGGGAGGGACCTTTGCGTTGGGCCGTCTTGGGGGGCATCTCCGAGATTTTGCGAGGCCCTTCGCAAACGGTGCCCAGGTCGGAGCTGCAGGCTTTCGCACTCTTCCTGGAAGGCACCACAGGTCCTGTCCATTTTGTGACTGACCACAAGCCTCTCATGACGGGGTGGAGTCGGGGCCGACCTTGGAGTTTGGGGGGGAGGAACAGCGATTTGTGGCTGCGAATTCGTTGCGCCATCGACGACCGAGGCCCAGGGCATGTCTCGGTCGACTGGACGCCCTCGCACCTGTCCCCTGACGACTCCTCCCTCTCCCATCATGAAGTTTTTCTTGCCAGCGGTAATCAGTTAGCCGATGAAGCGGCTTCTGAAGCCGCTGAGCGCTCCTGGACCTTGGCCGCCCAGACTGTCCCCGCCACAGACGCTTGGGACCTCACTGCTGCCCTGGTGCGTCGACGTGCTCGGCGGGCTCTGGCGGACGCTTCTTCGGCGGATCCCAAGCGGTCCAAGGCCACGACGGAGGTCGAGCGGCCTAGGCCGAAGACCGCCGAGACCCGACGCCTCGAGCACGCTGCCAGGGCCAGCTCTCACAGGTTTATTCCAGTCGGGTCCCGTTTCAGGTGCCAACTGTGCTCTGTTCTTTCGTCCCGACAGGGCCTCTTAGAGGCCCTGAAGACGGAGTGCTTTTCGCCGCTGGTCGTCCCTCCTGGTTTTCCTCGGGACGTGGTGGCCGCGGCTCGTGGTGGCGTCTCCGTTGGTGGGCTGGAGCTCGACCCCTCCCACCGTCTGGGATTCTGGGACCTGCATTCTTTGCATTTTTGTTTTAGATGTGGTCGGACCGCGACCGTTGACGGTCGCCATTTGGCCGAAGGTTGCGGGCCCCCCACTCGCAAAGGCCGTGAGAATCTCGGCCGAATTAAACGCGGGCTGTTTCCGAGCTATGCGGGGCCTTCTAAGGCCTCGCAAGCGATTTCGCATGCGAGGTTAGTGGACGCTTGCGTCGCCGGGGAGACAGCACAGCGTGCCAGGAGGGCAAGCCCTGTACCCTCCCACGCTCCTTCCTCCCCTTGCGGGGAGGAGGAGGCGCTGGGGGTGGCTGCTACGGAGTAGCCACTTTGGGTGCAGGTGCTTGGCCTCCCCCCTCTGTTTTCCCCTCCTCTTTTTAGCACGCTGTCCTCCTCCTCCCCCCCCATCCTGACCCTCATTCGTCTCCAGTCCCCCCCTGTCTCCTCCCGTTCACTCCTGTCCCCTCTCGTTCCTCCCCCCCCCTTCCCTCCCTCCCGCGCACCCTCCGGCCCTCACCCCACCACTGCTTCCTTCCTTCCCTCCTGACCCCTCCCTCCCCGCTCCCGCTGCCGTGAGAGAAGTCCGAGGGAGGCTCTGGCACAAGCTGCCCCCTGGGGAGTCCCCCTCGCTCACCCGCCACCGAGCCATGAGGCGCGAAGCGGAGTGCCCCCCCAGGCTCGTCTCGAGGAGGAGGAGGAGGAGGAGGAGGTTGGGAGGAGGAGGAGTTTGGAGGAGGAGGAGAGGAGGAGAAGGAAGAGGAGGAGGAGGAGGAGGAGTCGGAAGCTGGGCGAGGGCTGTTAAAACCGTGGCTGCTAAAACGGCCCTAAAAAGCAACTTCCCGGGACGAGGCGCGGCACGCGAAGCAGTCAACGGGCTCCTTCCCGGAAGGACGAAGACAACTTCCCGGAGGTCGATTTTAGCAGTAACGGATTTAGCGGCCCTTGCCCGGCTTCCGACCGTCCGAGATCCCAAAAGCAGGGAAGACGATGCTGCACCGGAGCAGGGCCCCAGCCAGCGGACTCCCCGAGATTGTCGCAGACACTCCACGCCTGCCCGTTGTCACAAAAAAAAACACCCGCTGCCACAAAAAGCAAACAACGGTGTGCGTGTCTTTGTGTTGTTTGTTCTGGCAACCGGTTGTTTCTGTTGTTTGTGTTGTTTCGTGTGACGAGCGGTTGCTGTTTTGTGACAACCGGTCTTCTCTCTCTCTCTCTGCGTTCTGTATACGTTCCACGTCTCATCGACTCGCTCTGCGCTTAGTCGTCCGCCACCGTGCCTTCGGCACGCAGTGGAGTGCCCCATGGGCGCATGCAGCGCTGAGAGGTATAGGGGCTGCAAGGTTCTTACGGGCCTGGACTCCCACCTTTCAAGCCGCTCCTGGGGGTCTCCTGAGCTCCTGAGAGCTCTTGGGACATCCTCGAACGTCTCACGAACGGCCTCTGTCCAAAAAGGGCCCCGGAGCGGGGCAAAGCAGCATAACACGGCCCAGTGTGGCCCCAGGACTACCCAAGTGGCCCAGAAGATGCTCCAAGAGAGCCCCAAGAGCACCACTTGGGGAGAAATATGGTTGGGAGAGATGGGGATACACATCAGGGAGGAGGCATTCAGGGGGGGGGGAAGAGAGAAAGAGAGAGAGAGAGAGATAGAGAGAGAGAGGCACTAATCAGGGAGCAAGGATGACTGATGGAGAGATTGGGGAAAGGCGAGGAAGCGAGAGAGAGGGGACGGGGGAGATGGGAGAGAGGGAGGGAGCGGCGGTGCAGGGAGCAGACAGGGGATGGAGGAGGAAGGAAGGAGCGAGGGGCGCAGGGGGGACGCGGGGCACGAGCGATGGGGACAGGGAGGAGGCGAGGCAAGGAGGCTGTGCGGGAGTGCTGGCGTGGCGGAGTGCAACAAAAGTCCTCCTCCTCCCCCTCCTCCTCCTCCCCCTCCTCCTCCGCCTCTCTCGCTCCTCCTCCTCCTCCTTATATCCACCTCCTCCCTCCCCCTCCTCCTCCTCCTCCTCCTCCTCCTCCTCCTCCCCTCCCTCCCTCCTCCCCCTCCTGCCTCCCCCTCCTCCTCCTCCTCCTTATCCTCCTCCTCCTCCTCCTCCCTCCCCCCTCCTCCCTCCTCCTCCTCACTCCTCCCCCTCCTCCTCCTCCTCCATCCTCCTCCTCCTCCTCCTCCTCCTTCTCCTCCTTCTCCCCCCCCTCCTCCTTCCCCCTCCCTGCTCCTCCTCCCCCTCCCTCCTCCTCCACCCCTCCTTCCTCCTCCTCCTCCTCCTCATCATCATCATCATCCTCATCCGGCGCGCGGATGGGCCCGCGAGGCCGGGAGCAAAAAAAAAAAAAAAAACCCCCCAGCCCCGACGGGCGAGGCGCCGTGATCGCAGGGCGGATGCTAACCGAGCTGTGGAGTGGGCCCCCCGGCGTGGAGAGGCCCCCCAGGGCGTCGGCAAGCAAGGGCCAGAAGCGAGCGGCGCGCAGGCTTAGGCTAGCCACGTACCGTCAGGCGGCATTGGACTGGGCCTGCCAAGTTCAGCAGCCGGACTGGTGGAGCTCCCCGTGGACGAATATCTACGCGGAGGAGCCGTGGCAGCCTGCCGTATGGTGCGAGAAGGGGCGAGAGGTGTGCGTGCGAGAAGGGCTAGCAGCGACTGCCACTGTAGAGGAGGCGAAGCTGGAGCCCACCACCGCTAACCATTCCCCGTCCGTCGCTCTTCGCCGCCACGGCTGGATCAGAGAAAACGGATCGCGAGAAAGCCGGCGAGGAGAAGATAGAGCCAGACGCGACCAGCTACACCTCAGAGAACGGGGCATGTGAGATGCGGCGAGAGGCGCGCGTGCGAGAAGAAGGGCGATCAGCGGCTGCAACCGTAGCGGAGGCAAAGCTGGAGCCCAACATCACTGGACACTCCCCGTCGATCCTCGTCGCCTCGGCTGGAGCTGCTAAGATAATTAGTGGGAAAGCTGGCGAGGCGAAGATGGAGCCCAACGTGACCAGCTACAGCTCAGAGCATGGGGCATGTGAGAAACGGCGAGAGGTGCGAGTGCGAGAAGGGCGAGCAGTGGCTGCACCTGTCGGACAGGCGAAGCTGGAGCCCAATATCGCTGGTCCTTCCCCGTTGCAGTGGAGCTGGCCCTGGTCAGCACTGTTGGCGTGCGTGCAGAGGGAGAAGACACGGGAGGCCGACACTAGCAGCAACAGCATTACCGTGATCTGCGAGAAGAGGCGAGAGGCGTGCGTGCGAGAAGGGCGAGCAGCGACTGCCACTGTAGAAGAGGCGAAGCTGGAGCCCAATATCGCTGGTCATTCCCCGTCGCTCCTCGCCGACACGGCTGGATCTGAAAACGGATAGCGAGAAAGCTGGCGAGGCGAAGATAGAGCTAGACGCGATCAGCTCAGTTCAGAGATCGGGGCATGTGAGATGCGGGGAGAGAAGCGCGTGCGAGAAGAAGGGCGATCAGCGGCTGCAACTGTAGCGGAGGCAAAGCTGGAGCCAAATATCACCAGCTACAGCTCAGAGCATGGGGCATGTGAGAAACGGCGAGAGGCGAACGAGCGAGAAGGGCGAGCAGTGGCCGCACCTGTCGCACAGGCGAAGCTGGAGCCCAATATCGCTGGTCATTTCCCGTCGCTCCTCGTCGCCTCGGCTGGATCAAGCTGCACAAGCGCGGCGATGTGGCGGGCGCGCGCCGAGATCTCCCGCAAGTGGCTAGGCCCGAGCAGGGGGCAGCGCAAGCAGGAGGAGGAGGCGAAGCCGAAGCCCGACGTCGTCAGCTACAACGAGGAGATGTCGCCTCTCGCGAGGCGCCTCGGTGAGATCCACGAGGAGGCCAGACGCACAGCGAGAAGTGCGAGAAGTGGGAGGCGAAGACTGCGCCCGACATCCTCAGCTACTGAGCTGGGAGCAGGGCGTGCGAGAAAGATGCGAGAGTCCAAGAACGGCCTCGAGAACTAATGCTTCGCCATGCGCCACGCGCTGAGGGAGCAGAAGCACAAAGAGAAGTTCGAGGACGGCGCAACGGAGATAGTCGAGAAGGCAGTCCAAGTCACCCTCGACTGGCTCGACAAGAACCAACTCGCCGAGCAGGACGAGTTCGAGAGCAAGCGGAAGGAGCTGGAGGGTATTGTCAACCCCCTCATGCAGCAGCCGCTGGACTGAGGATCTCGGGGGTGGACCGCGACCTTCACAGAGGGCGCGCTCGGCCCCATGGCTCCACGCGCTTCCGCAAGACGCGCGTGGAGAGGTGGGCGGCCCCCAGGGGCGCGGCCCACCCGAGCCGTGGCCCGTGCGCGGTCCGCGCGGGGCGGCCGCCGCGGGACAGACAGCCACTGCGGCTGAGGGGGAACTCTCGGGGAACACTCCCCCTCCTCCTCCTCCTCCTCACCCTCCTCGGGAAGGGGCGGCTCAAACCCGCCCGCGCGCTCCTCCCAGCCCTGGGACCACTTTCTCCAGATGGCGTGCTTGCACCTCGGGCCGCAGCCCGCCCCCCCCTGGAGAGCGAGTCACGCGGGGCCGACCAGGCCGAGCCGTGGGGCCGCCGACCTCCTCCTCCTCCTCCTCCTCCTCCTCCTCCTTCTCCTTTTCCTCGTCCTCCTCCTCCTCCTCCTCCTCCTCGGCCTCCTCCTCCTCCTCTTTTTCCTCCTTCTCCCCGCTCCTCCCCCTCCTCTTCCTCCTCCTCCTCCTCCTCCTCCTCCTGCGTTTCGTCCTCCTCCTCCTCCTCCTCGGGGGGCCCTCCTCCTCGTGTTCTCCTCCCTCCTCCTACCACGGCCTCCTCCTCTCCTCCTCCTCCTCCTCCTCCCCCTCCTCCTCCTTCCTCCTCCTCCTTTTTCCTCCTTTTCCTCCTTCTCCTTCTCCTCCTCCCTCCTCCTCCTCCACCTCCCGGACTCCTCCTCCTCCTCGTCCTCCTCCTCGACCTCCTCCTCCGGGGCGCACGCGAGAAGCGGGCGGAGAGGTGTGCACGGAGG
>CAUYUJ010018564.1:194145-201201 GCA_963575745.1 Prorocentrum cordatum
GGCACTTTGCGAGCAGTGGAACGCGCTCGGTAAGTGGTAGAAAGGGGTGTGGTGCCAATCGTGGAACTGGAGATGTTATCTACACTAGGTAGCATCGCCGGATTTTCAGCACTGGCACATCCCTGTATGCCACGCTCCTTATTCCCGACCTTCCGGAGCAGGGGCAGCAGGATCCGAGGGCTCAGCGCCGGCTGCAGGGCTGGGTGGCAGGAGGGGGTGATGAGGGGGGAGGAGAAGGAGTAGGGAGGGGGAGGCGGGGGGGGTGATGAGAGCGGAGGAGAAGGGAGAAGGGGAAGGAGAAGGGAGGAGGAGGAGGGGGTGATGAGAGGGGAGGAGCAGGAGGAGGGGGGAGGAGAAGGGGAGGAAGGATGGGAGAGGGGGTGTGGATGTGGGGGATGTGGGCGGGACGGACGACGAGGAGGGATGAGGGGGGTGATGATTAGGATGATGATGATGATTATGATGATGATGATGGATGATGATGAGGATGATGGATGATGAATGCTGAGGATAGTGAGGAGGAGGAGGAGGATGAGGAGTAGGAGGAGGAGGAGAAGAGGAGTCGGAAGGAGGAGGAGGAGGAGGGGGAGGAGGGGGTGATGAGGAGGAGGGGAGGAAAGATCAGGAGGGGGGACGAGGCTCAGCACCAGGAGCAGGAGGCCGACGACGTGACGCGGAGAGGGGGAGGACGAGGACGAGGGGGGCGGAAGAAAAGAGAAGGGCTGGGATACACGGCACGCGCGTGACGAACGTCCACGAGCGACTCACACGATAGTTGCGACAGTCCACAAACCCCTGCAGTGAAATACAGAACGTGTGAAAGGCGAGGCGCGCCACTTCACCAATCGTACATCGACAAAGACATCATCATCATCCTATCCCTATGGAACCATCGCGCGCGTTACGCGCGCGGTCTCGATGACGTCGTAGGGTCATCGTGGGGCATGTCTGAAGGCTATATGATCTCTCCCAAAGTAGCGTGTAACGACTGCAACCGAAACATTGAATATTCTAGCATACTTCAAACTCGTAATCCATGCCCTGGGGGCACTCCTGAAGAGCAAGGCGGATTCAGACCCCCCCTCGCTGGAAACCATCAAGAACATCTTGGAGGGCTCCCTGAAAGACTGTTGGGCTTTGGGCCAAGATGGCTCCAGCATGGTTTCACATACCTGAGGACGGTCTCCAAGATGGCGCAATATGCCTTACTGTTGCCTCAAATGAAGGCTTTCACGAGGCCCCGATGCTACTCCAGGTGGCCATGGGGCCACCCCGTGGCCGCGCCAGAATCCCTCAATTGCATACAGAGCATGAGTGTCTGTTGCCTTCTCGACTTTCGCTCCCGATGCGCCTCTGAGGCCTCAAGGTCGCCCAAGAGAGCCCCAAGGTGGACCGAGAGAGGGCCCGAGACGGCCCCATAAGCGACCCAGAGCGCTCCAAGACCCTCCCACGAGAGCTCCAGGAGGCGATCTTTCGGGCTGCAGAGGGAGGGACGCCGCGGATTAAGGGCATCCCCTTCATCGATCGACCTTCGCGAAGATGGCCCTGGCAGGACCCGCCTGCTGCCCCCCGAACAAAATTTCCCCAGGAAGACTGCAGCATGACGTCAAGAAACTTCCAAAAAGATCTTGGGACGAACGATCCGCGAACGTCGCATGATTTCGCCAGAGTCGTCCACCTCCACCTCCACCTCTTCCACCTCGTTCATGTCGTCGTCGTCGCCATTATCCTTCCTCATCCTTTGTAATCCTCCTCCTCTCTCCTCGTCCTCCCACTTCCCTCTTAATTCTCATCCCGTGTCTCCACTTCATCCTCCGCATCGTCCTTTTCATAAATCCTCCTTCGACGGCAGGCTGACTCCGAGCTTCGGCTTGACAGCTGACTCGCCTGTCAATTCCACTGGACGATTCTTACACTTGCCTGATCAGGGCAACTCGCCTGGCGATCGCTTGTGGATGAGCTGCTGATGGAGAATACGCGCATGCTGGAGCATCTAAAAGATTGGGCCGCGCGGGGTGGGTGGCAATCTTGTGATCGGGGTCCCGTTCCAGGGGCTCTCGGCCACGTACTGCGACCCCTGGGGGTCCTAACCTCAGTCCCCCGTTATATGTATATATCGCCATCCTCGTCATCCTCCTCGCGCAATGGCTCGTCCTCACTATACTCTTCCCGAAGAGACCAAACTGCGAGACTCTGACGCCCTAGTCCGCACGCCCTGGTGACCCCTCCCCATCCTCATCCTCAATATGGTCCTCACCCTCCTCCTGCCCCTCCCCTGCCATCCTCCTTCATTTGCCCTTCTCCGCCCTCCCCTCCTCCTCTGGTCTCCCCCACCTACCTTCGCCGTTCGACCCCCTTCTCTCTCACCCACCCTCGCCCTTCTCCCTCCTCTTTCTCTCTCTCTCTCTCTCTCTCTCTCTCCCTCCCTACCTTCGCCCTTCGTCCTCCTCTCTCCCCCCTCCCTCTCTGTCCCTCTCCTCGCCGCTGGCCCGAGGCTTCCAGGGACGGCCGCATCGGCTGCGACACTCCTCCTGCCTCCTCCTGCCTTGTGCGCCCCCTGCTCCTCCCCGGCCCCAAGCGCTCTCCTGGCAGGGGCCGGGCCCACCGGCTGAGGGCGGTCGTCCTGGCGGCGGGCGTGACGCTGGCCGGGCAGGCGGGGGGGGGGGGAGGGAAGAGTTGGCGGCGAGCGAGGGGGGGGAAGCGAGAAGGAGGAGGCCTTCTCAGAAGGCTCGGAAGTCCGCCGGCCTTCTGGGAAGTGTTCGGAGCCTTCTCCGGAGACACAAAAAAAGCCTCTCGGAAGGCGCGGGGGCTTCCGAGAAGTCCCGCCGACTTCTGAGAAGGCCTTTTCCTTCTCACTCCCCCCCGTCGCTCGCCGCTGAAAGATGGGCGAGGACGGATGGGCGAGAGGTGTCGAGAGGAGGGGGGTGGCGGGGGATGAAGCTGGTGGGCTCCCAGACGTCCTCGCGTCGTGAAGCAATCACGACGGAAGATTTTGGGCCACCTTCTTGCGCAGGGGGCCCTCACCGGGTCCACGGACCAGTTCGGGATCAAGTTCTGGCACCAGGGAAGGGGTCTATTTTTTTGTGAACTAATCGCGACGTCGGAAAGATGTACCCAAAACATGCCGTGGTCCGCGCATGAGATCACAGGCTCTGCCGTGGGAATGTTGGTCAATTGCAGGGCTGGAGACTGCGGGAGAAGATGACCGGGCAATTTTCCAGGTCCCCAGGTTGTCCTAAAGAATTCCCCAAGGCCCAAAAAGAACTCCAAGACAGTCCCCTGGACGGCCTCAGAGAGCCCCTCCCCAGTGCTCATCAGGTGGTTTCCCCGACCGCTCGGGCTATTCGCGGTCTACCAGCATTCCCGTGCTGACGTCCTACATTCCACCACACAAGCGTGTTTAGAAGGCATGGGTGCGGCGGTGAATCGCCGAAGGAGTCTTCTACTACAATGGAGAGCCACGCCCGATAACCATGTCGAGGAGCCAAACCGCTACCGTGCAAGGGCCATGCCAACAACCGCCGTCCGTGTGCACCAACAAGCTCGCGGTCTGCACGTGCAGAGTCAGAGAACAAGCTCATGAAAGTCACGATCTCTGACCGTCCCCAACGTCACTGGCCAAGTACTCGGTCAATGCGTCATTGTGGCGACGCTTCCACACGACCATGTTTTCGACGTTACCCGCTGGGCGCCACCATTCATACACGAAGATGTCGAACAACTGCCCCCGGGATGCGTTCAACGACTTGTGTCAGGCATCGCCTCTCTAAAAGCGTGGCGCCAAGCACGGTACAAGCCAGACACTTGCGAACAGAGTCCGCCCCATCGAGCGAGTGGGGCACGGTCTGATGCTGCTTGCCTTCGCTCATTGTCCTCGCAGGGCCCATCCACGTTCAAGGAGCCTGACAGTGCGACGACACGTCAGCTGCGGGGCTTCGGCGATGGCCCGGCCATTCTGCGTCGCCGAGCTATGCGTCGGCGGAGGAGGAGGCGGAGGAGGACGAGGAGGAGAAGTGAGGAGTGAGGAGTGAGGAGTGAGGTACGAAGAATGATGATGATGATGATGATGATGATGATGATGATGATGATGATGATGATGATGATGATGATGATGATGATGATGATGATGATGATGATGACGAGACGAGACGACGACGACGACGGAGGAGGAGGAGGAGGAGGAGGAGGAGGACGATGATGATGATGATGATGATGATGATGATGATGATCACCCGAATCTCAGCTCTGCCACGAACCTTCGTACGTCGACCCGGCCCCCTGACCTCGCACCCACCTGCCTCCCCTCCCTCCCTCCCTCCTCCCCCCTCCATCAGCGCAAGCTGGCCCGAGCATCTGCTCTGCCAGCCAGCGCCACGGGCGCCCCCCCGCGCCGCTTCCTCCTTTCCCCCCTCTGCCCCTCTCAGCGGGCGCGCCATGGATTCCCCCGAGCGGGCGGCCCGGCCCCGTCGCAGGCCCCCCCGCAGTGCCGCGGCCCGGCGTGAGCAGTACCGCCGCGCCGACGCGCGAGCGGTGCAGGGCCTGCTGCGGGCCTTCGACGCGCTGGCGCATCGCGGCTCGAGCAGCTCCCGGCTGGGAGGCGCGCTTCATGCGGCTCTTCTGTCCACGGCCGCAGCCGAGCGGGCACCGCAGCCTGCCCCCGTAGCGCGCGCCGCCTCACCAGTACCAGCGCCAGTACCTGAGCCAGTACCAGTGCCAGTACCTGTGCCAGTACCTGAGCCAGAACCAATACCAGCAGTGCCAATTCCGCATTCGCCAGCAGTGCCAGTACATACGCCAGCAGTGCATATGCCAGCAGTGCCAGTACAAATGTCAGCAATCCCAATGCCAGCAGTGCCAGTACATACGCCAGCAGTCCCAGCTCCAGCAGTGCCAGTACATACGCCAGCAGTGCCTCAGCCATTACCAGTGCCAGTAACTGTGCCGGTACATACGCCAGCAGTGCCAGTGCATACGCCGGCGACCGTGCAGCAGCCTAGGGCCTCCACGCAGCCCTCAGCCACGCACAGGTTTTCAGCAGCCTCTCCGAGGGCGCAGGCGGTCTCAATGTCCGGGGCGCCACAGCCGTGCCCCACGGCTCTGAGACCGCCACGACCTGGCAGTCCCCGGCCTCTTTTCACTAGCACTCCTGCGCGAGCGGCACTGGACGCGGCGGCTGCCGCACGGATGGCTACCGCAACCGCTCCTTCGTTGCCTCTGGGGCGCCCCTATTGGGATCTGCCTCCGTCCTCTGATGCTGAAGACTCAGAGGCAGCACAGACGTGAGTCGTCTCACACTGCGCCCGCGTAAGCACTTAGCCCACCGACCCGAGGCAGCCAGCCGCAGCGAACAAGAGCTAGCATCGGCCCCCCTCGAGTCTCACGGCCTCGTGCACCCAGCCCTGAGGGCTCTCCGCTCGAGGCGGCTTTAGTATTCTGGCCCAAAAGCCGGCTACCGCTGGGTCGCTTGCCCGTCAGGGTCGGCGCGATGCGATGACGCCGTGCTCACGCCGTGCCTCTCTCTCCCTTCCTTCCTCCTGTGCACCTGTATTTGCGCTTTTGTCTACCATATTCGTTCACCTGTCCATCCTCCTCCTCCGCCTTGGTTCGTCCCGTGTTTCACCCTTCAATGGCCAGGTACTCGCATGGACAAGCGTCACACAAACACGGCACAGGCATGTGCATCCCATGCACAGCTCTCTGCTCTTTGCTCTCTGCTCACGCTCGAGCGCCTCTCGCCGCCTGCCTTATCGGCGTCACATGTCCAGTTTTGGATCTAGGGTACGGTCATCGTCCTATAAGCGCTTTTGCCATTGAGCGGCATGCCACACTTTGCATTTGCGTCCGCCCGACAGCGAGGGCCGCCGGGAACAGCACAGCTCGCAACAGTGTTAGGACGCTCGGCCGAGGCCGCCCAAAGCGCGAAGGCCTCTGGTAAGGCCAAGCCAATGCTCGATGCTAGGTCGCAGCACTCTTACGACTTGCACTGCGTGGCTCAGCCGCTTTACGCGCACAAGCCGATATACGTTGACGGTTGACACTGAAAGCCCTCTCAGTGCATCTCCTCGATCCTCTTTTTTGCCCCTTGGCACTCCCTCCTCCTGGTCCTTTCCTCGCGCATTACGTATTACGTGCCGTGCAGTACGCTCCATGTCCAGGGTCATTCGCACATCAGGCCGAGGGGCCACACCACATTCGGCGTCAGGATTTTTGGACAGCGACCGTAGACAGCTTTCAGCAGCCCTGTGGCTTCCGACTCGGCGCAGTGCGCATGCACCTGTCACGCACTTGTCTCAGCGGCACTCCGCCTCAAGTTTGCAGGTCTCGGCGAAGCCGCAGGCGCTACCAGTCATCTTCCGCAGAGTGGTCCTACAGACAATGCCATGACAGTTTACTCGATTCCTCCCTCTTCCTCGGCACGGCCGGCCAGACAATGCTAGCAACGCATTTTTCAATGCAATGTTATGACATACGTTGCACCGTCTTGGCATATAGCTGGTCTCCATGCGGCCGTCTTCGGCGCAAATGGCCTTTTCCGCTCACGGCAGCTCCTTGGCAGAGCATCCTCCGGGGAACCCCCCCTCCCTCCTGCCGAGTATCTCTCGGCTAATGCTGCCCGTCAGAGGTGCGCACCTGCTGCGGACAGCTACCTCGCCTTAGTGCTTCTTGGCTGTGCAAGATACTCCTTCACCCCCCTAGAGTTCCTCCCTCCTCCTCTTACCACGTGTCGGCGAATCCCGCTAACACTAAGAAGCCAAGTACAGCACAGGCATTCTCTTACCTGCCCCCCTTACCGGTCACGTGCGTTTCCGATGGGGCTTCCTAGGACTCTAGGCGGCAATGCCAGCCTCTCCCTCCTGGTCCGCTCCGACACTGCCGCCCTACAGCGCGGCACTGCCATTTTGGCTCTCTTCCTACTCATCCCGCTCATATCCATGGCTAAGCCATGCTCCCAGGTGGCCGTTCCTGAGGCCAGCTGTGCTGCTCTTCGGTCTGTCAGCGCTGCCCGCATAGGGCAACGCCTAGCTGGCGCGCTTAGTGACTCTCGCACGGCACCGA
>CAUYUJ010018565.1:0-27500 GCA_963575745.1 Prorocentrum cordatum
GAGGAGGAGGAGGAGGAGGAGGAGGAGGAGGAGGAGGAGGAGGAGGAGGAGGAGGAAGAGGAGGAGGAGAGGAGGAACTGGTCCGGTCGTGGCTCTTGTTCCAGACCAATCGAGATCCCGTTCGGGCATCCGGCGGCCGACGATCCTCGGGCACCGCCAGCACGCTCTCGCCGAGGCGCAGCTGCAGGAGCCCGAGGCGAACTAGGACACCTGCAGACACCGACGAAAACCTCCAAGATCCCAAAGCCGAACAATTTCCCGTCGTTTTTTTATCCCAGGCTCGAGGGGGCCCGGGGCCTGCGAGAAGATGGCCAGTGGCGAATCCGGAGCCCGGCCCAGCCCGCTTGCGGAGGCTGGCCGCGCGGGCCGAGCGCGCGAGGGTTTACAAAGGCCAGGCAATTCAAAGGGCGGTCACCGCTATCGGGCAGACGCAAGACTCGAATTCAGAGGACTCGGGTTGGCCTGACGGGGCCGTCAAAAAAATGAGATCCAGTCCAAACTTTGGCGCGAGCTCCGCTGCAGACATCCCACGAAACTTGGACCGCCACACATTCAGCAGGGGCCCGCTACGACGCGTCAGCACACTCGCGCCTCCGTGAACTCGAGTCTCACGCTTTCCCGACACTTCAGGAATTCGCCACCTTCTCCAGGAAGCGGACCCCGCTGAGCCCCAGGACTTCCAGGGGCGCCCAGCAAGAGCCAGCTTGTACCATTCGCGATCACGCCCGTGACGGGCCCCACCCCCACCCCCACCCCCAGTCCCAGACGGCGCCGCAGCGCGAATCGTGATGAGACCGCCCCGCCCCCTGCCACCCCCCAGTCGCGCCCGTCGGGCAATGAAGCAACGCTCTCCAGACCTCCTCGACCCTCGATCCTGCCTCCTCCTCCTCGACCCCCGAATTTCCCAGGAGGTGGGGACCCTCCCCTGGAGCTGCCCTGGCCCCGGGCCGGCTCCTGCGCCTCGAAGCCAGGCAGCGTGGCGCGGCGTGCCTCCGCGCCGAGGGCATGGGGCCCAGCGCACCCCGCCATCCGCGAATTGTGGGCCCCTGCACAAAAGGGACCGCGTGGTGGCCTTAGAATCCCCAGGCGAGCTCACCGCGCGGTCCGTCACCGCACGGCTGTGGGACCTCGGAGGCCCCAGGCGCCCCAGACGCCCTGGGAGAAAGACTCCCGTCCCAAAACAGTGCGGTGGACCCGAATCCCCGCTGCCTCACCACGCGGTGTGGTCACCGCACCGTCTGGGGGCCGGGCCCCCGAAAAGGGTGCAAAAACAAGACGGCGCCAAGATCTGGGACCAGATCGGACCGGGACCCAAAGGTGCCCAAATCGCGGAAGATGTCAATCATTTTCAAACTCTTGGGGCCCTCACCAGGCCGCATCCGTCAAATAACGACTTGGGATGAAACAGGCTCTGGGGAAACGGTCTGACCTCCAGGGACCGCGTCTGGAAAAATCATAACATCGCACGTCTAGGAAGTAGCATTCCAGAACGCTCTGAATCGAATCATCCCGGTCCCAACCCCACCCGGCAAAGAGGCGGCCAAGGCCCCAAGGGCCACCAAGAAGTCCCCAAGAGATTCGGAGGCAACTCCTGCGAGGTTTTCGTGAGAACGTTGAAAAGCCGCAAGGCCGGATTAGCTCAGATTACGCACATAGTTACGCCAGATCAAATCACGTCAATATTAGCCAGATTAGGCGAAAAAAGGGCTGGATGAAGCTAGTTTCTGACCACGGATGTACTAGCGCCGATGCTGATCTTCGCCTCCCAGTCGAGCTTTGGATCGATGGCTGGGTGCTGGTCACTGTCTACTACCCCAGGAGGCGAAGAAGAGACCGCAACCATTTCCTCAAAAAGCTCTTCGTCATGTGGGTCCGGCATCCCTCTGCCGAAATTTGTTCTGCCGCCTCCTGCGACTCCTGGGTCTCGCCGCGGCCTCCTGGGGCCCTCCTGGGACCTTTCCTCTGAGCCCCTCGGACGACTCCTGGGGCCCCGGCCGGGCACTCCTGGGGGGGCCCTCCTCTGGGGCCTCCCGTCGCCTCCCCCGAGCCCCCTTCGACGAGCTCCCTGGGCCTCCTCCCCCTCCCCCCCCCCCTGGAGGCTTTCCTTGGGGGCCCCTGCTGCCCCACCCCCCAGCAGACAGCAGACAAACACCAACAACAACAACAACAACAACAACAACAACCACAACAACAACAACAACAACAACAACAACAACAACAACAACAACACCAACACCAACAACAACAACAACAACAACAACAACAACAACAACAACAACATCAACAACAACAACAACACCAACAACACCAACAACAACACCACCAACAACAACAACAACAACAACACCACCACCACCACCACCACCACCACCACCACCACCACCAACAACAACAACAACAACAACAACAACAACATCCCGAATGACACATTCGAAGGCCCGCGGTGCTTCTTGGATCAGACTAGGGCTCGCCGGTCCAAAGATGGGGTCCCGCGAGATGGAAGCCGAGGGGCAGGAAGGGGCCCCGCGTTGGGTTTACTCTCTGTTTGAGGCCCCTCGCCCTGGGGGGCCCGTCCCTCACAGCCCCATCTCTGAGCCACTGATGCAGCTTCCTGGGGCTCCTTCTGAAAGGTGAGGGGAACCGATCGGGGGAACCAGCTCGGGGGGGGGGGGGAGCGGGAACTATCGACCTGGAATCGGCGATGCATCGCCGACAGATCGGCGATGGGTCCCCGGTGGCGAGTCCGCACGCTCCTGGGCGAGGGGAGCTATCGGGCCCGCATCGGCGATGAATTGGCGATTGGGGGTCGACGCATCCCCCCACCTAGCGTTGCCCCTGAGGGGCCAGATTTGAACCGCCGGCAGACCCACACATCCTCCGATATGATGAACTCCCGACCCCTTCCCTGGCGGGAGACTTGCGACCCAGATCAATTTCTGGATTTCTGGTGGCCCCAGAACCCGGTGAAAAGCTCCCACAGCCGAAGTCCAGAAACAAATCCCAAACGGAAAACAAATCTGTCGGAGATCTAGGGAGCTTCCTTGGGGGCCTCCCAAACTGGGTCCGAGTAGATGAGGTCGGAGGATCGCGCCATATAGACGATGCATCACCGATGCCGCATCGCCGATGCATCGGCGATGCGGCGCGATCTTCCGACACCATCTACTCGGACCCAAAGTTCCTGGTCGGAGGCGGCCCGGGAGTCTGAACTGGATGAACCTCGGGAAAATCTCAAGAAAGGGGGGGATGAAGACAAATTCGCTCAACATCGTTTTTGCGAGACCCCTTGTGGAATCCATCTGGTGCAGTGTTTCACCGTGGGTCCGTTTTTGACAAAGCTGAAGCCCCAAAGCGGCCCCAGGATGAGGCCGAAATGGCCGAACACCTTCTCGAAACTTTCACCTCGCCCCCCCCTTTCATGCTCGCTAGAACCACTGCTGGGCCAACTGAGACCCTCAGCCAACTCCAACCTACAGCTCCTCCTTGGGGGGGGCAACCAAAAGTTATGATGTTCCAACCTGTCTTAGCCTTACCGCCAAAATGAATTTCGAGCACCAAGAAATTACCGAAGATGTAGGGTTTTCGCGTGTCGGGCCCTGGGAGGCGATACTCGTTCGACACTGTGTTGACACCTTTCTGGGTGCTCGAAACTATGCCTGGGATGTGGTCCCTAAGTGCGATGCGATCAACATAAAACAAGCGGTGGATTCGCGCCGCCCCCGCGCGCGCGCCGGCGGCCGCGCCGACGGCGCCTGGCAGCCGCCGCGGGCGGCCGCGCCGACCAGCAGGGGGGCGCCGTGCAAGTTGGCCTCCCCGTGCGGGGCGACGGCGGCGGGCACGACGACGAACTCCGACGCGCGACACCAGACATTGAAAACGTGTAGCAAGGACGGATGGCAAGGACGCAAAACCCTTGGAGACCGAAATTGGGATTTGATGGGCGGCGGCCTGAGAGGCTAGCCCGTGGAAACGGCAAAGGGTGGGCCGCACAGGCAAGGATACAAGAGTACCCTAGAAAAGGCGCGCGTCATCACTATGCGCGTTGGCTGCACTATGTGAGCATCCCATGACATATTGTTGGCTCTTGCGATTTGACGCTAGATCGACGCTGCATCTGCACCTTCCCATCGGCTGCCAGGCGCTGGCGCACGCGAGTGCACTCTGCAAAACCGAATCCAGAAAACATACATGGCTCCGATGGCCTGCTACCGAACGAACGGCAACGACGACTACGTACGTGCATTCCATAGGTCTGACCCTGAAGCCTCAATGCGCGGCATGTATGATCAATGGCTCCAGCCCCCCCAATGGTAATGGGATCGCCCCACCCCCCGTGAGGGGAAGAAAAGACTACGTAGGGAGCTCTCTCCTTCTCTCTCTCTCTCTCTATCTCTCTTTCTCTCTCTCTCTCTCTCGTTATGTTTATCTCTCTCTCTCTCGCTCGTGATTTGTCTTGTTTCTCTCTCTCTCTCTCTCTCTCTAGTTATCTCTGTTGCTCTCTATCTCTGTATGTGCTTATATAGGGCCCCTCTCTCTCGATACATATATATATATATGTATAGGTATCCCTCTCTCTTTCTCTCTATGATTATATATTTGTGTATAACATGCACAAACTGTTCATGCTGTATGTATCTTAATATTCCATGTTGTTTCCAAAGCAGGTTCGGTTTCTGTACATATGTGTATATATATATATATATATATATATATATATTTATATATATATATATAGCATTCCGCGCGGCCATGCCTGAGTGGAAGCATCCAGTGGCGCGCGGCGGCGGCTGCATAATAGCGAGCAAGGTTAAGGCACTGCGCGGTCAAGAATCCGAGTGCCAACGCGACGAATACAAACCGACTGCGCCGCATAACTGGCTGGCCGCTTGCGAATGCGCTTCGCATTGGGCTGCGGCTGCGAAAGATCTAGGCTCTCGCTGGCCTGCGCAGAGTGGTTCTTGCGAGGCGAGTACTGGAACTGTGTTTTCTTCAACCAATAACTCGCAAAACTTGCTGGCAACCTCGCGATCGCCAGGGCCCTGAGTTACATCCCGCGCTGGCTCAAAGGTGAACGCGGCGACTAGCTTGTAAATCGTAGCAACACTGGCAACGCATATCGCGCGCTTGTGCATTAAGCCTTTAGCTGTTTGTGGAAATTGAAAACGGGGTATAAGTCGGAACCGCCGAAGAACAAATCCTCTTGAAGTGAAAATGGCGATGAGGAGTTCGCGAGATAACATCGGCGACGCCGAACGGACGGCGTGTGGACGAGCTGCGTGCACCAACCGGGACAACGAGAAACGCATCCATGTTGAGTGGGGCTCGCGCTCGCGGAAAATTGAAGGGGATGCGCGAAACAGCACAAAACCCATTTTGGGACATGGGTGACCGAACCCTTCTTTCCCTCGTAAAATCTTAACACGGGCAATTTCTGGGGTCGGCGGATCCGATGTCGCCCGCTTCCCCGCTTCAGTGTCGTACTACAAACTGCTACGGAGGTGTAAACTGGATCCACATGACAACTAAGATCCTCTTGTAGTGAAAATGATGATGACGAGTTCGCGAGATAACATCGGCGCCGCCGATCGGACAAAGTGCGTGCTGCAACCAATGGGGGAGAAACGCATCCATGTTGACTGGGACCCGCGCTCGCGGAAAGTTCATGGGATTGCGCGGGACAGCGCAGGATCCATCATGGGAAGTTGATGGCCGACCCCCTATTACCCCGTAGGGTCCTTACACAAGCGGTATCTGGGGTCCGCGGATCCGATGTCGCCCGCTTTCCCGCTTAAGCGTAAAATTATGATTAAAAGCGGGGTATAAATTTGATCAACCGAACAAGAACAAGGCCTCCAGAAATGAAAATGGCGATGGGAAGTTCGCGAGATAACATCGGCGCCGCCGAACGGACGGCGTCTGGACGAGCTGCGCCCATCAACCAAGAGGGGAGAAACGCATCCATGTTGACTGGGGCCCGCGCTTGCAGAAACTTGATGGGAATGCGCGGGACAGCCCAAGGCCCATCATGGGAAATTGATGACCGAACAATAACGGGGAATAAATCGGATCCGCCGTAACATCGCCGGACGCGGATCTAGAAAATCCGCAATCAGATCCGCGCGGACGGAGCTCGGATCCACTGGAACAAAAACCAAGACCACAATTGGATCTGTTCGAACTTCCTGGGATCCGACGACGGTTATTTCATACGCGTCTGCTCAAGCCTTCAAACCTATTAGTTCCGGGCCTAAGAAGAGCACTTTCATCCTGGGGATGTATGAGCCATTTCGGGCTGTCCGGGGTCTCATACCTCCATTCCCAAGCTTGGTGTTGCATGTCTGGAGCCAAACTGTACGCCAATTCAATCTCTTCGTGCTCCCAGATACTCGTTCTTGGCACGGAACTATCTCGCCAAGAACAACATGTAAGCCATTTCGGGCTCTTCGGGCTCCCTGGGTTGCACGCTCCTGGGACTGATTTTGCATGGCCGGGCCAACTAGAAGTCACTTCGGGCCTTTGGTGCTCCCATAACGCAACTCCTGGGACTGATTGTGCGCTCGCAGTCTCCTGGCGCATTGGCATCGTGGTAACTTGGCGTCCTCCCATCACTGGCATCTCTGGTATCCCTGTAGCCAGGCGTAGGCCCCGCAAGTCTGACAGAGTCTCACAGGTCCCACGGGCCCCGTAACTCGCACACGCGGCACAGGTCGCACAGGTCTCACAGGCCTCACAGGTCTCAAAAGTCCTACAGGTCGCACAAGTGGTACAGGTCCCGCAGGACTCACACGCCCCGCAGGTCGCGCGGGTCCCATATGATCTACGAATGCGTTTGCGCAAACATCTTGGCATCCTGGGGTCTCGCCGTGCTGGCATCCAGGCATCCCAGCCTTCTGTCCAGCTGGCATCCTGACACCTTGGAACCCTGGCATCTTGGGACCCTGCCCTTTTGGCATCAACGCATCATCACACTCGTCAGTCGTCGGTGGCCGCGTACATGTACACCGTAAAGATTCTCACGTGGGGCCCGACCGCCCGGGGAATCCCACCAGCCCTTTAGGGCGTGAGTGGTTTAGCGGGTTTCTTCCTCCAACCACCTCCTGCCCCTCCGGGGAGGGATTCGCCCCTCTCTTACCCCCTTTCCTTGGACCTGGAGGAAGGGGGGGGCGGCGGGTCGCCGGAACGACCAAAACCCTCGGCGAAAAGGCACACATCATTGATTTTACGCAGGTTTGGGGCCCAGTTTGGCGTCCTAGGGGGGGACCTCCATTGAGGACCATCCACTATTTGATCGATCCCCTCCAAGACAGCCCCCAAAGCTCCAAACAGTGGCCCAAGAGGGCCCCAAGAGGCGCCCAGGAACCCCCCCGGAGTTCCCCAACATACCCCCGAGAGACCCCGGAGAGCCCCGGAGAGGCCCCAAGAGGCTCCGAAGCACTCAAGAGGTTCCAAAGAGGCACCCGCGACCGCAAAAGGCACCGAAAACGCACCGAAAGGCCTCCAAGAAGCTGTCAAAAGACATCCGACGAGACACCGCGAGGCATCCAAGAGGCCACGTGACCATTGCTCGCCCTCCTCCTCCTTCTCCTCATCATCATCCGCCTCCTCCTCGTTGTCCTCCTCCGCGTTGTCCTCCTCCTCCTCCTCCTCCTCCTCCTCCTCCTCCTCCTCCTCCTCCTCCTCCTCCTCCTCCTCCTCCTCCTCTTCCTCCTCATACTTATCGTCCTCATCTGGCGATTCCTCCTCCTCCCTCCTCCCTCGCCCTCCTCCCCCTCCACCTCCTCGTCCTCCCCCTCTTCCGATTCCTCCTCCATCCTCCCCCTCTTGGGATACGACGGCTTCCCCGGTCCTTCATTCCACGGCATGCTCCTCCATATCCCTGACCAGGGCAAATCGCCTGGGCGTCATTTCTGAACTGGCTGATAAAAGGGGGTATTTTTTGCTCGCGGGGGACGCGGTCAGCCGCGCGCCGTCAGATAACGTCGAAAGAAGAGCGCAATCCCTGCTGTCGCAAGCGTGATGCGGAAAAAAGGGGCCGCAAGGGTAGCGACAGCTACAAAGCGGAGACAACGGCAGGCGAAAGCGAAGAGGCGGCAAAGGAAGAGGAGGAAAGGAAGACAAGACAGAACGACAGGAGGCAAGCCGCAGCTCAAGCTCAGGCGACGTAGTACACGACTGACCCTTGTCGAACAGCCAATCCAATCAAGGCTGGCGGGGTTACTTTTTGGATCGGCGGCTCCAAGGACGGCTCCAGGGAGCGGGTCAATCTCGACTGGTGAATCAAGGCTGGCGGGGTTACTTTTTTGATCTGCGGCTCCGAGGGCGGCTCCAGGGAGCGGGTCAATCTCGACTGGGGCGCAACGCGAGACGATTGGCAACGCAGGCGCATAGGCCAACGCCGCAATGCGCGTGCGAGGGACAAAATGAACCTCATTAAGAGCCGACCCGGGAACGGTAGGCGGCAGCAGACTGTAAAAGCCGGCGGAGGGTCGCACTGTGGCGCCAGCCCCCACAGACCAAGCCAACGAGAAAGGCGGGAACGCCGTGCGGGCAGCAAGGAGCCCGAGGAAGGCACCGCCAAACGCGGCGAGGAGGGACAGAAGGGGAGACGGAGGCGCACGAGGCGACGAGGGGAGGGGGAAGGAAGGAAACCTCACTCACAAAGCACCTAGAGTGCTCGAGGACAGGTGCGTCGAACCTTGACAGGCGTCGGCGGCCTAGTCGTCAGAGTCCCAGCCTGCAACTTCCTTGCCAATGTGGATGGGGGGAAACGCTGCGTGGTACCACGGCTGAACCACCCAGCGGGAGGCCTGCGGACCTGCCCGTGGGAGAACCGCTGGGCTGTCGTGGGCCTCGTGCGCCGTGAAAACGGTTGTTGGCGTCGTTGGCGTACGCGAGCTAAGAAGTCCGTCCAGAGGAAGGGGGCGATGACACAAGCGAAGCCGAGGGCCGGAGGGACGAGCCTGCTATGGAGCTGGCGGGGTTACGCGAAGCGTTAGAATGTCAATTCGCAGCTCCGACGAGGTGCCGACCGCTTCCACGGGGCCAACATGTCACACCAAATCCCGCCAGCCCTCTGGGCGTAGGTGGTTCCGGGAGTTTCCTCTTCCAACCTCCTTCATCCCCTTCGGGGAGGGGTTTACCCCTCCCCCTAACCCCCTCCCCTGGACTTGGACGGGGGGGGGCCGCTGGTAGTTAGAACGTCCAAAACGGCCTCGGCGAGGAAGCTTAAATCATCGGTTTTACTAGGGTTTTGGCCGATTTGGGAGGCTCTCGAGGGGGGAGGCTAATTGGGGGACCCCCTTCCTTTGATCGATCACCTCCAAGATTGCCCCAAGAGCGCTCCCAAGGCTCCCAAGAGCGCCCGAAGAGGGCCTTCAGAGGCGCCGAGGAGGCCCCAAGAGGCGACCAGGAGGCCCCAAGAGGCCTCCAAGAGTCCCCCAAAATACCCCCAAGAGGCCCCAAGAGGCTCCCACGAGGCACCCAAGACGGTCCAAGAAGCTCCCGGGACCGCCAAGAGGCCCCCAAGACGCCCCAAGAGACCTCAAAGAGTTACCCAAGAGACATCCCAAGAGACTCCGCGAGGCATTCAAGAGGCCTTTGACTCTTCTGATCGCCCTTATCCTCCTCCTCCTCCCCCTCATCATCACCATCATCATCATCATCATCAACGACAACAACATCATCGTCATCATCATCATCATCATCATCATCACCATCACCATCGTCAAGACCACCACCATCATCGTCATCATCAGCTCCATCAATATCAACATCAAAATCATCATCCGCCTATTCCTCCTCCTCCTCATTCCTCCGTCCCCACCCTCATCAACCTCCTCCTCTTCCGCCTCCGATTCCTCCTCCATCCCCCCCCCCTTGGGCTACGACGGCCTCCCCAGCCCCTTGTTCCTCTGTATGCTGCCCCGCTTCCATGATCACCTCTACTCGCCTGGGCGTCGTTTCTGGATGGGCTGGTGGGGATATCTCTTTTTATACAGCCGCAGGCGGAAGCGCCAGCGGCGGGAGGTCGCGAACGGGCCGCGGACGCGACTAAATTACCTAACGCGCGCGGGGCCGCGGATCAGGCGGCTCACGAAAGCGTCCAGGGCGGCGGGGCCGATGCAATCCAGGAGCCAGAGACAGCCCCTGAACGGGCATGTAGCGGTGCGTCCAACGGGCCCGAGGTAGGCACCGAGGAGACCGAGCGCAGCCAAAATGGCGCGAGAGACGTTCCAACGTCCAGGTGCGCTGGTGGGGATACGCGAAGCGTCAAGAATTCATTTCTGATGGCCCCATGGTTCGCGAAACCAACCTCCAGACATTCTAGATCGAGAAAAAAAAACCGGGATTGGAACAATCAGATCGTCGGAGTTTTAGGCCTGCAGCGCCCTGACTTCAAGGGCCCGCCCCGACCTCGAGGCCTTCCAGATGGGATCCGAGTAGATGGGGTCGATGGGTCGCGCCGCATCGCCGATGCATCGGCGAGAAGTACATCGGCGAGAAGTACATCGGCGACGTCGGCGATAAATCGGCGACGTCGGCGTGGCGAACATCGAGCTTTCACATCGAGCGGCATCGCGGATGTATCGGCGATGCGGCGGAATCCTCCGACCCCATCTACTCCCGACCCCATCTAGGAGGCCAAGGTGACCGTCGTCGTCGGCCCCTCCCCGGGGCCAGGCAGCGGCCGCCGAAAGCCGCCGAGTGGCGGCGACGCCCCGCGTGGCCCGAGGTCCGCGAGGCACCCTCTGGGTGCCGCTGCGGCTGGAGCGGTCTGGCTCGTCCAGCGGGGCCGCCGCGGACGCGGCGCCGGGGCCGAGGGCGTCCTCCTCCTCTCTCTTCCTCCTCTCTCTTCCTCCTCCTCTCTCTTCCTCCTCCTCTCTCCTCTCTCCTCCTCTCTCCTCCTCTCTCCTCTTTCCTCCTCTCTCCTCTCTCCTCCTCCTCCTCCTCCTCCTCCTCCTCCTCCTCCTCCAAGCCATTCCTAGACTTCGAGCAGTTTAGCTGACCTTCGAACCAGGGCACTTTTGAGCTGCGGCTTCCCCAACTTTCGGTTCAGAACCGATTGTCGGGAGTGTGGGAGCAAGGTCCCGCAACACATCGTCGTTCAAAGGAGGCAGCAGCAGGGGACTGGAGCACAGAATGAGCGTCCCAACCATTGGCTCCATGGCCCCCCAGCTGGTCTCGAGACTCAGGCAACACATGGCAGGATGGAGGTGCCGCGGCTCCCAGCCAGAATGCTGCAGGACAGGGGCATCGAGTCAGGCTCTACCCTTGAGAAGCAGCTGCAGGAACTCCTCAAGAAGTCTGAGGAGCCAATTCCTGTGGCAACCGACGTCCCTAAGAACGGGCTTCGGGACCTCCAGAGGAGGAGCAAGAAGCTCAAGTAGATCGAATCACCGGAGAATCGAGTCAAGGATGCCGAGGAGACGCTGCAGGAGGCGCAACAGCTCTACAAGCAGGAGCTCGAGCAACATCAGATCCAACGGGACAACCTCATGCAAATTGAGATGCATATCAAAGAGGCTCAAGCAACGCCTGTGCTGCCAAAGCCGCCCAACCCTTGTTGTTATTTGGGGGCCTACTCTCTGGAGGTGGCCCTGGGAATCCTGGCAACCTTTCGCTGGAACTCAACAAGCACCAACTCCCTGAGGAGCTCTTCTGAATCGGGATACATACGGTCTCCACCCGGAGATGTCGTACATCGGGAGAAGTACTGGCTCCTCCTGGAGTTCTCCTAAATCGGAAGAACTACTGGCTCCCCCAAGAACTCTCCTTAATCGGAAGAAATACCGAGTCCCGCTCCTCTGAATGGGGATCAGAACCGGTACCTGCTCCGCCCGGAGCTCTTGTACATCGGAATAAAATACGTAGCACCCCGGCAGTGGGGGCGGTGGGGACGTCGGCAGGTTGCGAGACTCGGGGGAAGCCCGCCGCAAGCGCCCAAGTTTCACAACTTATACAACGAGCCCTCCGCAAGCGCCGATCTTTTCGTTCAACCATTGTGGGTAGGTCGCGGGTAGGTCGCAAATGGGTCGCGGGTGGGTCGCGGGGTGGGACGCGGCTGGGCCGTTTTTGGGTCGCGGGTGGGTCGCGGGTGATCACGGGTGTAGAGGGCAGAAAATCCACCCCATAATAATCACCCCGACAAGCGAAGCCGTTTAGTAAACGCACACAAAGAATGCATCGAACAAGGCAGGGCTGTTTACGCAACGCCCAGGGCCGTTTCGTAAACGTCAATTGTCGGGTCCAGGTGGTTTTTCCTCCCTTGAGGGTGGGTCGCAGGCTGGGTCGCGGATGGGTCGCGGATGCGTCGCGGGGTGTGTCGCGGGTGTGTCGCGGGTGGGTCGCGGGTGGGTCGCGGGTTGGGTCGTGGGTGTGTCGCGGGGTGTGTCGCGGGGTGTGTCGCGAGGTGGATCGCGGGTGGGTCGCGGGTGGGACGACGACGACAACAAACAACACACAACACACAACACACAACACACAACAAACAACAAACAACAACCAACGATAACAACAACCAACAACAACAACACCATCAACAACAACAGCAACAGCAACAGCAACAACAGCAACAGCAACAGCAACAACAACAATACCAACAACGCAACAAGCATAATCCTCACAACGAGTTCCCTGTTCAGCCACGCACCCAGGGACAATGGATGACCGCTCGGCCCCCTCTCTGACAACATTCTCCCTCTGCAGCTTTTGCAAATCGCCGCCCCCCTGGAGCCGGCCGCCCCCAAAGGTGCAGGGCGAGCTGGGAGCTAACTTCCGTTCTTGGGCGGGAAGCTTCGACCAAAGAGGACCCCCGCGCTCGCTCTCCCCCGACGGGACGGGGAGCCGGGCACAGGCTCGGAGCCTCGAACAGGCCCCTGGAAACTCACATCGCAAAGCGTTGACAAGGAATGGGACCCCACCCAGGAACTCCAGACGCTGGACAATTTACACTGGAATTGCACTGGAGAGCCGATCCTGGTATATACGGGACCCTGGTGTATACATGTTTCGTAGTTTCCCCGGGACATCGGGGAACAAAGTATGCACCACACCACCCCAGCGTCGTCCTCGACCCTCAAGAAGTCCTGGGATTGAAACACAGCCCGCCACTGGTACTGCATATGTTCCAATGTCCGACAACTGCCGCCTCGCATTTCGTGAACTGTGTGCGGCCTCCCGTGCGCCGCCGTCGACGCGGACCCCCGTGCTGATCCTGCCCGCCAGCTGCGTTCTCGTGCTCGTTGCCGGGTGCACGACGCCCGAGCCCGGAGATTTCGAGGGCAGGCCGCCTTCTCGCGGTGATTCCGAGTGCAGTCCTGGACAAGGCCCTGCGCAAGCACGAATGCAGGCTTGGACTCGAGGCGGCGCCTCTCCACCAGGCCGCACGGCACAGAGACAACACACGTCCAGGACAGCGTGCCCAAGCCGAAGGAAACAGCAGTGGAGGGTGCTGAGAGTACTGAGGCCGCTGGCATGCGCCTATTCCTGGGGATTCGAATGTCATCGACCTGGACCCAGATGATCCAGACCTCAAGGAGAAGCTCAAGGAGATGCAGCAGCTGAGGATCCCGAGCAGCTCAAGCGATTCCTGGAGGACGTCGCAACCCACACCAAGAGGCAGAGGCGGGGGTGGCATGAAGTCGAGCTTCACGCTGAGAACGCCAGGGCCAGGGACGGGGCCGCCAGAACTGGGGCCGGGGCCGGGGCCAGGGCCTGAGCCGAGGCCGGGGCTGGGGCCGAAGCCGTAGCCGGGGCCCGCGCCGGGGCTGGGGCCAGGATCGGAGCCGAGGCCGGGGCCGGGGCCGGGGCCAGGGCCAGGGCCGGGGCGAACGAGCTGGACTTTTGCATGAGCAGTAGAATGCTTTCGCCAGGTGTCTCGGTCATCTCCATGGTGCCAGATGCGCCAGCGAGGTCGTAGTCGCCAGTGGCCGTCCAGTTCACGGGGCTCTCGAAGTAGGTGATGGTGTTTAAGCCGATGCTGCCCGAGAAGTCCTCCATCCACATGCCCCCACCTGTCAGGCCAGCGCCGCAGGAGGTTGATGGTCATCGCTGGCCGTGCAAGGTGAGAGCTAAGCTACCGAGCGATCTGACTCACGCCCGTCGGATATGGTTCAAGCATATGGAAGAGTGGCACGAGCCTCCTGCGTGGCAAAGCGGGGCGTCCACGGGCAGGGCAGGCGGTCTCAGAGTGCAGCTGGTGAACTTCGATGAGGCATGCATGACGTTAGATACATCGTCGAATCGTTGATTGCTGTGACGTTGGTTCCTGTGGCCAAACTGATCAGCATGTACGTACGATACGTTATGTTATGACATCCCTCTGCCCTTCCGCTATCTCTTCCGGTAAAGTATGCTTTGCCACGTGAACTTCTACCACGATATGCGTTGGTATGTGATGTATGTTATGTTCTGCGGCACCATGGAAGGACATGATATGTCCTGTCACTCCATCTGCTCCGATGCTCGGGCCAAGGTTTCACAGCGCTGGCTGCACAGCGTTGGCAGGGGAAGACTGTAGCCAGGATAGGGTTGCCAGGGGAAGACTGTAGTCAGGATAGGGTTGCCAGACTGGCCGACGGACCATGGCTTGCGTCGTTGGCTGCAGGCATCCCGTTCTGATTTGGTTCAGGTGCTGGCCTGTGGTGGGGAAGGTGCCGTACACTTCATCCTTGCGTCACAAATGTCCCTCGCCTCGCTCCAGTCCAAGAAACGAGATGCCAGCGCGCGGGCCTGGAGGGCTTGGGTGCAGACGGTAACAGAAGGGCAAGGGCAGGGCGGTGCATGACTTTGTCAAGCAACCGTTGACGGACAGTCAGGTCTATACAGATACTGCAGAGCGCCCGCCGTTGCCACTCGCAGGCCAGCAAGCAATCGGCCGGCTTTGAGGACAGCGGGAGCCGTTCGGAGCTCCACCAGACGATGGAGAAGCTCATCCCATGGGGTCCTGGGGTCCTGGGGTCCGCCCTGCGAGGCCGTCGAGTGTTGCTGCTTGCTCGGAAGCTCAGGGGTCGTGGACCTCTGGAGGTCTGGACCCCAGGGAGGAGATGCCCAGGATCTCCATCCAGCCACTGAATGGAGTGTTAGTCTCCTACTCGGACTCGCGTGTGCTCCGTGGGGACCACTTGCATCCCGGGCAAGTGCCCTGGTTGCCAGACATTCTGATGCGTGGGGAGGCAAATCCTGAGGAACTGGAGCTGTGGACGCTCCTGAATTTCTTGTTTGGCAAGCCGGCCCCAGCGTCTGGGGTGAGGCCCGTCGTGCTGGCCTCAGTCTGGGGAAGGCTCTGGCCCCGACTTGGGCAGCCTGCTGCTAGGAGCTGGGAGCTCTCTGGACGACTGTGCGATCTGGGGAAATTCTGGTTTTACCTGCGATCGAGCGAGGCAGACTCAAAGGTTAGCCAGACTCAAATGCTTTGCAGCCATCGGCAAGACTTCAGACTTGCCAAAATATGATGAATACACTTCGCAGGAGGACCTCTTACGGGAGGCCCTAGCCACAGGATTGCCAGTCCGACTCCTCAAATGTCGTTGCGCAGGCTACAGATTGCCGCGCAGGGCCTGGTGGAAGTCGGTCATCTCCGATGCTATTCGGGCTGACGGCACGGCGGCGGCGGGATGAGGCTGCGCGTTAGCCCTCGCCACGCTGCTGGGCTTCTGCCATCGCCTCTTGGCAGCCAACGCTTCCTCGGGCGAGGCTTCGCAACACGGCCGCTCTTCTCTTGCAAGCGACCGGAGGCTCTGGAGCCTCGCCCCTCGCCCCGCCCTCGCCCCCTCGCCCCTCGCCTCTCCCCCTCGCCTCGCCCCTCGCCCCTCGTGGAGCCTCGCCCCTCGCCTCGCCCCTCGCCGGAGATCGGAGGCTCTGGAGCGCACCGTATCCCGGGAGATCTGGGCCCTCGCCCCTCGTGGACGCCCGAACGGGGTGCAGACAGCCGCAGGCACGGCGTCCGCTGCTGGGCCGGCGGCCTCCCGTTTCCAGGTGCACAGCGGCCGCGGCGACGCCGACGGCGAGCGGTGCTCAAAATGAGCAGGGAAGCTGCCGGCTGTCGGCTCTCTCTTGCGCATCGACGCTAGTCGACGCTAGTCGACGCTGAACCGGCGCTCCCCTACGCTAGCAGATGCTAAATCGGCGCTATCTCATCGATTGCCAGATGCTAATCAACGCGAGATGCACCTCGAAGACGGGATTGCGAGGACACGCAAGGCTCTCATGATGTGCTACCGAGTCGAACCCTCTCTTGCCATGCCCATTCCTGTCCTCCAGAGTCCTGCTCCTCTTGGGGGCGACCATAGCCCAGGGGAGAGCAACACACGTATCCAGGGGCGCCGATGGTCCATGCCTTCGGCGAGGCTCCCGGGCGAATACGTCTAAGGCCTGCTCCCCATCGTCGCCTCCAATCCGAGAGGCCTTTTAGATGGGGTCCGAGTAAATGGGGTCGGAGGATCGCGCCGCATCGGGGCGGTGAATCGGCGATGTATCGGCACCGCATCGGCGATGCATCGGAGACGTCGGCGATGCATCGGCGACGTCGACGTGAAGCAAAGGAGGCTCCACATCGAGCCGCATCGTCGATGCATCGACGATACGGCGCCATCCTTCGACCCCATCTACTCGGACCCCATCTAGGGGCCCCAATTAGACTACTGCCCGCCTCTCGTCGCCTCCGATCCTCCCTCCCTCCTCGGGCCCGGCGGGAGGGCGCGGATAGCGCCGCGGGACGACGCAGAGCGCGGCGAGCGCGGCGCTCGCCGCGCCACGCCAGCGCCGCGGCCGCGCCGAGCCGCGCGCTGGGCCGCGCGCCATGGCTCTGCGGGGGGGGGCTGGTCGGCCGGGAGGAGGGGGGGAAGCGAAATCTCCGAGCGCGTTCCAGGCGAGGAGACGAGGAGATGAGGAGGCAAGCGAGGAGACGAGAGGAGGAACCGAGGAGGAGAGGACTTCTCAGTCCAGGCGCGTTCCCTTGATCTCGGCCTGGGGGGGCCATGAGTGGCGGATCCAGGGCGCAGGGCTGCCCCCGCGGGGAGGGGTCGGGAACTATGGGGCCGCAGGTCGGAAGAATCCTCTCGGTGGGTGCCGGGGGAGGGGAGGGGGGGAAGGAGGACAAGCGAGGGGGGGAAGTTGCCTCCGAAATGGGGTCCGAGGCGATGGGGGGTCGGAGGACCTCGCCGCATCGCCGATGTGTCGCCGATGCATCGCCGACGTCTGCGTTGAGAAAATCGGGCTCCACATCGAGCCGCATCGCCGATGCTTGCGAGCGAAAATCATATCCGTGTCGGCGGCCCCGGGCCCCTGGGCCGCGCCCCCGCGGATCTGGGGCGTTTCTTTGCGGATGCTCCGCACGGAACGTATCCGTGGGGGCACAGCGTCTGAAGACCTTGCGAGGAAGTCCTACGCGAGCGCGCAATTCCTCTGCAAATTGTCCGGAAGTCCCGCACGAGAGAGCGATTTGGAATACACTGTAAGGAAGTATCAGGCGGGGGCGCTTGTTGTTGTACACCTGGGGCTAAATGCAGAGTTTCATGACACGCCACTTTCCCTTGGAAAAAAAAACAGGGTGCGACCCCCGGGAGAAACACTCGAATTGAAAAAAATCCATGTGGCCCAACGGTGTGGACAAAAAACATAATTATTCTTCAGTGGTGAGAGTTCAGCAAATACAGTTACACCAATAGCAGCAAACCAATCATAACAACGACACCACCAACAACAACAGCAACAACAACATCAGCTACAACAACACCAAGGCCAACACCAACACCACCAACGACAACAGCAGCAACAACCACAACAACAACAGCAGCAACAACAACAGCAACAACAAACACAATCACTTTAAGACTGTTCGCTCTTATCTTCTCGCGGGCCATTCAACACGTCCAAACTCCCGATACCTGCCCCCTTCGTCTTGGATCGTACCCTCTTTGGGGTATATGTCAATGTCTATCTTACCTGCAACGTGTATTTCGTGAAGCCCCGCAGGCAGGAGAAGAGAGGACGGATGGAAGGAAGAGACAAGGGGGAGAGAGTAACAGGAGGGTGGCTCAGAGCAGAAAGCACGTGGCAGAACCAGACGGGCAGATCGGGCGGGTAGATCCTAACGGGCGGGTCGGGGAGGTAGGCCCCGGCGGCCAGGTCGAGCAGGCGGGTTGCTGAAGCGTGATTCCTGCATGAATCGTGGGGAAATCTCGAGCGAAAGCGCGATTCCCAAATAAACCATGAGGGGATCCATAGCGAGAGCGTGATTTCTGAGCGTCGAGGGCGCGGCGCCTGAATCAATTGCGAGGAAGTCGCACGCGAAACGCGTTCCCTGTATAAATTGTAAATCCCGCGCGAGAACGCGAGTTGGGAATACATTGTGATGAAATTAGCAGGCGGGCGCCGTTGTTGTTGTTGATGTTGTTGTTGTTGTTGCTGTTGAATTCTCATTCTTGAAGAATAAGTATTGTTGATCCCCCCACCGGTGCACATTGATTTTTTTCGATTGAAGTGCCACCCCCGGGGCTCGCACCTTGTTTTTTCTTAAGGAAAATCTTCCTGCTCAAACTGTGCCCCTGCCCCCCGGGCTACAACAACAACGGCTCCCGCCTGAGACTTCCTCGATTTTTACTCAGGACCCCCGCTCCCGCCTGAGACTTCCGCGCAATTTACTCAGGAAAGGCGCTCCCGTCTGAGACTTCCTCGCAATGTAATCAAGACCCCCGCTCCCGCCTGAGACTTCCGTGCAATTTACGTGGGAACGGCGCTCCCGCCTGAGACTTCTTCGAATTTTACTCAGGACCCCCGCTCCTGCCTGACATTTCCGCGCAATTGACTCAGGAACGGCGCTCCCGCCTGAGACTTCCTCGCAATTTAGTGAGGACCCCCGCTCCCGCCTGAGACTTCCGTGCAATTTGCTCAGGAACGGCGCTCCCGCTTGAGACTTCCTCGCAACTTAGTCAGGGCCCCCGCTTCCGCCTGAGATTTCCTCACAATGTACTCAGGACTGCGCTCTCGCGTGCGACGTCCTCACAAATTATTCTGGAATTGCGTTTCGGCGCTCAGGAACCACGCACGCGCCAAGGACGCCTTCACAACGTGGTATCTTCCCTCTTCCTTCGTCCTTCCCCCTCCCCTTCCTCCCACTCTCCCTCGTTCTTCCCCTCCTCCTCTTGCAGGGCCCGCGCCAATTCCAATGGCGGGCAGAGAGATGTACGCCCCCGAAGGATTGTCCGCCCGTTCCGGTTTGCCCGTACGTCTAAGCCCGCCGGCCCCAGCAAAGAGAAGTAATCCCCCCGAAAGGGGTGTGATCGAAGACGAAGAGGGCGGGTATCGAGGGTGTAGGGTATACGTGTTGAATGACTCGCGGGCAAGTAAGAGCGTACAGCCTTAAAATTGTTGTTGTTGTTGTCGTTGTTATTGTTGTTGTTGTTGTTGTTGTTGTTGTTGTTGTCGTGGTTGTTGTTGTTGTAAACCAGGGGCCAGGGACACAGTTTGGTGACACCTCACTTTAAGTGCGAACTCCTAAAAAAGGCATTGGTTACAGGGCAGGAGTATCAACAATTATTCTTGAGAAATGTCAAAGCAAGAACAACAGCAACAACAACCACAAAAGCAACAACACCATCAGCAACAACGTCAACACCAACAACCCAGACACTTAAAAACTGTTCGCTCTTATCTGCTCGTGGGCCACTCAACACGTACATGTGTTACCTGCCACGTGTATTTTGTGCAGCCCCTAAGGCAGGAGAAGAAAGGAGGGATGGAAGGAAGGGACAAGGGGGAAGGAGGAGGATGGAGCACGAGAGAACATAGCAAAAGGGGGGGCTTGGAGCAGAACGCACGTGGCAGAACCGGAGGGGCGGATCGGGCGGCCACCCTAACGGGCGGGTCGAGAAGGCGGGTCCAGGCGGCCAGTCCGAGCAGGCGGGTTGCCGAAGCGTGATTCCTGCATGAATCGCGAGGAAGTCTCGAGCGATAGCGCGATTCCCAAATCATCGTGAGGAAAGCCAGAGCGAGAGCGTGATTCCTGAGTGTCGAGGGCGCGGCGTCTGAATAATTTGCGAAGATGTCCCGCGCGAGAGCGCGATTCATGTATACATTGTCAGGACGTCCTGGTCGAGAGCGCGATGCCGGAATACTTCGTGAGGTAATATCAAGCGGGAGCCGTGGATGTCGTAAACCGGGGACCGAAGACACAATTCTGAGACCCAGGAATTTTCCTTTCCGCGGGAAGGGCACTTCATTTGAAAAACACCATGTACCCCAGAGGGGGGATCAAGAATAATTCTTCGATCGTGAGAATTCAACAACATTAACAACAGCAGCAGCAGCAATAACAACGACCAGCAACAGCAGCAGCAACAACAACAATCAATTTAAGACTGTTCGCTCTCACCTGCTCGAATGCCATTGATGACGTGTATCCCAAACCGTCGGTACCCGCCCTCTTCGTCTTCGATCGTGTCTCCTCCAGGGTACATATTCCTTACCTGCAACGTGTATTTCGTGGAGTCCCGAAGGCAGGGGAAGAGAGAACGATTGGAAGGAAAAGACAAGGGGGAGGGGGGAGGATGAAGCGCGAGAGAGAGAAAGAAGGGGGCTAGGTGCAGAAAAGACGTGCGGGCAGATCGGGCGGGTGGACCCTAACATGTGGGTCGGGAAGGCAGGCCCAGGCGGCCAGGTCGAGCAGGCGGGTTGCTGAAGCGCGTCCTGCGTGAATCGCAAGGAAGTCTCGAGCGATAGCGCGATTCCCAAATAAATCGTGAGGAAATCCAGAGCGAGAGCGTGACTCCTGATTGTCGAGGGCGCGGCGTCTGAATAATTTGAGAGGACGTCCCGCTCGAGAGCGCGGTTCCTGTATAAATTGTGAGGAAGACCCGCGCGAGAGCGCGATGTCGGAAGACATTGTGAGGAAGTATTAAGCGGGAGCCGCTGTTGTTGCAAACCGCGGGCCAAAGACACTATCTGAGACCCAAGACTTCCCTGGACCAACAAAAATAGGGTGCGAGCCCTGGGAAGGACACTTCAATTGAACAAATACCATGTGCCCCGGAGGAGGGATAAACAATACAGTTTCTTCAGTGAAGAAATTTCAACAGCAACAACAATGACGACAACAACAACACCAGCAGCAACAACAACAACTACAGCAGCAGCAGCAACAACATCAACACACAACAACAACAGCAGCACCACCAACAACAACAATAACAACAACGACATCTACAGCAACTACAACAACAACGACAACAATACCAACAACAACACCAACAATCATGTTCAGACTGTTCGCTCCTATCCTCGGTATCCGCCCTCGTCGTCTTCCATCGTACCCCCTTGGGGGTATGTCTCCCTTACTTGCCACGTGCATTTAGTGCAGCCCCTAAGTCAGGGGAAGAGAGGACGGGCACAAGGGAGAGGCAGAAGAATGGAGCACGAGAGAAATTAGCAGGAGGGGGGCAAGGAGCAGAAAACAAGTGGTAGAACTAGACGGGCAGATCGGGTGGGCAGACTGGCGGGCGGGTCGGGAAGGCGGGCCCAGGCGACCAGGTCGAGCAGGCGGGTTGCGGAAGCGTGGGTCCTGCATGGGCCGCGAGGAAGTCTGGAGCGATAGCACGATTCCTGGGTAAATCGTGAGAAAACCGAAAGCGAGACCTTGATTCCTGAGCGCCGAGGGCGCATCGCCTGAATGAATTGCGAGGAAGTCCTGCTCGAGAGCGCGAGTCGTACATGAGTTGTGAGGCATTCTGGCGCGAGAGCGCGATTCATCAATAACTAGATCGCGAGGAAATATCAGGCGGGAACCGTTGTTGCTGTTGTTGTTGCAGTTCGGGGGCCAGGGGCGCAGTTCGAACAGGACGACTTTGCCTGATGAAACAGAAGGGTGCGAGCCCCAGGACGGGCATATCAATTAAAAAACATGTGTTACTGGAGGGGGGATCAACCATCCGTATTCTTCAGAAATGAGAGTTCAACAACAATCATAACAACATTGACAACCAACAACACTCACAACAACAACAACAACAACAACACCAACAACAACAACAACAACACCACCACCACCAACAACAACAACAACCAACACCAACAACTGCAACAACAACAACACCGCCAATCTCAACAATAACACCAATTGCAACAACACCAAACAACATATAACGAGAAACTATACTACATAACGGAAAACAGCACCACCACCACCACCAACAACAACAATGCCAACCACCAACAACAACCGACACCAACAACCACAACAACAACAACCAACATCAACAACCACTCAAACAACAGACACCATACAAAAGACAACAGCAACATATGCAACAACAACAGTAACAACAGCAACAACAACAACAACAATTACTAGCACGTGGGGACACTCCGTTCTCACCAGTGCCAGGGTTTTCATACGACGCCCGCCAATACCCCCACTTTGTGGGGGGGCCGGTTCAAGCTCTACCACATTTCCAAACGACTCTTCGCCACCACCCACACCCAGCTTCCCGCCCTATGACGTTCGGACACTTCACTTCGTGGCCTGCGGACGACCGTGGCTACTACACTGGCGCATGGGTACAGTGACTCGTTGTGGTAACATTTTCTGGACGCTAGCTTAGTATACGACTTTTCCCCCTGCTCCAACACTGGACACATGTTTTTCGAGGACCGACGGTGCGATTCGTATGATTTTATGTTGCGCGGTGCTAAAATTCCTAAGAAACCCAATGATTTTTGAAGATTTCGGCGTGCGCGCGCGAAGAAAAAACGAATGTGTCCCACATGGTATTATTTGACAGGGATGATGGCCCTGGCAGGCGCGCAACCTTTGTTGCAGAAGTTCGAAGCACGTGAAAAAGTTGTTCGCAAGAGCCCGTTTGACAGAAATGTTGAAAAAGTATTGGGTTTCCTAAGAAATCCGCAAGAGCGCGCGGGGTGAATTTTTGAAACCCTTTTTTTGAAAAACCATTGGGTTTTTCATGTTTTTATGTGAAAATCGCTACGAAGACTAAGGTTTTGGAAGGATTTCGTCTTGCGCGCGCGAATGTGCACTTCGTGTCATTTTTTGCAAGGGATTCTTGAAGTTTGGTCATGTTAGAACAAGAAATGTCCACTTTGCCTTATTTCTTGCAAGGGAAAACCGATCGTAACAACACAACCGGATCTGGACACCCCGTTTTGCCTGAGACTTCCTCACGAAAATGATGAAAATGTGGCTGCGGCCTAGGCGCGGCGGGGGGGGCGCGCACCAGGGGTCCCAACAATAATTATTCTTTAGAATTAATAATGTTCAACAACAACAACAACAACAACAACAACAACAACAACAGGCGGCACCTGGAGGTCGGCCTGCGGCAAGGGCTCTGGCTCGGCTGGCGCAGCCTCGAGGGCGCGCGGGCGGGGGAGGCGAGGCGGCGGCAAGACGGGGGGCATCCATCGGCATCGTCAGATCGGGAGCTCGGATCGGGTCGGAACGTCCGGTGGCAACTCATTGGAGCCTCCCATACCATCTCGCCGGCTCCTGCGAACCGACGCCAGTTGACGCTAGTCGACGCTGAATCGATGCTAAATCGACGCTAATCGATGCTAATCGGCGCTATTTCATCGAATCCCAGACGCTAATCGACGCTAGTCGACGCTAAAAACATAATTCAAAGTGTGCACCAAGCTCCCACCAATTGCGACCGAAGAATTTGCGTCGGATCGGGCCGCGTCGGCACGGAGTCGAGATCGAACCGGGTCGGCTGCGTCAAGATGCGCAGCAGCGCCACGGGAGCATCGAGCCGCATCGGATCGTCGGCACATCGGGATGAAATCGGGTCGGGCGGAACCGACATCGGATCGGATCGATCGGGTCGAAATGGGCCGTGGACAGGGGGGAGGGGAATAATCAGCCTCGAGCATATCCCTATCGCAAGGATTGGCAAGCCCAGATGCGATGACACTCTTGGGGATGCGCCTTCGGAAACTGAGGGGACATCCTTGAGATCGGCGTCGAGGTAAGGTGATGCCAATCATAGGGATGGGGATCTGTTTCAGGCTGGTAATCCGCGGCGCGCCCAGGGGGGAAGGTGAGAAGGGGCGGGAATTCTCAGGAGGCACGGAAGTCCCCCTGGCCTTCTGAGAAGTTTACCAAGCCTTCCCCGAAAACACAGAAAACCTCTCAGAAGCCGGAGGGCTTCTGAGAAGCCCCGCAGCCCCCCCTCGAGACCCCCCCCGGCGACTCGACTGCTCGGACCGACACGCCCCCGGGCGAGTCGGTCCGTCCTGGACCTCCCCCGGGCGTTGCAGGACCTGCCTACCAGAAAAGTCCCCGCCTGAGCTTCCCCTCTTGGGGGAACTTTGGCGGGGGCGATCCGCGCAGGGGCGGCATTCCACCCCCCTAAGCAAGGGCGATGAAAGGCGGCGAATCCCCCCATAAGCCACGCCTCCCGCTCGCCGCCGAGGTAAGGGGAGGCGCGGCGGGAGCCACGAGCGGCGAACGCCCACCGCCCTTCTGCCTGGACTCCGGGGCGAGAGCCCGTGGATCTGCGCGGCCGCACGGGTGCGTCCCGCGCGGGGCGTCCGCGAAGGGAGGCCCTGTGATCACATGCCCCCGACGTCGTGACTGTCCACGCGACCACACGGGAAATCTCGACCCCATCCCCGGGACCGGTGTTTCATCCCGTGTCGTTGTTCGACGGCCCCGTGGCCCCGAAGCGAGGCTGCAGAGGCAAGCTTCACATCCATGTCTACTGTGCTTCGGACTTTCTGGGAAGCGGCGTTCCAAGGCGCAGCGGATATGGAAAAAAATCGTGCCCCTGTCAGGCCCAGACTTTTATCCCGTACCCACTGCGCGTCTGGCCTCTGGGGACGGGAAGCCGAAAACTCCGAGACGCCGTGGATATGGATACAAATCTAGCCCACAGAGGTGAGGCTCCCACGCAGGCTGGGCGAGCCCCGAGGCGGACATGGCCACCCGTGGGTGAGCTCGTCACGCCGACGCTGCCCGACAGGACTCGCGAGGGCCCGGAGCCTGGGCGGCGTCGAGGGGCGATCCGGCGGGCCACATCTGCCCCGCTGCGCAAACACCACCAGGAGTGGCAGGACCACGCGCCCGAGGAACGAGGGAGGGGCTACTTGGCGCCGCACCCGCACGTGGACCGCCGAGAGTAACTAGTTGCCGCCGATTCCGTAACACTTGGGCCTGCACGACCGGGCGTCACGGAGCCACTCCTTGTTACCCAGCCTGCCTCCTCCTTCTCCTCCTCACCCACACCCTGCCCCTCCTCCCCCTCGTGTTTGAGCTCCCTCCTCCTGCCCCTGCTCATACCGATGCTGCTGCTTCTCGCCATGTTCCACCTCCTTCTCCATATCCGCCCTCCTCTCCTTTTCCTCTCCCCATGCTTCTCTACATATCATCCCCCCTTCCCATCTGCCTCGACCTCCTCCTCCTCCTCCTCCTCCTCCTCACTTCACTTATACTTTCCCTTTCACACTCCTCCTCCTCCTCTCCCTCATCCTTTTGCTCTTCGGGGGGGGGCTCCTTCTCGGCAGGCGGTGCAGCCAACGATGCCTGGACTTCCTCGGCCTCCTGGCTGCAGCGGGGCGCATTGCCAACACTGTCACGCTGTCGACCCACCACCACCATCACCACCATCTGATACATAAGGCTCCGCGCAGAACGCCACGGATCACATCGCAAATGCGGGAGAGAATGGCGCTGCCAGCCGCATCAGGCAGCGCATCAGGGCCAGTGACCACCGCGCAGACCACCACGCAGTCACAATCGCAATCGCGCCAATGAATCCACACCGAGCAGAAAGAGAAGAACAACCAAACAAGCACACGCTTCTCTACATACACTTTTTCGCTGCCATGGTGGGCGGCTCTAGCCCTGGGTCCCGTCGGCACTGGTAAGTTTTTGCCCGCTCGAACGAAGCCTATTTCGCAGGAGTGTTCGGGCAAAAGGGCAGTGCGACGAGTTCAGCAGAGCGCGGGGAAGAAGGGGCACTGATGAAGGGAAGGATCGCGCTGACTGGCAGCAGGGGGCCCTGTCAACTAATTCCTCGTGGGGAGGGCCATGCAAATACGTTCGATTGATTATTCGATGTATTGCACATCCGTGCCATGCCAATTTTTTCTGGCTTCGCCCTTGAGGCTCCCGGAGGGGCGCCCCGAGGAGGGGGGAACGAGCGCGGGACAGGGTCGGGTCGGCAGAGCGGGAAGGGGGCGACCACCGGCCTAGTGCATGCGAAGGTGTGCATAACCCACCACCATCACGGGCGGCGCCACCACTCCAAGATGTCCAGTCTTGCTGACACAGCAGGGGATGGCGCGCGAGGCAAGGGGGGGGGGACCAAACCACGTCAAAAGTTCATGCTTCTGTGTGGGTCTGGTGGCGCCTGAGAGCAGCTAGCAGCAGGCCGACCAGACGGGGGAGCCAAACAGACATTTCGAGCCCTCGGCCCCGAGGGGCTCCTAGGTCCTAGGAGCGAGCCCTCGGTCCCGAGAGGCTCTCAGGCCCCATTAGGCCCCCGAGAAGCTCCCGAGAGGCCCCAAGAGGCACCCGAAAGGCCGTAAGAGGCCCGCCCCCAAGGCTCCCCAGCGACCCCAAATTTGCCCCCCAGAGGCTCCCGAGAGTGCCCCACGAGACCCTAAGAAGCATTCTTGAGGACTCTGACACCCCACGCCAGCGTCGTCGTCGCCGCCGCAGCCGCCGTCGACGTCCACCTTCAGGGTCGGCGGCACCGGCTGGAAGGCCGTCGCAATAGCGGGGAAAGGGCGCGCGAGGCAGGGGGGGGCCAACTCACGTCAAAAGTTCACGCTTCTGTGTGGGTCTGTTGGCGTCTGAGATCGGCAAGCAGCAGGCCGACAGCGCAGCACAAGACAAGAGGACCGCCGCGCCGCGAAGCCGCCCAGCGAGCCCCTGGACAGCTCCAGGCAAGGTTTGCCGTGCTGCTGCCCCACCAGCGCGCTGGCCGCGGCAACCGCCGAAACCGCCCGCGCGCCGCCCCGTGGCCGCGCCGCTGGCTGCGGCAGGTGGTGCACCGCAACCTGGGCTATTGGCGCATGCGCCGGCAAGGACAGCTATGTTCGCGCTGCGTGCGTCGCGCTGCGCGAAGCGCGAAGAACTTCGCGCTCTCGCGCCGTTCCCCGCGATAGAGAAGAGGACGAAGAGGATGAGGAGGAATCGCGAATCGCGAGTCGCGACGGGCGACAGGATCTCAGACATGCTCGCGTCGTGAATAAATCACAACGGGAAGTTTTTGACAATTTTTACGGGCAACGATGGGGGGGGACCAGCTCAGGGAGGAAACATCAGCCTTGAATCGGGAATACATCGCTGATATATTGGCGATAGGCCCCCGATTGCGAATCCGCACGTTCCTGGGCGGGGTGGGGCTGTCAGAATCCCTATCGGCGATGAGAGTAGGCACTTGGGGATCGGCACAATTCCCCCTGAGCCTATCCCCCCTAACATTGCCCTTAAATTTTCGGCCTTGAGGGGGCCTCGCTGGGCCTCCACGCGTTGAAACAGACAA
>CAUYUJ010018565.1:37500-129284 GCA_963575745.1 Prorocentrum cordatum
CCCCACATTTTCTGGGTTTCTGTCTTCCCCCCCACACTTCCTATATTTTCCACATTTTCTTCGGAATCGACGATTCATTGTGCCTGTGTTTTTCCCCCTCCTGAGATTCGGGGAGACGTAAGACTCGGGTACGGGGGGCTCTGGTTGGCCTGACGGAGGCCATCATAAAAATGGCGAGACCCAATCTGAAATTTGACGCGAGCTCCCGCTGCAGACATCCAACGAAAACTGGCCCGTCAAAATCCAAGACGCGCTCGTCAAAAAACGTCGGCAAACCCGAGTTCCGGCTTACTCGAGTCTTACGTCTCCCCGAGAGATGCATCCCCCCCGAACGCTGCCCCTCGTTGCAGGACCGCAGCCCGGCTCTCCGACGGCCGTGCGGGAGGACCCGGGACCCCCCCCCCCCTGGGGAGCCCACGCCCCCGACGGAGGCGCAGCTGCCGGCGAGCCTCCCGAGGCAGGCACGCCGCGGAGAGCCCACGGAGGCTCCACGAAGACTCCTCCTCGTCCTCCTCCTCCTCCTCCTCCTCGTCCTCCTCGTCCTCCTCCTCCTCCTCCTCCTCCTCCTCTCTCGAGCGCGAAAGATACCCGTACCATTACCCAGACGGGGTGGCAAGGGGCCCTCGGGGCATCACCCCCCCTGGGTCCGGGTCGGCTCCCGAAACCACCATACATACCCGTACCTAAACGGGGTGACCCAACCACCACCCCAGCTAGGTCCGGGTATGTATGGTTGTTTCGGGCACCGACCCGTACCCAGACGAGGTGGCGGCAAGGCCGAAAACGCTCTAGCGGGCGGCCCTTTTCACCCCAGCTGACCCCGGGTCCGGGTATGTTTTGGGCTAGTGATCCTCCTCCTCCTCCTCCTCCTCCTCCTCCTCCTCCTCCTCCACGAGCGGAACGCCGCGGAGACCCCAGGAACGCCACGGAGAGCCCGCGGAGAGCCCCGCGGAGAGCCCACGAAGACTCCGGCACACCTCGGAGCCTCGGAGCCTCGTGGCCCCCACCGGAGGAGCCCGTCCTCCCCCACCGCTGCCTGATGCGCTGCGGTGGCAGACCGCGCGGTGGCCTCGCATGCCCCGACGGCCTCACACCAGGGGTGCGCCACCGCACCGACTCGCGACATCCCGGAGGCCCCGGGCGCCCGAGACGTTTCTCCGGAGCGCGACCCGAGCTCCCAACAGACAGCGCGGCCACCCCGAAGCCTCCCTGCCTCGCGTGCGGGGGCCCCCGAGCCGCCCCGGACGCGCTCCCGTCTCCTCGGCCAGCTCCGGGGCGCCCTCGCCGCCGCCCTCCGCTGCTCGGGCCTCCCCGGCAGGCGGGCGCCGCCGCCATCGCCGGCGCCGCCGACGTCCTCTCGCTGCTCGGCGGGGCTCGTCGTCGCCGTCGTCGTCGTCGTCGGGCCCAGGATCGGCGGATTCTGCCGGCTTTCGACCACGGATATACCAGCGCCGATGCTGAACTTCACCTCCCAGGAGATGCATCCGAAGCTGGGGAAGCACACGCAGAAGCAGAAGCAACTGCACAAAGATAAACTGTTTGAGGTCTGCGCAGATCGAATGGATCGGAGCTAGGCCCCCCTCCCTGGCAAGCGGAGGGCGCCAGGGGCGGCGCCGGAGGCGCCGCCAGAGGGAGCTCAGCGCCGGTCCAAGAAATCGGCGCGGAATTCCGAAAATTTATGCTCACGGCGTCTTAGTCGAGAACATCTTCCGATACTGCTACTTCGCGGATCTCTCCCAGAGTGCGTTCCAACCAGAAGTTCGATGACATTCCAGCCGTGGACGACGAGGGCATGCAGGTGGGCCAAAGAGGCAAAAACGTGAGATCAGCGGTATTTGTACCTCTTCCTCATCTGATTCGTCGTCGCAGTCGTCGCAGTCGTCGTCGCCGTCGGCGTCGTCGTCGCAGTCGTCGCTGTCGTCGCTGTCGGCGTCGTCGTCGCAGTCGTCGTCGTCGTCGTCGTCGTCGTCGTCGTCGTCGTCGTCGTCGTCGTCGTCGTCGTCGTCGTCGTCGTTGTCGTTGTCATCGTCGTCGTCGTCGTCATCGTCTTCGTCGTCGCCCCAAGCGCAAGGGTGCGGCGAGGGCCGACGGCGGATGGGGCGAGGCGGGGAGGGAGGCTCTGGCAACAGATAGGCGCGGCGGAAAACAGCAGGGCTCGGCGTCGTCAGCGCGGGCGTCGCCGTCGGCGCCTCTGTCGGCGTTGTCGATCGAGATTCCGAGGCAACTCCTGGGAGGACGTCGTAAGAACGATTCAGGGCTGCTAAGCCCGATCAGGGGGCCATTAAGCTGGACTAATCCAGAATCCCACCAGCCCTTTAGGGCGTGAGTGGTTTAGCGAGTTTCCTTTTCCAACCCCCTCCTTCCCCTTCGGGGAGAGATTTATCACTGTTCCCTTTTCATTAGACCTGAGAGAACCCAATCAGTGGATGACATGAAAATTGATACAATGGATCTCGAGATCGATTGTGAGATCGATAGTGGAATCGATAGTGAAGACGATTGTAGGGTCGATCGTGAGACCGAGAGTGAAATCGGTTCAATGAGATCGATAGTGAGATCGATCGCGAGATCGCTCATGCGATCTCTAGTGAAATAGCTTGTGAGATCGATCGTGAGATCGATGGTGAGATCGATAGAGAAGTGAGTAATGAGATCGATGGTGAGACCGATCGATAAGAAGAACGACCAGGATCCCGGGAATCCGGGACTCGCCGCCCTCCGAAGTCGGCCCGGAACCCGGAACCGGGAACCCGGGAACCCAGCGTGCGACCAAAATCGACGGGAAACTTTCGCCAAATCCTTCAACTTCCGCGAGGACCCTTTCAGTGCAAGCACTGATTGGGGAATCAACACCCCCTATCCCAGGCGACCAGCAGCCAACCAGGACCAATGCCCCCCACCCTCCCAACCTAGTAAAATTATCCTGGCGAAGGACCCAACCATATGCAGCTGTGGGTACCGCAATTGTGAATATCTTCTTCGGTGAAGCTCCCAATGGTGCCACGAAGCGATGCACTCACTGCGCGGGGGGAGCGCATGCGGACGGTCCCACTGGGGGCTTCGGCGGAGCTCCTCATGGGGTCACGAAACGCTTTACTGGGTGGGTGAAAATGCCAAATTGGGTGTGCGGGACGCATGCGGACGGTCCCAATGGGGACTTCGGTGGAGCTTCCTATGGGGCCACGAAGCGCTGTACTGGGTGGGTGAAACTGCCAAATTGGGTGTGTGGGACGCATGTGGGCGGTCCCACTGGGAGCTTCGGTCGAGCTCCCTATGGGGCCACGAACATCTTTACTGGGTAGGTGAAAATGCCAAATTGGGCTTCCGGGACGCATGCGGACGGTCCCACTGGGGGCTTTGCAGGAGCTCCTCATGGGGCCAAGAAGCACTCTAGTGGGTGGATGACATTGCCAACTTGGGGGCGCGGGACGCATGCGGACGGTCCCACTGGGGGCTTCGGTGGAGCTTCCTATGGGGCCACGAAGCGCTGTACTGGGTGGGGCAAACTGCCAAAGTGGGCGTGTGGGACGCATGTGGGCGGACCCACTGGGGTCTTCGGTGGAGCTCCCTATGGGGCTACGAAACGTTCTACTGGGTGTGTAGAAATGTTACATTGCGAGTGCGGGACGCATGTGGGCGGTTCCACTGGGGGCTTCGGTGGGGCTCCCTATGGGGCCACGAAGCGCTGTACTGGGTGGGTGACAGTGCCAAATTGAGTGTGCGGGACGCATGCGGACGGCCCCACTGGCCACGACACGCTGCAATCAGCGTGGCGGACGCATGTGGCCACCCCCATACTGGGGCCTTACGTGGAGCTCCCTATGGGGCCACGAAACGCTGTACTGGTTGTGGCGGACGCATGAGGCCACCCCCCACTGGGTGCTTCGGTGGAGCTCCCTATGTGGCCTCGAAACGCCGTATTGGGTGCGGCAAACGCATTGGTACCCCCCATTGGGGCCCTAGGTGGAGCTCCCTATGTGGCCTCGAAACGCCGTGATGGGTGTGTCGAACGCACGTGGTACCCCCCACTGGGGCATTCGGTGGAGCTCCCTATGTGGCCACGAAACGCCGCACGGGGTGTGGCAGTCGCATGTGGTACCCCCCACTGGGGCTTTCAGTGGAGCTCCCTATGGGGCCACGAAACGCTGTACTTGGTGTGGCGGACGCATGTGGTAACCCCCCAGTGGGGCCTTAGGTGGAGCTCCTTATGGGGCAACGAAACGCCGTACTGAGTGTGGCAGACGCATGTGGTACCCCCCATTGGGACCTTAGGTGGAGCTCCCTATGTGGCCACGAAACGCCGCACTGGGTGTGAGTCGCATGTTGTCCCCCCGTTGGGGCCTTCGGTGGAGCTCCCCATGAGACCACGAAGCGTGGTACTGGCCGTGGCGGACGCATGAGGCCACACCCCAGTGAGGCCTTCGGTGGAGTTCCCTATGTGGCTTTGAAGCGCCGTACTGGGTGTGGTAGACGCATGTGGTACCCCCACTCGGGGAGGGGGCACGGGAGGAGGAAGAAGAGAGGAGGCGCGGGGACCGTTTCTTCAAAACGGAGACCCAACACCACAAGGTGGTTTGGAAACAAATATCCGGACGAAAAACCCAACCGTACGCAGCTGTGGGTGCCGCACATGTGACGATATTCATCGGTGAAGCTCCCGATCGGGTCACGAAGCGCTGGGCCGTCGCTCGAGCTTCGTATGGTGCCACGAAACGTTGTACGGGTTGCGGACGCATGCGGGCGGCGCCACTAGGACCTTCGGCAAGGCCCCTTTTATGGGGCCACGAAACGCTGTACTGGGTGGGTGAAACGCAAGGAACAAGGGCTGTACTGGGTGGTGGCTGGGTGGTGTCGGACGCATGCGGGCGGTGCCAGTGGGACCTTCGGTGGGCCTCCCTATGGGCCACGAAACGATGTACTGGGTGGGCGAAACACAGGGAGCCAGGGCTGTGCTGGGTGGTGGCGGACGCATGCGCCACTGGGACCTTCGGTAGTGCCCCCCATAGGGCCACGAAGCGCTGTATTGGGTGGGGTGAAACGCAGGGAGCAAGGGCTTTGCTGGGTGGTGGCGGACGCATGCGGGCGGTGCCATTGGGACCTTCGGTGGGGCCCCCTACGGGGTCACGAAACGATGTACTGGATGGGTGAAGCGCAGGGGGCAAGGGCTGTGCTGGTTGGAGGCGGACGCATGCGGGCGGTGGCATTGGGAGCTTCGGCGGAGCCCCCTATGGGGCCACGAAGCGCTGTACTGGGTGAAACGCAGGGAGCAGGGGCTGAGTTGGGTGGTGGCGGGCGCATGCGGGCAGGGTTCCACTTTGGGTGGTAGCGGACGCATGCGGGCGGTGCCGCTGGGACCTTCGGTGGGGCCCCCTATGGGGCCACGAAGCGCTGCACTGGGTGGGTGAAACGCAGGGAGCAAGGGCTGTGCTGGGTGGTGGCGGACGCATGCGGGCAGTGCCACTGGGACCTTCGGTGGGGCCCCCCATAGGGCCACGAAACGCTGCATTGGGTGGGTGAAGCGCAGGGGGGCAAGGGCTGTGCTGGGTGGTGGCGGACGCATGCGGGCGGTCCCACTGGGGGCTTCGGTAGAGCTCCGAATGGGGCCACGAAGCGCTGTGCTGGGTGGGTGAAGCGCATGGAAGAAGAAGGACGGAAGGGGGAGGGGGAGGAGGGGGAGGAGGAGAGGAGAAGAGGAGAAGAGGAACGCGGGGACCGTTTTCCTCTTCAACCCAAACATATGAAGTTGTGCGTGCCGCAATTGTGAATACCTTCTTCGGTGAAGCTCCCTATGGGGGCCACGAAGCGCTGCGCCGGGCGGGAGGGGGCGCATGCGGGCGGTAGCCCTGGGGCCGTCGGTGAAGCTCCCTATGAGGCCACGAAACGCTGTACTGGGCTGGCGAAAATGCCAAACTGAGCATGGTGGACGCATGCGGGCGGTCCCATTTGGGGTTTCGGCGGAGCCCCCCATGGGGCCGCGAAGCGTTGGGTGTGGGGGGCGCATGCGGGCGGTCCCGCTGGGGGGTTCTGTGGGGCTCCCTATGGGGCCACGGCGAAGCACTGCACTGGGTCGGCGAAAATGCCAAATTGGATGTTGGGGGGGCGCGTGCGGGCAGCCCCACAAGAGGCGTCGATGGAGCTCCCTGTGGAGGACGCATGCGGGCGGTCCCACTGGGGGCTTCGGTAAAGCTCCCTATGGGGCCACGAAGCGCTGTACTGGGCGGGCGAAACTGCCAAATTGAGCATGGTGGACGCATGCGGGCGGTCACATTGGGAGCCGCGGAGCGCTGTGCTGGGTGGATGACACTGCCAAATCGGGTGTGGAGGACGCGCGCGGACGGTCCCATTGGGGGCTTCGGTGGGGCTCCCTATAGGGCCACGAAGCGCTGCATTGGGTGGGTGACAATGCCAAGTTGGGTGTGGGGGACGCATGCGGGCGGTCCCACTGGGGGCTTCGGTGGAGCTCCCTGTTGGGTGGGTGGAAATACCAAAGTGGATGTGGGGGACGCATGTGGGCGGTACCACTGGGAGCTTCGGTGTGTACTGGGTGGGTGAAAAAACCAAATGGGGCGTGGGGGAATGTGCGGGCGGTCCCACTGGGGGCTTCGGTAGAGCTCTGGGGCCACGAAACGCTGTACGAAGTGTGCGAAACTGCCAAATTGGATGTGGGGGACGCATGCGGGCGGTCCCACTGGGGGCTTCGGTGGAGCTCCCTATGGGGCCACGAAACGCAATGCTGGGTGGGTGACAATGCCAAGTTGGGTGTGGGGGACGCATGCGGGCGGTCCCACTGGGGGCTTCGGTGGGGCTCCCTACTGGGCCACGACACGCTGTACTGGGTGAGCGAAAATGCCAAATCGGATGTGAGGGGCACATGTGGGCTGTACCACTAGGGGTTTCGGTGGAGCCCCCAGGGGGTCACGAAGCGCTGTGCTGGGTGGGTGAAAGTGCCAAATTGGGCAAGGGGGACGCATGCGGGCGGTCCCACTGGGGGCTTCGTGGAGCTCCCTATGAGGCCACGAAGCGCTGTACTGGGTGGGTGACAATGCCAAATTGGGCGTGGGGGATGCATGCGGGCGGTCCCGCTGGGAGCTTCGGTGGAGCTCCCTATGAGGCCACGAAGCGCTGTACTGGGTGGGTGTAAATGCCAAGTTGGATGTGGGGGGCGCATGTGGGCGGTACCACTAAAAGCTTTGGCAAAGTTCCCTATGGGGTCACTAAGCGCTGTACTGGGTGGGTGAAAATGCCAAATTGGATGTGGGGGACGTATGCAGGCGGTCCCACTGGGGGCTTCGGTGGAGCTCCCTATTGGGCCACGAAACGCTGTACTGGGTGAGTGAAAATGCCAAATTGAGAGTGGGGGGTGCATGCGGGCGGTCCCACTGGGGGCTTCGGTGGAGCTCCCTATGGGGCCACGAAACTCTGTGTTGGGTGGGTGAAACGCATGGAAGAAGGAGGAGAGAGGGGAGGAGGGGAAGGAGGAGAAGAGGAGAGGAACGCGGGGACCGTCTCTGCAAAACGAGGATCCAACACCACAGCATGGTTGGAAACAGTACGAACATACACTTTGGGGCAAAATCTTGGGTCGTGCTCGTGGGCCCGGCGAGCACTTTGTTTTTTGACCAGGACGGCGGGGATGCCAACAGATTACCTGTCTCGTGCAAGGTCACCATCCAGGTCAGAATTACACCTGAGAAAACCTCAATCAGTGGATGATTTGAAAATTGATACTATGGGTCTTGAGATCGATTGTGAGATCGATAATGAGATCGATAGTGGAATCGATAGTGAGGAAGATGTAAGGTCGATCGTGAGACCGAGAGTGAAATCGGTTCAATGAGATCGATAGTGAGATCGATCGCGAGATCGCTCATGCGATCTCTAGTGAGACCGCTTGAAAGATCGATTGTGAGATCGATTGTGAGTTCGATGGTGAGATCGATCGTGAAATCGGTAATGAGATCGATAGTCAGACCGATCGATAAGAAAATCGACCAGGAACCCAGGAACCTCGCCGCCTTCCGAAATATTTGGAGTCCCGAATCGGTGCGGTGACCTCGAAATCCCCCAAGACCTCACCGCACGGTCCATCACCGCATGGTCTTAGGACCTCGGATGCCCCAGTCGCCCGAGACGTCCTCGGAGAACGACCCGAGCCCCAAAACCGTGCGGTGACCCCGAATCCCCACCGACTCACCGCACGGTGTGGTCACCGCCTCGTTTGGGGACCCCCGAAAATTGGCCCGGAACCCGGAACCGGGAACCCGGGAACCCCGAACCGGGAACCCGGGAACTCAGCGTGCGACCAAAATCGGCGGGGCACTTTCGCCAAAATCCTTCAACATCCGCGAGGACCCCGTCAATGTAAGCACTGATTGGGGAACATTGAATGAGATCCGTAATGAACTCGACAGTGAGATCGTTAGTGAGATCGATAATTGACCATCGGCCCGGAACCGATGATCAAGAACCCGGGAACCCGGAACCGGGAACCTGGGAACCAGTGAGATCCGTAATGAACTCGACAGTGAGATCGGTAATGAACCATCGGCCCGGAACCAATGACCAAGAACCCGGGAACCCGGGAACCCAGCGTGCCACCAAAATCGGCGAGGTACTTTCGCCAACTCTAGCAACATCCGCGAGGACCCCTTCAGTGCAAGCACTGATTGGGGAGACACAATACAACATGCACTTCGCGGCTAAATCTGGATCATGTGCGGCCAGCCCGCGACCACTGTCTGTTTGACAAGGACTGCGGGGGTGCTGGCACATTGCCTGCTGTGTGCAGCCCACCAAACACCAAGATGGCCTCCCCGCCGCGATTGTGCACTGGTTTTCGACAAGGATGGTGGGGGCCGGCAAGGATGGTGGGGGCAGACATGGTTCCCGATGTGTGCTGTGACGTGCACGGGCGCACCTGGCACACTCTGCGCGTGCCCCGGACGTGGCGCACCAGGCGCGGCTGGACCATGCGGCACACATGGCGCACGTGGAGCAAGTTGCGCATCTGGCGCGCGAGGCGTGCCTGGCACGTTTGGGCCCCAGGGGTGCCTGGCGCACCTGGAGCGCCTGGCACGCGTGGCGCACCTCGCCCCACGGCGCACATGGGGTCTGTATTGGTTCCCAGTAGCTTCCCATCCATAGACGACCGCTGAACCTGCTAAGGCCCTGGTATTTCGTATGTGCTGGGAGGGCGGGCGGGAATGAGCGAGACAGCTTGCGGGCGGGGGGAGTGAACTGACCCCTCCCCCTGCCCCTGGTCCCTGGATCTGGACGGAGCGCTCCGCGAGGTGTCAAAGCATCCAAGATAGCCTCGGCGAGAAGGCCAACATCGTCCATTGTACTGCCGTTATGGACCCACTCTGGAATCCTAGGGGGGACCCCTGATTGAGCACCCCCATCTTTGATCGAACGTCTCCAAGATGGCTCCAAGATGGCCCCCAAGAGGCGCCCAGGACGCCCCGAGAGGCCTCGAAGATGCCCTCAATATGCCTCCAAATGGCTCCCAAGAGACCCCCAAGAGGCCCGAAGAGGCCCCCCCGAAAGGCACCCAAGATGCTTCAAGAGGCCCCCAGGACCGCCAGGACGCACCCCAGACGCCCCAACAGGTCTACAACAAGCTTTCGAATTAGCCTGACGAGGGACCCAACCATGTGCAGGTGTGAATACCGCAATGGTGATGCACTTTTTCGGTGGCGATCCCTATGAGGCAACGAACCGTGACAGGGGTGCGCCAAAATGAGTGACGTGGTACACAACGCGAACGAAAACGATTGATCTGAGTACGTAGGAAGACTGAGCGCGGGTGAATCTGAACGCGAATGTATATGACTGCGAACGAATACGCGTGCGAGCGAGTCTACGTGCATGAATGCGAGTATGACGAAGCATGGTGAAAGTGTACATGAATGTCAATAGTTTGAGAATGACTGCTAGTTTGAGAATGACTGCTGCTGAGTATTCGTGACGATGGGCGTGGCCTCCCACGACTCCCCGACGGCATCGCCCGCGCGCCGCGACGCCAATGTCGGCGCGCCCCCCCGCGAGGATCGCGCCCGCTTCCTCCCCTTCTTATACTCCCTCTTAGCCCGCGTACTCAAAAGTCCAAGGCTGCGGGCGCAGCGCAGCGCGGAGTCCCCGCGACGCGCGCAGGTCGCCCGGGAGGGGTCCCAGCGACGCGCGCGGGTCGCCCGCTGCGCGGAGCAAAGAGAGCTAGCTGGCTGGCTGATAGCGGGCAAGGCTCTTACCGCTGGGCAGAGCGACGACGGGCGAGCGAGGCGCTGGGCAGAACGCAGCACGGAGTCCCCGCGACGCGCGCTGGTCGCCCCGGAGGAAGGTCCCAGCGACGCGCGCGGGACGTCCGCTGCGCGGAGCAAAGAGAGCTAGCTGGCTGGCTGGGACCGTCGGTGGGGCTCCATATACGGCCACGAAACGCTTTACTGGGTGAGGGAGACGCATGCGGACTGCGCCACGGGGACCTTCGGTGGAGTTCCCTATGGGGCCACGGAGCGTGTGAGGGGTGTGCCGAAATTGCTGGCGGGGTTGCGCCACTGGGACCTTCGGCTGAGCTCCGTCACGAAACGTGTGAAGGGTGTGCCGACATGAGTGGCGGGGACGTATGCGGACTGTGCCACGGGGGCCTTCGGCGGAGCTCCTATGGGGTCACGAAACGTGTGAGGGGTGTGCCGACATGAGTGGCGGGGACGCATGCGGACTGCGCCACGGGGACCGTCGGTGGAATTCCTTATGGTGCCACGAAACGCGTGAGGGGTGTGCCGAAATGAATGGCGGGGACGCATGCCGACTGTGCCACTGGACCTTCGGCGGGGCTCCTATGGGGTCACGAAACGTGTGAGGGGTGTGCCGACATGAATGGCGGGGCCGCGTGCGCACTGTTGCGCCACGGGGACCCGGCGGAGCTCCTATAGGGGCCACGAAACGTGTGAGGGGTGGGCCGAAATGAACGGCGACGACGCATGCGGACTGTGCCACTGGGACCCTCGGCGGAGCTCCTATGGGGCCACGAAACGTGTGGGGGGTGAGCCGACCTGAGTGGCGGGGACGCATGCGGACTGTGCCACTGGGACATTCGGCGGAGCCCCTATGGTGCCACGAAACGTGTGAGGGGTGTGCCGATCTGAGAGTGGCGGGGACGCATACGGACTGTGCCACTGGGACCTTCGGCCGAACTCCTGTGGGGCCACGAAACGTGTGAGGGGTGTGCCGACATGATTGGCGGGGACGCATACGGACTGTGCCACTGGGACCTTCGGCGGGCCTCCTATGGGGCCACGAAGCGCGTGAGGGGTGTGCCGACATGATTGGCGGGGACGCATGCGGACTGTGTCACTGGGACCTTCGGCAGAGCTCCTATGGGGCCACGAAACGTGTGAGGGGTGGGCCGACATGAACAGCGGGGACGCATGCGGGCACACCCACTGGGACCTTCGGTGGAGCTCCCTGTGGGGCCACGAAACGTGTGAGGGGTGTGCCGAGCATGCGGGCACACCCACTGGGACCTTCGGTGGAGCTCCCTCTGGGGCCACGAAACGTGTGAAGGGTGTGCCAAACTGGGTGTGCGGGACGCATGCGGGCACACCCACTGGGACCTTCGGTGGAGCTCCCTATGGGGCCACGAAACGTGTGAGGGGTGTGCCGAAATGTGTGTGCGGGACGCATGCGGGCACACCCACTGGGACCTTCGGTGGAGCCCCCTATGGGGCCACGAAACGTGTGAGTGTGCCCCGCGGGACGCATGCGGTGGAGCTCCCTATGGGGCCACGAAGCGTGCGAAGGGTGTGCCGAAATGGGTGTGCGGGACGCATGCGGGCACACCCACTGGGACCTTCGGTGGAGCTCCCTATGGGGCCACGAAACGTGTGAGGGGTGTGCCGAAATGTGTGTGCGGGACGCATGCGGGCACACCCACTGGGACCTTCGGTGGAGCTCCCTATGGGGCCACGAAACGTGTGAGGGGTGTGCCGAAATGGGTGTGCGGGACGCATGCGGGCACACCCACTGGGACCTTCGGTGGAGCCCCCTATGGGGCCACGAAGCTTGTGAAGGGTGTGCTAAAATGGGCGTACGGGACGCATGCGGGCACACCCACTGGGACCTTCGGTGGAGCCCCCTATGGGGCCACGAAACGTGTGAGGGGTGTGCCAAAATAGGTGTGCGGGACGCATGCGGGCACACCCACTGGGACCTTCGGTGGAGCTCCCTATGGGGCCACGAAACGTGTGAGAGGTGTGCCGAAATGGGTGTGCGGGACGCATGCGGGCACACCCACTGTGACCTTCGGTGGAGCTCCCTATGGGGCCACGAAGCGCGTGAGGGGTGTGCCGAAATGGAGGAATGGAGGAGGAGGGGGAGGAGGAGGAGGAGAGGAGAGGAGGAGAGGAGAGGAGGACGCGGGGCACCGTCCCTTCAAAACGAGGACACAACACCACAGGATGGTTGGGAAATACATCTGCAGAGACGCCGAGAAGCATCCAAAAGATCCCTGGCCTTCCTGCTCGCCCTCCCCCTCTTCCTCCTCCTCCTGATCCGCCTAATCCTCTTCCTCCTCCTCTATCCTCCCTTCTCCCTCCTCTATTCTCCCTTCTCGCTCCTCCTCCCCCTCCTCCTATTTCTCCTCTATTTCCTCTGTTGTATTTCCCCTCTCGGGGTATGACGGCTTCCCAGCTAGGGGGGTTGCGCGAGGCGTGGAAAATAAATCCAGAACCAAGTCCGAGTAAGCAGTAGCATGCAGCATCAAGCAGGACTGTGCCTGATTAAGCCTGTCTTCGACCACGGATTTACGAGCGACGATGCTGAATGTAACATCCCAGAATAGCCAAGATGGGTAGAGATTCGGAGATCGGGTCTTTGAGGCATCCCTGGGTACTCTTGGGCCTCTTGGAGTGGCCTCATCACCAAAGCTGGGTTCCTCTCGAATTCATGCGCGGGGGATCGTTGTCGTCGCGCCCTCGTCGTCCCGCGCGCGCGGAGTGAGGAGGAGGAGGAGGAGGAGGAGGAGGAGGAGGAGGAGGAGGACCAGTGGAAACCGAAGACTCATCAACGATGTTGGAATCAACCCTACCTCCAAGCTCCCTCTTCATAGGCCCCTGTACGGGTTCATTTCCAAAGAAGGAATTGCCTCTGTGGGAGAAAACAGTTTGATGACGCTGACGTGTGCCAAAACACCTTTGCGGGGACTCCAGCGCCACGAATCAACATTACTGTTGCGTCTTGACGATGCAACGTCCTGCCAGAACACCACTCCTGGGACTTCAACACCGCGAATCAACGTAACCGTTGCGCCCTCACAATCCTGCATCCTTCCACAACAACACTTCTGGCACGTTGGTCATGCGAAAATCCGTGGAACTCTTGCACATGTGTAAAACGCATGCACGCGGCACTACAAGGAGAACCACATATTGAAAACGAGCCGCCCTCAATCCGTGAAACTCTTGCACATGTGTAAACGAATGTGCGCGGCGCTAAAACGAGAACCACATTTTGAAAACGGCCAACCCTCGATCAATGAAACTCTTGCCATGTCTGTTGAACGAATGAGCGCGGCACTGAGGCGAGAACCACATTTTGAAAACGGCAAACCCTCCATCCGTGAAGCTCTTGCACATGTTTGAAACGAGTGCGCGTGGCACTAAGAAAAAAAACATTCCTTGACAACGGCCCGCCCTCAATCCGTGAAACTCTTGCCAATGTGTATAGCGAATGTACGCGGCGCTAAAGCGAGAACCACATGAAACGACCCGCCCTTGATCTGCGAAACCCGAGCACATTTTTAAAACGAATGTGCGCTCCGCTGGGGCGAGAGCCACATTTTGGAAGCGACCCGCCCTCCATCTGCAAAAAAACAATTGCGCCGTTCGAAGCTTCAGGATCATAAACGGTGAGGAAGTCTCAGGCGAGACGCCCAGCCCGCCCTTTGGACGGGCCTAGGGGTGCGACAGTGAGGAGTTATTCATAAGGGGAAGGAATGGAGGAGGAGGAGGTGGAGGAGAAGGAGGAATATGAGGAGGACAGAGGCCGAAGCGATACCTGTCCTGCGCTCGTGCATACCGAACGTGCGACTTCACAAACAATAGAACCAATATCGGCGGGCTGAGTGCATTTGCCGGCCATCAGCCACCTGTTAAATTATGACTGTGCGGTTTCGCACGTTGCAGTGCGCCCACTCTTATGTTAGGGAGTAATAAGGGCAACTAAGCCCCATTAAAGGGCCAATGCACCAAATGAGCGCAAACAAACCGCGATTCGAATCAGATGAAGCAAGCTTAGGCGGGAACAGGCCGGTTTTCGGGCAAGGAAAGACCAGTGCCGATGCTGAGTTGAATCTCCCAGGAGTTGCATCCTAACTTCTGCGAGCCCACACGACGCTAGGAACGGAGGATGACGACAAGGACGATGCCGCACCCTAGGGGCCAGTGTGACCGCGGACCACTTGAAGAGGGCGGCTGTGGCGAGGCTGGCCCGCTGCACGCGCTTCAGGGTCAGCGGCTCGCAGTCTTCCAGCCTCGTGTAGGAGGGGGGATGGACAGTGGTAGAGGGGCGGGCCGAGGCGGAGGAGGGGGTGGGCAGCATGAGATGGGGAGCGGGGATGGGGGGGGGCATAGGCATATGTGCGCTTGCGCCATAACAAGCATCCGACCTCTCCCACCCAAATCACCAGTCAGGTGAACACTGCTGGTAGTGAACTGCTTGTTCGCAGGTTAACATATCTGAAGCGTCTTGAGCTGAGAGCGCCTTGAGAGGGCGCCATTCGCGTCACCATTGCGACATAGCGTCACCACTGCACCTCGGGCGGGGGCTCGGGGTCGGGCTCGCGCTCGCGCTCGGGCTGGGGCTCCCGCCCAAGCCTGCGCACGCGCACGCGCGCACGCGCATGCGCACGCGCACACGCACACGCGCACGCACACAAACGCGAACACGCACACGCACGCACACGCACGCACACCCACACGTGCGGGCCCGTGCTCCCGCCTAGGGTCGGTCTCGCTCGGGCATGCGCGCGCGCAGATGACCCTGCCCAAGCAGCTCGGATGGTAGAGGAGGCGGAGCTCACCGAGTGTTCACGCGTCGAGTCTCGGCCGTTCGAGGGCAGCAGCCCACCGAACGCTTCCTGCCACTTCTCGCCCACCGTGGGCGCCGGCGGCCGCTACAAAAAGGCCCGTCTCAGATCCTCGAGACAACAACCGCGCGGCGGGGACCCTGCAGCGCGTGCGGGATACCACGGCCGACTCCCAGCCATGCGCGCCGCGGTAAGCGCGGCGCTCCCCCCTGCAGGCACCAGCTTGGCCGCCGCGCTGCCCAGCCGCCGCGAGCGCGAACGGCAGGGCTTGTCGCAGCCGTCGGCCAGCGTCTTCGGCGGCACCATTGCGGCGGCCGAGGCACGGCACGGGCGCGTGCTGCAGCGAGCGCAGCCGACAAAGGTGCAGCAGAAGCGGCGTCGGCGGAGGCGCGGGCCGGAACTACCGAATCGCGCCCAGCCGCGCAAGCTCTCGGAGCAGAACCAGGCTGCTCCCGCTCCTTAACCTCCAACGTCTCGAGAAACTCAATGCGGAAGTTTTTCATTGTTTTTGGCCTTAGGGGGCTCAAGGGGCCTTCGCCTGGCCCCGGGACTGTCGACAAAAGGCTCAGGATGAAGAGCCGGCCTTGGGGAAAAGGTGAGACCTCTGGGGTCCCCACATTGAGAAACTCAAGACATCGGATCTCGGAGTAGCGCAACAGCAACCCTCGCCAGAACAGCGCGTCTACTCAACCACGGGTCGCACTGGCGGCGTGGCGGCGTCGCACGGTGCGGCCGCCGGCCACGCCCATCAAGCGCGGCCACCAACCGGCGGATAATGGAGGCTCCGCGCGTCCGACGCCACAGCATCAGTTACTAGCAGGGCCGCGCGCATCGCTGGGCTGGGCTCCCGGCGAAGGCCGACCTGTCGGACTCCGCCACGGCGGACAGGTCCGCACGGACGCAGTCGGTGCGGGAAGGATGGCCCTGCGGAGGGCTGCAATTGTGCCCTGCGGCCGCCAGGGAATGCCTGCAGAGGCCGGCGACGTGTGCGGCCCCGAGTCCGCAAGGCGGCAATACAAGTCGCCCGCGAGCGAGGCGAGAGTAGCCCCGAGGCCACGCAAACACTCCGCGCCCGTCAGAGTCCTTCCGCCCGCCTTCGCAGCCGTAACAATTCACAGATCGAGTGGTATGGGTGGCCAGATCCAGATCCACCTAGAACAATGAAATAACGATAACGAGGACGCAAAGGTAACACTCGAACACACACGCATTTCGGGGATGGGCAGACCTCCCTTTAGTAAAACGTGGTTTAGTGAAAACGACCTGAGACCCAAACCTGGCGGACGCAAGCCTGGAAAATAACGGCCGCGGCGCCCTCTCGAGAACCGAAAACGGACAACTCACTAATCGACGTGTCACTATGGGGTTCTGTCCGCCCCCGAGCATTGATGGCACGTAGGGCTGTACTACGGGAACCACAGGACAACTCGTCAAACCACCCCAACCAACATCGATCACAACACGTCCGGCGGCACCGCCCCTGCGACGTTCCAGCAACAAACACGCTGTCTCAAAAAAGGCCGCACTGCCGCCTCTGCGCGAGCTGGCCCGAGAAGCGAGCGCTGGACGTCGCCCAACCGTTCCTCTTCGGGAGAGCTTTCCGGTGCGTGGGCTCCGGGTCGAAGTATTCCTGCCGCATAGGGCAAGCCGCCCCCTCCACCCCGCCCCACCCCGCCCCTGCCGCCGTCTCCACATGCTGCCATCGTAGTCCGCCGCTGTCGCAGCTCATACGTGTGCTCTGCTTTCTGATTTTTCTTTACATGAATTTCATGCTTGCCAACCAAAGCATGACGAATGTACGGAATGTATACGCTTGAATAGACCTGTGAATGTGGACATACATGTGTATGAAGCGCGTGATGGATGTACATGTTGTGTTCGACTATGTTTGTGTAGTTCGGGGTGACTTTAGAATACATGCGCATGCGCACATTCACTGTCGTGTGTAGTGTTACCCAGGCGCATCGGGAATCAGGGGGGTGAAGCCGAAGTGAAACGGAGGCCCCCATGCGGGAACCTGGCTTCGGTTGTAGGGGCCGCACGGAGCGGCCTCGCCCAAGCAGCTCACGCCCGCTGTCAGAGCACCAAAGCTTTGAACGACGAGTTTTGCCTGCGCACGCTACCAAGGCAGGGCCTTGGTACCCTTCAATGCCTCCTCGGGGCTTTCGGGGCGCAGCACTGCTCGAGCTGAACGCCCCGACACGAGGGCAAAGTGTCTTGGCGAGGCCACTCCGTGCGGCCTGCGCATCAATCCCCGCGGTGCTGGCATAGGAACGTACTGGCGCGCGCCAAGCCTGCCCCGACAGCTTTTTCTAAGAAGGCGGGGAAGGGGGAATCCTCGACACCCGATTTGGCCTCTGTCAGAACCCATCACGTTGAACGCCGAGGACGTGCACCCCCCATCAAGATGCGTGAGACCCAAACGGCGGCATCGCGGGGGCGCCGAGGCGACGACAGGGGAGAGGGAGGAGCTTCACCCCCCAACATGGCGCCCCAAACGAACAGAAAGCCCACCCGAGAATCCCCCAGAGGACTTGAAGAAACCACCACGGGGGGCCAGGCAAGACCCTCGCCGCAGACGAGGCGGCCCAAGACGACGTTGCTCTCGCGTCTAAGAGGCCCCCAAATGGCCCCCCAAGAGTATTCCAGAAGCATCGAGGTTTGCACGGGAAGATTGAAGTCGCCAGCTCCCCTCGTAGATGATGGATGCCGCAGCTGTCCGCGAGGACCTCCAGAACTTCTGCCCAAGAGGCCTCGAGGCCCGAGACGCCCTTTGGAGGGCCCCGAGACGAAGCAACGGGGCTGCAAGATGACCCAAGCGGCCACCAAGGCAGCTCAAGAGGCTCCCAAGAGGAGCCCAGGAGGGGCCCAAGAGGGGGACCTCGAAGACGCCCTGGGAGCTCCCCCCAAAGTAACCCCAATGCAATCAAAGTTCCACCAAGAAACCGCCAAGAGGCCCATTGGGTAGCCCAAGTGGCCCCCTAGGGTGAAGCTGTGGATAGTTGATTTCTGTGCAACCTTCAGGATCTATGTTCTTTTCGAGCCCATGTCTATAATTAACTATCCTCATCAAGGAGGGGAGCTCCGCATGCCATCAGTTGTCCTGGCAACGCTACGTGTCATGATTTGGCTAATCAACGCCTTGTGCCATCATTTGTCCTGGCAACGCCGCGTGTCACCCTTCGCCCAGACAACACTGCATGCCATAGTTTGCGCCGGGACAAGCGCGTGTAATCCTTTGTCTCGGCAATGACGCGTTACATGGCCCAAAAAGCAAACGATGGTCCGCCCACCCATCCGGCAGTTGCGGATGCAGCTCATACGATACAGCATTGATGAACTAAGGCGCTGGTCTGATCTAGATCACAGTGCTTTGCACGAATTACCTCCCAGGACATTCTACAGCTGCCGCCTCGCTGAGAGCGACTTTGGTTGGGGTCCTCTCGGGCGGTGCCCTCTTCGGGCTCTCATGGACCTCACTTCAACCAACACTGGTCTGCCCCCAGTTGCCCCGTCTTCGTGACTGTCTCTTTCGATGATCGTATGCTGACGCAGGCTTGAAGGATCCATAGAGCTCTCTGGCTTCTCCTGGCTAATCCTGCACCTCTCCTCAAGAGCCCCTCGGAACCCCTTCAAGCCGCCGCACGGCTTCAGCCTGCTTGCATGCTACTGGCGCACATCCAAGCCTGCTTGCGAGGAGCCGACATGAACAAGAAGCTGCATGCAACAATACCTTGCAAAGAGCAACGAATGCGCACCCCCGTCGCCACCATCCTTGTCAAATTCGACAAATACGTGTTCTCGAGGCCACCCTCCATTGTACGTTCCGGCAGATGCACGCTCCCAAAGCCACCAGCCCTCGTCAGTGCCGACGGATGCGCGCTCCCGAGGCCGCCAGTCGTCTTAAATGTGCTCCACACGCTCGCTCCGAAGCGATCAGACTTCGAAATACGACAGATGCACACGCGACAGTGATGCGAATGGGAGCGCACAGGGAGGGGAATCCCGATTCAATATGAATAGGAGCTGGTCCCTGACCCTGTGAGACCTTCATACAGTGAGCTCTCCATGCCGTCTGGGGATATCGCATGTGAACCAACAAGCAACCAGCCGATCAGACTCCAAACCCGCCATCTGGACAACAAGCCAACCATCCGAGTTGACCCCCCTGTCGAGTGACCAGCCGGTCAACCATCTAACCCAACGAACGCCGTGCAGGCAATCAGAAAGGGTAGGCCACCGGCAGAGAAGGCGAAAAAGCCCTTCAGGTAGGACGAGGGAGGAGGAATTGGAGGAAGACCTCTTCGCCGCCTCCAGAAGGTCCGCCCTCAGCCTGCGGTTGTCGGCCTCCAGCTCCCCCACACTTGGAGACCTCCCAGATGGGGTCCGAGCAGATGGGGCCCGAGGGTTGCACCGCATCGCCGCTGCATCGCCGATGCATCGACGACATCGGCGTGGAGAGCACCGTGCTCCACATCGAGCCGCCTCGTCGATGCATCGGGGATGCGGCACGATCCTCCGACCCCATCTCACTCACTCACTCGTGGCGGTCGATTGTCGTCGTGCAGCCACCTGTCCTGCCCCTCCACCTCGGCTGCGGGCCCGAGGTGGAGGGAGGTTCATTAGGGAAAAGGTAAGGAACGAAGCAATGTAGGGAGCATCAGATCACTAACAATGAGGTGGGGCCGTGGGAGGCGCCTGATGTAAAACAGCACAGACGGAGGGCCGACCCCATCTACTCCAACCCCTGCCCCTAAGGGCTTAGGTCGGCGACACCCACGGCACGGCGCCAGGGGTGGCGACCGCTGTCGCGGGCTGTCGCTCGCCCTCGAGGCGCGCGGCGCGCGCGGGCGTCGGGCGCAAGCTGGGCCTTGGGGGAGCGCGACTGCCCGCCTCCCGAGCTGCAGCCGCTGGGCCACTGGCAGTGGTTCGAGCCACGGGGGAGGAGGAGGAAGACACCATCGACCGATCGCAGGCACCAGCGGATGCGGTGCCAACTTTCCCTCTTGCTGCGTCGAAGGCCAGCCCTCCTCTGCCCCCGGGTGCTCCTGCCCAGGCCTTCCGCCGATGGAGCCCTAGGCTGTCGGCGTCCAGGTGGTTCGCGATGGTGGGCGCGCCCGTGCGGTGCGCAGCCCACGGGTGGATCTCGGGCCGGCGTGCCGCTCGGCGACGTGCCGTTTGTCGCGTGGCTGCGCTCCCACTCGTGCCGAGGTGCGCCAGAGGCCTGCAGCAGCGCGTCCGCCAGCGCAAGGCCGTTTCGTACCTCCAGCACTTTGAGAGGTCCCCCCGACGACCGTTCTGAGAGCTGGGCTGCCCTCCCTACACTGTCTCGAGCTGTCACGGGCGAGGGGGCCAAACTTCAGGGAGGATCTGCCATCGTGGACGATTTGATCGCGATCACAACTACCGGACTTAGTGCGGGGTGGCATGATGCAGCAACGCTGATTACCCTTGTTATTCATGAGGAGCTCGTCAAGACTGGTTTCACTTCTAACTATTTTATCCATATGGGCGGAGGTGGCCAAGGGCATTTGGTGTGCCAAGAGCCCTACATTCAAGCACTGCTTGGGGAATTTCGTGCAGCTTCCTCTGTGCATCTCCGCTCCCAGGGTGACTCCTATAACGGTGGCGACGACGACGGCACCGAAGACGCCGCACCTGCACCAGTCCTGTCCAGGCCGATCCTGAGCCCAGGATCGGTGTATAGACCCTCCTGCCCAAGACAGGAGGCCGCATGCACCAATTCTGAGCCCTGGACCTGCCTGGCCAGGATCGGTGCAGATGTATACAGTCGGACTTGATTGGAGAGGACACGCGAGAGGACACAAGACCCTTCCGAAAGCCACATCGCCATAGGAGTGTAAGAAGGCACGTTTCGCGAGGCACAGGACACAAGGGTACCCTTGAGCTGGCAGGGTCGACCTACTAATCAGGGCCGACTGTAGTTGGCGTCCTGCGACCTGGGCCGAAGCACGGCCGAGCCGCTCCGCGGCCACGTACGCCGCCAGCACGGGCGCGGCCTGGAGCGCCGCGGCGTCGTAGCGCAGCATGCGGCCGAGGAACCCAGCGTCGCACAGCATCCTGCGCGCAGGTGGGCGACGAAGCGAATCGAATCGAAGGATCATCTCGATGTGCGCGGGGGCAGGAAACTCCAAGATCGCCCCAAGACGGCCCCAGAGGCTCCCAAGAGGGCACTCCGATGGCCCAAGGCGGCCTGAAAGCCTCCAAGACGGCCCAAGACAGCTCCCAAGAAAGAGGACTGACCGACATTTCGCGCCACTCCGCCCCAAGGGGCCCCATGAAGCCCCAAGGAGCGCACAAGAAACCCACATGAGGCACCCAAAAGGCCCACAAGAGAGCCCCAAGAGCACACTCAAGAGGCTAAAACGTCGTCATCGTCCCCCTTTTAGGATCGGCGGCACCAGCCGTAAGGCCTTCGCAATAGCAAGTTGATGTGCGCGGGGGGAGCTATGGTATACAGATGGGACTGACTGCGCGTATGAATGAGCAAAGGGCTGCCCCACTGAGGCGAGCACGTGGAGGGAAGGGCAAAAGGAATGGGGGTGAAGAGGAGCGAGGCTATGCAAGACGTGAGGACGAGACGGTGCACTGGCCCATGCGACCTTCGTCACTGGTGATATAGTTGTTACCCTTTGCGATTGCTATTTAGATATCACTAGAGACTTCCGATAACACCCATAGCTCCGAATTTTCGCAGTTTGGATCAGTCGACGACGACGGAGAACACGGTGGTTGCCCCATGTGCTTACCAACTCCGCCGCCCAACGTTGAGCGTGACAACGCAGCGGTGATGTCCCGGGATATGCTCAAATGAAGACATGTGGAACGCGAAGGGCGATCGATGGTTCCGAGATTCGAGCGATATGGAAGAGCGCGACGGCGAATACCACATACACACATATGGCTGCAACGCGTTCTATACACATATATATATATAGATATATATATATATATATATAGTGAGAGAGAGCACCTTCCCCCCAGCACCCACGAATTTCGCATCGATCGTTGAGGCACCCATTCGCACTCTCGCTGACCGATCCTCCGTTGACCATCCATCCTCGGTCGTCTTCTTCATCTTCCTCCGCCTGCTGTCCAGCCCCTGCAGATCCTGTTCTTCGCTATTACTCTCCCCATCGTCCTCCCTGTGTTGATTCCTCTCTCTTCCTCGGCTTCTTCCTGGTTTCTTTGGTTCCCCCCGAGACTTCCTCATCGCATTTTCCGCCGTTCTCGTTATCCCTCTCTCTTCAGGGAAACGCTCTCAGACGGGTCCACGCACGCGCGGGACCAGGCAGAGAAGGTCCAGCAGCTGCAGAAAGAGAACCAGAAGCTCACGAAGGAGAGCAGGCAGCAAGCGCAGCGCGCCGAGGAGCTCAAGACCGAACTCGATCAGGCCCAAGCTGCCCTGCAGGTTTTCCGCACGATGCAGGGGCGGTTTAACCGCTGGGCCACGCCAAAGGACAAGCAGAGGTGGGCTTGGCTCACCATGGATCGAGGTGGATCTCGAGGGGGTACGTCATCACTTCGGGATGGCTGCGCGGGGCCCCAATGAGGAGCCCGAGCGCGCCTGCACGGGGCAGCTCACGAGTGGTTCACGATTGACGTGCATACTGGCGCATTGAGCCGCCTGGCTTTGACAGCCCAAGGCTCACCAGAAGGCGTGCCGCTTTGCGCGCGCCAGCGCACAGGATGGCTCCCGTGGCGGTGGCCGTTGGTTGTCGTTCGCAAAGGCCGCGGGGGTGGGCCCCGCCTTCGGTCGCTTCGACACGTAGGGGGTCTTAAACAAGCCCCCCTGCTTCGACGTGTAAGGGGACATTCAAAGAGATCCCCCCCTACCTGTGGGTAATTGGCCAAACGCTGCCGCTGCTTCCCAGGACTGCGAAACAATGACGGAACTCATGAGAGGGCGTTGGGCGCTGCGTCGGCGCGCCCCTGCTCAAGGTGTCTCCCGCGGCGATGGCCGTTGGCTCTCGCTCACAGGAGGCACCGGGATAAGTCCAAAACTTTCACTACCCTGGCGCGCGGGGAAATCTCAAACCAGATCCCCCCCTCCCCCCCGTTGGGGTTCAGTTAGCCCGACGCCGCCGCCGCCGTCGCCGTTGCGAGCGATACTGGCACAAAATCTCTGGCCTTTTAATATCTCAGCCGCTATGCCTGACTGCTGACATGGCTAACGTGGCGGCCATGGGAGCGCTCACCCTCGGCAGCGCCATGGATCGCCCGAACCACGTCGAGGACGTCCTCCACCGATGGTTCGCCAAGGCGAATGGAGAGATACCTTCCACGGCGCTCACTGAAACCGCGATGGCTGGTTCGATAGACATCCCAGGCAACGCCACTGCGCGGGACTTCCCCATCATCCAGCAATGGGAGTGCCGCGCGCAGAAAGGCACCAGCTACGCCGTCGACGTCGCTGCGTCCCCTGGCGACGTCTCCATTGTCGACTGGAATGCAAACCGTGAGATCATGAAGCCATGCGCTTACAGCGGCCCGCAACCACCGCTGGGGTTCCCCGTGAAACGGGGAATCCCCATGTTCCTCAATGTGCAGCGCAGTTCATAAAGTTCCTCGACGTCGAGAAGTTTTCCGCCATCAAGCGGGAATTGATCGCTGGCGAAACGCATGCCCCCCAGTGGACCCGCGACCGCTGGGCGACTCTGAAAACGACGCACCTGCTTCTCGACGCCATGGGCGGCGTGTTCTTCAATAATTTGAAGTACGATTGGCCCGCCGCTGCGCCGGCGGCCGGCCTGCCAGGGAGCGACGAGAGCGTCGACGAAAAGCAGAAGAAGTTGACCGCGGGGTTTGCCGGTTTGCCTTCGTCATGGCGGATGCTCCACGCGGCGACTTCGATTGCGAGCAAATGCTCTGGGTCGAGCACCAGCTCGTCGACCCCCCCATCTACAACTTCAGGCGCGAACTGATTGACCGTGCGCTGCGGGAGATCAGGGACAGGGGCCACTTTGCGGTGAAGGAGACATACTACTCGGCCAGAATATTTGAACGTCGCCGAGCGCTGCTGACACTTGGCGAGGCCAAGTTTGGCAAGACGCCGCTTATGTACATTCTTGCCATGGCCATCGCTCGCTGGCACGCCGACGCTGAGGAGGTGGAGGAGAACGAGGTCGTCGCGGCGGTGCGCGCCGTCCGAGATGGACTTCTTTCGCGATGAGCGCGGGGAGAAGTGGGCCCCGCGAGCGTTAATGCGCGTACTCAAGGCGCGGCGGGGGGAACGCAAACGTCGAGGGTAGGCCTGCTCGCCTCTAGGGGCGCCTCGCGCGCGGCCCGCGCTGCTCGAGAAGTTTCTAATTGTTCAGGCGACTTTGCCCTGTCTGGTTCCCTGCCTCCGCCGCAGGCATTCTTCGATCCGACGCAGATGCAGGCTATGGCGCACGCGAGATGGGGCGCCGCAAAGTTCGCCGGTGGCCAGGCTGGGTTTGGCGGGGACAACGAGTGCAGCATGGCGGCCGGGCCGACTCGCAAGCAGTGGGCGTTTGCCGCCACTGGCCCCGGCGCCTCGAAGAGCACGACGGCGCCGCTGATTGACGTGATGTTGCCAGCCTTCCCGAAGAGCCTCTCCAACAGCAACGTCGGGGCCATGCTGAAGCGTTGCAACATTCTGCCCAACGCGAAGAACGCGGTCTACTTTCGCCCAGCTGGGCAGGACAAGGCTGTCGACCAGCTCCCTTTGCACGCGGGGCACTTGAAGCCATAATCAGGCAAGGTGCCATGCGCCTACTTGCACAACTCCGGCGCTTGCCGCGACCCAGAGGAGTTCGAGCGCTTGCTTGCGCTCGGGAAGAGATGTGGCCCAAATCATGTCCAAGCAAATGAAGGCGCGCCAAACCGCCGCCGCCGTTCACGCCCTCGACGGCCGCACCGACGCGGCAGCAGTCGCTCTGTCAGGGGCGCGGGCGCCGCCGCCTAACCCCGATGCCGACGAGGCAGATTGCATAGGCCTGGGCTGCGGCACGGGCGACGGCGAGGCCGACGCGGGGGCGCAGCACCGACGCGTTGGGCCTCGGTTTCGCCATGGGCAGCGATGGTGACGGCGACGCGGCGCCCGCCGCGCGTTCGCCGTCTCCTCACCGCACCAAGGTCGAGCGCGGCTTGTGGAAGAGCCTCATGCTCCCGCCAAGCAGCAGCGGCTGCATTGATCTCTGCTCCCCGTGGCCGACCCCCATCAAGAGCAGCAGGAAGACGACGTCGTTGGAGCAGGAGCTCGAGCAGATTTTAGACGAGGAGAAGGCGACGCTTAGCCCGTCGAACAGCGGGCAGGCCGCGGCCTGAGCGCCTGGGGCGCAGGCGACGGGCAGCGCGAGCAGGACTACTTCGGGCGTGGGCGCGCGCTTGCGGCCGCGGCCGCACGCGTGCCATTTCGCCCCAGATGAGGTGGTCATCAGCCGTGATGCCTCCATATGTGTGATTATGCTTGCATTTGCAGCAGCTTCCAGCAAGCTACCATGGTGAGTTGAGTTGAGTCCGTTCCCTATTCCTGCAATGCGACCTAGATAAAACAGCGCGCGTCGTCTTTGCGGCGTGCGCCTTCACCCGCAGCGGTCACGACCATGCCGCATATTTCTGAGGCGCTTGGCTCGCAGAGCACGGTGCGCGGCGGGGCACGTTTTCTCTGCCCCTCGCGCGCCCTCGTCGCGCGTTCGCGCCCACGTGGGGAAAGACACGTCTCAGGCCAAAACCACGAAGCACGAAACGTGATTATCTCATGGCCCCCGCGAGTGACCTGCCCAGAATTCCGTGTTGCTGACGGTGTTCAAGAGAAGGGCCTCCCAAATCGCCTGCACACGGATCATGGAAGCCAACGTGCGCGAACCATACTTGACTGCGCAGATGTGCCCGAGGCCTGGGCAAGCTGCCATCTTGAAATACGCAAGTTGACGTTTCCTATCTCGGCGTCTCGACATTGGGCGGAATGGGGGGGGGGGGAGGGGGGGGGGTCTGGCTCCGGACCTCTGCTTGATGCGACTGTCTGCAACACCTGCGTGAACAGACGTCCCAAACAGCCAAGATCTGCTACAGTCGGGGATGGACAGACCCCCCTTTAGCGAAACGTGGTTTAGTGAAAACGACCTGAGGCCCAAACCTGGCGGGCGCAAGCCTGGAAAATGACGGCCACGGCGCCCTCTCGAGAACCGAAAACGGACAATTCACGAATCGACGTGTCACTGTTGGGGGTTCTGTCCACCCCCGACACAGGAGGGGAAGGAGGGGGTGGCGAGGGCCCGCGCCGCTCGGCAAACCAATGACTGAGAAGACAATCACCAAGGGCACCTGCACGCCACCACCAGGCCTGACCAGGGCCGGGCTGGGCCCCTCCCTGCCCGAGGCCAGTAACGTGTCCTTACACCACTCCAAGAGCCCAGGGACACACACACACACACAGAAGTCGACACAAGCTCCAGGATCTCAAAGCTTGGTCCATGTTTTCTGGATGCCTCCCCTTCCCCCTCCATCTCTTGTCTAACACTTTCTGTGTGTTGGTCAGGATTTGTCCCTCCTGAACCTTCCTGGACTCCCAGAGGCCAGAATGGCCCTGGCCAAGCCTGGCCGTGTGTATACAGTCATCGCGTTACCACGCGGAACGCCCAAGCAGGGAGCGAAGGGACTCTTCTGGCCACGGCGAGCCTCGGCCACGAAATGAAATCCCCGACCCAAACATCCGAGGAGCAGCCCGAAGACCAGAGCCCCCTTCCTCGGCCCAAAATTGTCCTTACCTCAGCGCCGATCCCTCTTCAGCATGGGTAGCCACCGGGGTCGGGCGTGTGAGGGCGTCGTCCAAGTCCAGAACTGCACGCCCCACGGTCTGGGGGCAACGGCCCCCGACCGAGACGGGGGGGAAACGCCTCCCCTGGCATGCGGCGACAAGCGTCCTGCACCTCCCGGGGCCTTCGCCCAGGACCGCTCCTTCGTCCCGAGGTTTTCTGACAGTCCAGGGGCCCGTGGAGGGCCCTGGGATCAAGTCGGGCCTGTCCCCCTGCAGGGGGATTTTGGACGAAAACCAAAAAATTGTCAAAACATATCCCCCAGTGGTTAAAAATACTCCGGAAGTAGTCCCCATACGATTTGTTGACTATGTTTGAGCACTCCTCCTATAGAGGGACAGGCCCGACTTTACCCTGGGAGCCAACAGCGGCGAAAAACCCAGAGCCCGCTTCCCTCCCCAGACATGCGATGTCTTGGTTGTTTCAATGCGCGGTTCCCGAAGTTCCCACACGCACCCCAGGCCAGCGCTTTATCCTGAGTCGTATTCGACAGCCCCGAGGCCCGGCGAGGGCCCTAAAAGGCCGAAAACTGCTTATCCAACACCTCCCGTCGCGATGTTTGCTTCTCGACGCGAAAATGTCTGGGTCAGAACCCGCTTGCTTCATGGCGAATTCTGCGGCGGGAAGAAAATATGTCAAGAAGGGGGGATAAGAGCAACTCTGCTCAAACTCTGTCCCTGGACCCCTCCTGGGGTACATCTGGTTTAGTTTCTCACCCCGCAACAATTTGTTACTGTCCCTGGGCCCGACGACGGCCCTCCGAGGCCAGGAAAGGCGAAACAACTTCTCGAACCCAGAGCCTAGAGCCTCGCCCTCCCCTTTCCTGCTCGCGGGAACCAGCGCTGGGCCTCCTCAGACACCCGGCCGACGCCAAGAGCCACTTGCTTCATGGCGACTTCTGCGGAGGGAATGCCTCTCTCGGCTACGCGCAAGGAGGTCCCTGGATAGGAACAACCTTCGGTGCGCGGTCTTTGGGGGGCCCGCAGGGGGGGACCGAACGCAAGCGCGCAAGACGCTGACATCGCATCGTCTTCGGCGACCGGGGAACCCCAATGGACCCGCACCATGAAAGGGATGCACAAGGCGTGCGCCCGACCCGAACATACAAAAGAACCATCCTTTTTGTAGACCGCTTCCAGAACAGTACGGCCAGAAAGCACCCGCCACGACGCATATCACAATGAGGGGGCCGAACGGTCATTCACATTGTCCCTGGGTGCGTGGCTGAAGTGGGGATCCGTGGTGAGATTTCTGCTTACTGTGTTGTTGGTGTTGTTGTTAATGCTGTGGTTGTTGTTGGTGTTGCTGTTGATGTTGATATTGCTGCTATTGTTGTCGTTGCTATTGTTGTTGGTGTTGTTGTTGTTGGTCAACGTCGTCCCACCCGCGATCCGCCCGCGACACACACCGCGACCCAGCCCGCGACCCAGCCCGCGACCCACCCGCGACCCACCCCGCGACCCACCCGCGACCCACCTGCGACCCACCCGCTACCCACTTACGACCCACCCACGACCCACCCACGACCCACCTGCGACCCACCCGCGACCCACCCGCGACCCACCTGCGACCCACCCGCGACCCACCCGCGACCTACCCACATTGGTTAAAAGAAAAGATCGGCGCCTGCGGCGGGCTCGCTGTATAATGTGTGAGACTTTTGCGCCTGCAGCGGGCTCCTCAAGAGTCTCGCAAACTGCCGACGTCCCCACTGCGCCCTCACTCTTATCCGCATCTGCGGGGTGCTACGTAGAACCATGTTTTTATAGACCGCTTCCTGGGCGGTACGGCCAGAAAGCGCCCGCCAACACGCATAACAGAGTGAGGGGGCCGAACGGTCATTCATTGTCCCTGGGTGAGTGGCTGAAGTGGGGATCCGTGGTGGGGATTATGCTTGTTGCGGTGTTGTTGTTGGTTGCGATGTTATTGGTGTTGGTGGTGTTGGTGCTGGTGTTATTGTTGTTGGTGCTATTGTTGTTGGTGTTGTTGTTGGTCTTGTTGTTGCGGTGGTTGTTTGTTCTTGTCGTCGTGACACCCGCGACGCACCTGCGACCCACCCCGCGACCCACCCCGCGACCCACCCCGCGACCCACCCGCGACCCACCCGCGGCCCCAACAACAACCCATCCGAATTCCACCCGCGACCCACCCACGACCCCACCCGCGACCCACCCGCGACCATTCCCGCGACCCACCCGCGACCCTCTTGCGACCCACTTGCGACCCACCCCGCGACCCACTTGCGACCCACCCGCGGCCCCAACAACGACCCAGCCGCGACCTACCCACATTGGTATAACGAAAAGATCAGCGCCTGCGGCGGGCTCGTTGCATCAGTTGTGAAACTTGGGCGCTTGCGGCGGGCTTCCCCCGAGTCTCGCAAACTGCCGACGTCCCCACCGCCCCGTCACTCTGATCCGCCTATGCGGGGTGCTACGTAGAATCATCCTTTGTGTAAATCGTTTCCCGAACGGTACGGCCAGAAAGCGCCCGCCACGACGCATAGCAGACTACGGGGGCCGAACGGTCATTCGTTGTCCCTGGGTGAGCGACTGAAGTGGGGATCCGTGGTGAGGATTCTGCTTGTTGCGTGTTTGTTGGTGGTGGTGATGGTGCTGCTTTTGTTGCTGTGGTTGTTGTTGGTGTTGATGGTGGTGGTATTGCTGTTCTTGTTGTCGATGTTGTTGGTGTTGGTGTTGTTGTTGTTGCTGTTGTTGTTGGTGTGGTTAGTGAGGTTGTGGTTTGTTGTTTTCGCCGTGGCACCCGCGACCCACCCCGCGACCCACCCGCGACCCACCCCGCGACTCACCCCGCGACCCACCCGCGACCCACCCCGCGACCCACCCGCGACCCACCCGCGACCCACCCGCGACCCACCCGCGACCCACCACTCGACCCACCCGCGACCAACCCCGCGACCCACCTGCGACACACTTGCGACCCACCCGCGACCCACCTGCGACCCACCCGCGACCCACCTGCGACCCACCCGCGACCCACCCGCGACCCATCAGCGGCCCCAACAGCGACCCACCCGCGACCCACGCGCGACACAATTTCGACCCACCCGCGAACTACCCACATTGGTTTAACTCAAAGATCGGCGCCTGCGGCGGGCTTCCCCAGGGTCTCGCAAACTGCCGGCGTCCCCGCCGCCACCCAGCACTCCTATCCGCATCTGCGGGGTGCTACGTGCTTTATGACGATCGAACAACACGCACCCATACCCATAGGAGGAGGCTATGGGTGCGTGTTGCCGGATGGGGGTCCCCGCTCGAACGGGAGCTTCCCCCAGGGTCCGACAACTCGCACCCGTACCCGTAGCCAGTTCCCCTCCTTTTTCGACCCTCCTATTGGGTATGGGTGTGAGAGTTGTTCGCTCGTCACTTGAAGACTTCTCGGTGCGCGCGGTCGCCCCTGGCGGGGGGGGGGCACGCACACGTGGCATTGGCATGACGGACGAGGAGGAGGAGGAGGAGGAGAAGGAGGAGGAGGAGGAGGAGAGAGGAGGAGGAGGGGAGGAGGAGGAGGGGGGAGGAGAGGAGGAGGAGGAGGAGGAGGAGGAGGAGGAGGAGGAGGAGGAGGAGGAGGAGGAGGAGGAGGAGGAGGAGGAGGAGGGAGGAGGAGGAGGAGGAGGAGGAGGGGTGCCGCCGACATGACGGACCACTCACGCATGCACTCCACCAGGCGGCGGGCGGCACGCGCGCGGGGGCGGCGGGCCCTTGGTCCTCTGCACGCGCTCCCAGGCGGGGGGCGCCGGCCTCGCCCCGGGGGGGGGGGCAGCCCCGCGGAGCATCGGCGCACCGCTGCCCATCGCACCCCAGATCTCCGGCGCTGCCCGAACCTGGCGACCCCAAGCTCCGAAAAACTTGGAGCGGCCCGTGGTCGGCCATGTTCAGCTTCCCGGGGCCCTCAACGGGCCCCGGGACAGTCAAAAAACGGGTCAGGATGGAAAACAGGCCCGGGGGAAATCCCACCAGCAAGTCGGGCTAAGGTGGTCTAGCGATGGCATCGCTCTTCCACAAGCACTCCTCACTTCGGGGAGGGGTACCCTCCCCCCTCCCTGATGATTTTTTTGGGGGGGCCGCGAGGTGTCAGTGCGCCCAAGATGGCCCAAGATGGCTCCAAGAGGGCGTCCGCCCGATGCTCCAAGATGGCCTCCAAGTTGGCTCAAGACAGCCGACGATGGTTCAAGACAGCTTCCAACTTACCTCCAGGAGGCCCGACGGGGGGCACGAAACGATCCCCAGTGCTCTCGGAGCCCACTCGGGACGCCCCCCCAAAGCCCAAATCAGTCAAAACCTGGAGAATCAGTGATTTGTGATGTGTGACTCCTAGCCTTTTCGCTCCCGACGCACTCTGAGGCCCTAGATGGCCCAAGAGAGACCCAAGAGGGGCCCAAGAGGTTCCCCAGACGCCCCTAAGAGCGCGCAAGAGAAGCCCAAGAGCGCCCCAAGAGGCGATGTTGACGGCCGCGGGGGGGGGGGAACATGTAGGACCTCCCCCCCGTGTTGATTGATGGCCTCCAAGATGTCCCCAAGAGGCCCTCCCAGGCTCCCAAGGACCCCCCCAGAGGGCCCCGCGACCCCCCAAAAGAGCCCCAAGAGGACCCCAAGATCCCACAAAAGAGTCCCAAGAAGGCTCCAAGAGGCGACTTTGAGGGCTCTGTCCTCGTCCTCGTTGTTCTCCTCCTCCTCCTCCGCCGCCTCGTCCTCGTCTTTGCCCTCGTCTTCCTGTTCCTTTTCCTCCTCTTTCTCGCCGTCGTGGTGGTCGCCGTCGTCCTCCTCCTCCTCCTCCTCCTCCTCCTCCTCCTCCTCCTCCTCCTCCTCCTCCTTCCCTCGACCCCACGCGGGCCCCAAGGATGGCCCGAGGAGGCACTCCAAGACCACCCCCTTGCTCCCGGAGATCTCTCTGTGCACCCTGCTTGCCCGCTATGTTTCACTACATGTGTCTCTTCGTCTCTGTTCCCGTCAGCTCTCACGGGCAGGGTTTCTGAAAGGGGCTGGTGGGGACACTTTTGTTTTTTTACAGCCGCGGGCGGAAGCGCCAGCGGCGGCGGGTAACGGTCGGGCTGCGGCCGCTACAAATTGGCCGGAGGCGCGCGTGTACCGCGGCCGGCGCCGAGCGGCGGGTGCATAGGTGCTGCTGCCCAGGGAGCCTGATGGGGACCCAGCACTCAGGGAGAAGTAATTACGCTGCCAAAGTGGCGCGATGCAAGACCCCAACCGTGTCCTGGTGGGGACATGCGAAGCGTGAAGAATTGTGCAAGCAACATCTAGGGTCCACATTGACAAGATTTAAAAAACGACGGATGTCTGGGGACGTTTGTTTCTGGATTTCGGCCCTCAGGAGCTGTTCTCGAGCCCCGCGGCCATCAAGCATTGATCTGGGACCTCTGGGGCCGTGGATTGAACAAAAACATGTCGGCTGACGTCAGGGACTGGCGTGGCCTGGTGGGTGCGGGGATCGGCTCGAAGATACTGACGCTCGGCTCCCGGGGGGGGTCCGCACCTTGTGCGCACCGTGACCTCATCGTGGTGACGGTGTTACAACGGTGACGGGATGATGAGGCACCGTAATCCCACCACGATCTCATCATCAAAGCCGCCAACCTTATACGGCCGCTTCAAGCCGGAGAGAGGAAACCATTCGCGCCCTCAAAACATTGACCAGGTCGTCCAAACGGCCTGTGTCGTCGCCGGACCTCTTCATCATCCACCATACCGAGATCGAATCCGCATCACCACCGTCACCGACTGCATCACCAACCGTCGTCGACCTCGTCGACCTCGTCGCCGTCGTCGTCGCCGTCCTCCTCCTCCTCCTCCTCCTCCTCCTCCTCCTCCTCCTCATCCCAGCTCCCCCCCCCTTCCCTCCAGCACACCCCCCTCACCGACGCCCACCGAGCGCGGATTGCCGCGAGCAGGGAGGCCGCGCGCGGCCAGCGTGCTGCTCGACGAGCTGCCGATGGCCGCCACCCGCGCGCTCCCCCGCCGCTGCTGCAGGACAGGACTGAATCTAAGCGGTGCTTTTCGTTTTCGTTCTGTCTTCGTTTTGTTATTTTCGTTATATTTTTCGTTTTCGTTTTTGGTTTTCGTTCTGTTTTTCTGTTTTCGTTTTCGTTATGTTGTTCGTCTTCGTTCTGTCTTCGTTTTCCCTCGTTTTGTCTTCCATCCACCTCTGACGCAAAACGACATCGAAACCACGGAATCACCAAAAAAACACCGTTTAGGTCCAGCCCTGCTGCAGGAGCTGCCCCCACCAGCCCTCGCTCGGGGGTCGAGGGCCGGCCTGCTCAAGGGGGCCGAGCTGTGCGTCGAGTTCTCCGGGGACGGCGCACCGCCTTTCCCGACGCTCGATGACGGCGACCCCTCCCGCCCCGTCCTCCCTCCATGAAGGGGCCCACAAACACACAAATAAATACACACAACTGACAGGATCCCCCCCATAGTGTCCCATATTTCCTGGGTTTCTGTCTTCCCCCCACCTTCCCATATATGTTCCCATATTCTGTGGGGGATCGACGATCAGTTGTGTCTGTGTGTGTTTTTTCTCCTCCGGAGTTGCGTTCTCCCCTCTCGGACGCCCCTCGAGACGTCGAGGCAGGGAGAGCGGGACGGCTGCGCGCGCGCCCGCGCCGCCCCCTTTCCCTCGGCGAGCCGGGCGCGAGACGAGAGAGACGGCACCGCGCGTGGCGACCGTGACGGCGGCGCCCCTCCCTCCGCACTCCTCGCCACCTTCTCCCTTTTGGACGCCCGACATGGGTACGGAAAGAATGGGTACAATGCCCCACAGCAGTTCCTGCTCATTCTGAACAGGACTCGCTGTCGGTGTCGCCGCGGCCTGTCCATTTGAGACAGAGAAGGCCGCCTGCCCGACAGCGGCCGCTGCTGGTTTGGGACAGCATCCGTTGTTGAGCACTGTACCCAAGTCTTTCCGTACCCGTTGCGGGCGTCCAAATCCCTCGGGCGTCGCGCTCTGCGGGGGGGCCCCGCCCTCTCGAGGACTTTTGTTCGTGGAGGGCCCGGACTCTCGCGAGGAGGAGGAGGAGGAGGAGGAGGAGGAGGAGGAGGAGGAGGAGGAGGAGGAGGCTTGGCTTCTCCCGTCGACCGCCGCGGGGAGGCGCGGCCCCGGCCTCCGTGCTCTCGGACGCCGGCCCTGGGCCGTGGCGCTCAGGGCGGGCCCTCGTGAGGTCCCAGACGCCACCCACCCAGACCCGCGTCCCGCTCGAGCACGCACATAGAGAAACCGCGCGCCGCCTCGTCGCCTCGGCGGCGCCAGAAGCGCCGCCAGGTGGCCCCAACGCCGATCCAAGAGATCCGCGCGGACCTCCCAGTTTTCATGCCCATGTCATGGTCTGTTTCCCCAGTCTGGGGAAACCAAGAGGTACCAATTACCGCTACGCCCTGGACCTCTCCTGCGGTAAGTTCTGACCAGAATCTCGAGGCGAATCCAGCGGTGCCCAGAAAGGGGAAAACGGGGGCAGGGTCCTAGCTCGCCGAGCGCGTTCCACTACTTGCAAAGTGCCTACTCGCAAACCTCCGAAGAACACCTGTCTGCTCTGATGTAATGTATCGTCGATCCCCCGCGGGGGATCCTGGCCATTTGCATTGCGAGTAGGTACTTTGCGAGTCGTGGAACGCGCTCGTCGGGTAGCGGCAGCGGGAAATACCTTTTCCTCCTCCGATATCCCCACGATCCTCGTCCGTCCGGCTCCCATGGCGCCGAGCACTCGCAGCGCGACCGGGAGAGGCAGCGGGCTCCGGTTAGGAAGACACCAACTATACACCAACACCGATCCTGGCCAGCATCACCCTGGGCCAGGATCGGTGTTGGTGTATAGTTGGTGCCCTCCGACCGGTGGCCCGTCGGCTCCGGGGGAGGCCGCGGCGCGGCCGACGGAGGCGCCCGCCACACCGCCCGCAGCTGCAGCCTCGGCACGCTCTCCGGCAGGGGGCCGCATGCGAACCCTGCCCCTGCCCCCCACGATTTCTCAGGGGGGGGCGGGGTTCCCTTCGCTCGGGAGCTCCCGAACGAGGTGAACCCCGCCCTCCCCCTCAGAAATTGGTCGGGGGTAGGGGTAGGGTTCGCATGTGGCCCCTGTCTGGGGCCTGGGGGTGAGAGCCGCGGGAGCGAGCACCACGGAGGAGGCAGGGGCAAGCGTGCTGGGCCTCACAGGAGAAACGACATCAACGCTGGAGGTCACCACCGCCCTCCTGGAAGCTGCGAGATCGGCAATCCGTGGACACCGCGGCCCTGGGTGTCGCCTGGGTGATGGCGGAGAACATCGCCGATCTCCTCAGCCGGATGGCCCTGCTTGATGCGTCTGTCTGCACCAGTGCGCCCCAAAGGGGAGACTCCACCTGCTTGAGACAGGCACCAAAAAGAGCCAAGATCTGCTCCATGGGGTGGGAGAGGAGAGGGGGGGTGCGAGGGCCCGCGCCGCATGGCCGTCACAGAAAAGCCAGCCTCGTGGCAAGACCTCTGTGCACGGAGCGCGACGCCAGCTGCAGAAAGCCGGCCCCTCGCCCCGAGCGGCCGCCGCCGCCGACACGGTCCATCGGCGGGGTGCCTCAGCGTCGCCGCGGTTGGCCTCGGCTCGCGAGCGGGGGGCCCTCTGCCCCGCGGCCGGGACAGGCCATGGGGTGGAGTCGTGGTGCTCCCGCTTGGCACGACGGCCTGTGGCCAGGCTCAGTGGACCTTCGGCCCCGCGGAGCGGGGGCCCGCCCCCGTGTGGCGCAGCCTGGCAACGACGGGGCCTCCGTGGCTTCCGCCTTCGGCCTGCAGCCTGCCCATCCCTCTCCTCCTGCGTGCTGCTCCTCCTGCTCACTCTTCCTCCCCCACTCCAGACGACCACACGGTCCCGCCCTCCTTCCGCACGGCACGTCCGGCGGCCATGCAGCTCGAACTGCCAAACCACTAAACCGATAGAGGGCGGATGATGTTCAACATGTGCATCTAACCGTAATGCCTTGCACATTCGTCTTCAGCTTTTCTAATACCTGCATGCACGGGTGGAGTGCGCTGTTTCCTGATTGTCTGAGCTCTTGGCGTTGTGGTTTGATAGTGTGTTGTGTCGTGGTGCTTGTTGAATGTTCTTACTTCTGTCATTTAAACCTGGATGTGCGCATTGATGTGTTAAACATACGAACCGCGTTGACAACGTACACATTCGCCGTAACAGCTTCCAACGGCTAACACGGATTTAGGTAACGCCGCTTTCAAACATAACCCTGTCATTGATGGCACGCAAAATTCGCTGTATAAGTCATTGAACATCTACACGGATGGAGAACTCATTTTGAACAGGCCTCAAGCACATACGACGAACAACTCAAGAAACACGCATTGCAAAGATGGAGGGCAACTTCGCTTCAACATCGGGCTCTCATGACAGTCCGCCACCGTGCCTTGTGCACGTTCGGCGGTGGACAAACCTCCCTTTAGTAAACCTCCCTTTGGTGAAAAAGGGCCTAAGACCGAAACCGACGGGCCTGGACCCGCAAAAATGACGGCCGCGACGCCCTCTCTCGAACCGAGAACGGTCAATTCGCTAATCGACGTGTCAGGGTAGGAGGTCTGTCCACCCACGACACGTCAAGGCGTGGACGAATGCCAAGGACTGTCTGATAAGGTTCCTGTACTCGCTCGAGCGACCGCCCCCTCACCATCGTCTCCCTGTATGCACGGCGCCCCCCTCCCGAGGCCGCGGTCTCTCGTAAGACCACGGGTCCGCGCTCCCAAGGCCTCGACTACTCGCCAAAACGACGGATCCGCGCCCCGAGCGCTGAAGACGGGCCATCGTGCAGGCAACCAGGGAACCAAGATGGTCCAAGGTGCCTCGAAGACGGCCCAAGATGGTCCCCAGGCGGTCCAATATGGCTTCGAGGCTGCCCAAGATGTCCCCACGAGGGCTCAAAAGGGCCACAAGAGGACCTTCAACAGGGCCCGAAGAAACCACAAATAATTGATGCCAATACTGTTTCAACAATGTGTCGCATTCTCGCCTTTTCGGGCTTCCGTCAGATTAAGCCAGCCCCAGGCGCCTCTACGATTGCTACAAGACGGCCCAAGAGGCCCCCCGAAAGGATCCCAAGACGGTTCAAGAGGTCCCAAGAGGCATCCAAGACGGCTCCAAAACGTCCCAAGAGGGCCTCCATAAGACGTCCTCAGAAGGCCTTTCGACGGCCCCGCGACGGCCTCACGACGGCCCCCAGACACCCACCATACGGCCAGAAGGGCCCCAAAACGGCCCAAGAGAACAAAATACACCCTAAGAGGGCCCCGAAACGGCCCAAGAGGGCCCCACGGGGCCCACCAGACTGCCTCACAGGAGACTAAGTCAGCCCCACAACGAGCCAAACAAGTGCCAACAGAACTCATCAAATAATGAAAACGAAACGTGTCACGTGTGACGGACTTCCCCCTCCTCCTCCTCCTCCTCCTCCTCCTCCTCCTCCTCCTCCTTATCCTCCTGTTTGTCATCATCAGCGTTATCATAATCATCATCAACAGCATCATCATCATCATCATCATCATCATCATCATCATCATCATCATCAGCATCAGCATCAGCATCAGCATCATCATCATCATCATCATCATCATCATCATCAGTATCATCATCACAATCATTATCATCATCATAATCAGCAGCAGCAGCATCATCATCATCATCGTCATCGTAATCGTCATCATCAGCATCATCATCAGCATCAGCATCCTCATCAGCATCGTCAGCATCGTCATAATCATCATCACCATCATCATCATCATCATCATCATCATCATATTCATCTTCATCACCATCATCATCACCATCGTCATCATCATCATCGTCATCGTCATCGTCGCCAGCATCATCATGATCATCAACATCAACCTCAACATCATCATCATCGTCGTCGTCATCAGCATCGTCATCATCAGCATGATCGTCATCATCATCGTCATCATCATCATCGTCATCATCAGCATCATCCTCGTCATCATCGGCATCATAATCGCCATCACCATCATCATCAGCATCCTCATCCTCATCCTCATCCCCATCCTCATCCCCATCCTCATACTCATCCTCATCTTCAGCATCATCATCATCATCAGCATTCTCGTCGACGTTATCGTAAGCATCATCATCATCATCATCATCATCACCATCACAATCGCAATCACCAGCACCATCATCAGAATCATCACCACCATTCTCATCATCAGCACCACCATCATCAGCATTAGCGTCCGCATACTCATTGGTATCATCACCGCCCACCAACTCCTCCTCATCCTCCTGCTCCTCCTCCCCCTCCTCCTCCTCCACATCAAGATCATCATCATCACCATCACCACCACAACCACCACCCTCCTCCTCCTTCCCCTCATCGTCATCATGATTATGATCAGGATCATCATCATCAGCATCAACTTCATCATCATCATCATCATCATCATCATCATCATCATCATCCTGAACCTCAACATCAACCTCAACATTATCATCATCACCACCACTATCACCATCAACATCAACATCACCACCATCGTCACTATCAACAACAACATCATCATCATCATCATCATCATCATCATCATCATCGTCATCGCTATCGTCATCGCAATCATCCTCATCCTCATCACAGCTCTCCCACCCTCGAACAGTCGCCACTCAGCTGGCACGCTGGCTGGGCCTGCAGCAGGCAATTGGGTAATTTTTCAAACTGAGCACTCGCTCGACACTGTAATAAATACTAAGTTCCCGCATGCTCACATGCCGTGCTAAATACAGCATGGCAGCTCAATTTGAAATCAATGACAGGTCCATGCGCAGGGGACTTTGGACGGGAAGGTACATTGCAATATTGCTGATGCATCCTGGATTTACTCTAGTCCTCCCTGAGGTCTCTTAGATCGCTGCTGCCAGAACCGCGAGCACTGCATACATTGCGAAAACCGCCGTCGTGCCGTCGTCCTCCACCCCCTGTCGTCCTCTTCCTCGCTACCGTCGTCCACGTCTCGGGTGCACACTTCGATCGGAAAGGTCAATGCAGACAACGCCGGCTCTCTCGCCAGGTCCAAATTCGCCTACAATCGGTCCCAGGACCCCTCTCGGGGTCCATACTGACTTTTTCAAGGCGGATCCAGCCGTGGTGACGAAAAGTTCCCCAGGAGGCCATAACCAATTAAGAGAAACTCCAGAGAAGTCCGACGTCGTCAGGGCTGGCCCCCTCCGAAAGGAGCCACCCACCACCCTGTGCAAGAGTGACATCCGGTGCGCTGCTTTCGGGGGGAGGGGCGCCGCGCAGGGGGGGGGGGGCCTCGCGGGCGCCTTGGAGGCGTTGAGCAGCAGGAACGTCACCTCGAGGGTGCGCCGGACCACGGCGGGGGGGTGGCGCATCTGGCGGATCTCCTGCACAGGGCACAGAACGCAGAGTCCGGTGCAACGATAAGGCGGGTAGGCTCAGGGGGGGACGCAACGATCCCCAATCGCGCACTGATCGCCGATAGGGGCCTGATAGCCCCACACCGCCTAGGAACATGCGGAACATGCGGACTCGCGATGTATCGCTGACTCTAGGTCGACGTTTCTCTTTCTGATCTTATCGTTGCCTCTGAGAGAGCTAGGAAGCAACTCTGGGACGTCTTCCGAAGGGTAGAAAGCCCGACTGGAGGGGCAACGGCCCAGATTTGCCGCACTTGAACCCAGGATGAAGTCGGATTGAACGCAACTTCACTTTAGGCCGGTTATCGCCCATGGTTATACCAGCGGGGCTGTTTTGGGCGGTTCTGGAGTCCTCCAACGCACTCTTGAAGTCGTGCAAGTTTTAGGCAATACTAACAGCCGTCTGGGCGTATGTGGTGTCACGAATTCGCTCTTGCAATGCCATAATACCCCTCTTCCCCGCATTACCCCTCCCCCAATCTCCTAGGCCTGGAAGGGAAAGGTCGCGACGAGTTAAGGCGTCCAAGATGGCCAATGATGGGCCCTTTACGGCCCCATCTTGCAACAGACGCCATCGAACGTGACATACTATAGCTCAAGATGACTGACGATACCGTCCGAGATGTCTCCAATATGCCTCAAGACGGCTCGAGGTGGCCTCGGAGCCTTCCGGGCACGCAGTCGAGAGGCCAAAGACACTCCAAACCGTCGGACAGACAATCAATGAAATTGGCCTTCTCGTCTTTGCGTTTGCGATGGGCTTCCGAGGCCTCAGGATGGCTCTAAGATCGCCCAGGAGAGGCAAGAGGGGCCCAAGAGGGCTCCAAGATGGCCCCAACAGCGCCACAAGGGGCGATGAGGGGGTCTCCGACGGGTGGATTAATCGGATTGTAAACAAGAGTGGCCCCTGGCCTCCAAGAGGCACCTGCTTTTACCTATGGCCTCCCAGACGGCCCCATGGTCCTCAAGAAGACCCAAGAGTGCCTTGAGGGCTCCTAAATGTGCCTCTGGAGAGCTCCGAAATGGATCCAAAAGACTCCCACAGGTTTCTAAGTTCACGAAGCGTGAAATATGTTGGCTGTCGGAACCTCTCTCCGAACCACTTGTAGCCCCTGGGCGTACTTGGACAATTTTGACACTCTCTCGGGGCCTCTTAGTCGTGAAGCCCTCCGGGCCTCCTGGTGCCATGGGGAGGCCACTGGGAGCCGTCTGAGGCGTCTGGTGGGCCGTCTCTGCGCCTTTTTTTCTGTTTGTTCTTTGTGATCGAACGCATGCAGGGTAATTACGAAGAGACGCGCAAACATCGCCACCTAAACAGGGCATCGATGTGCTTTCCCTTGACCCTCACATCGCGCTGGTGAAACCGTATGGCCAGCGAGTGTAAACATGACAATATCATGGCACCTGTATGGCAGTAGCATGGCAACTGCATGGCAGCAGCATGGCAATCGCATGGCAATAGCATGGCAACTGCATGACAACTGAACGGCAACTGCGTGGCAACAGCAGGGCAATGGCATGTCAACTGCATGTCAATAGCATGGCGATCGCATGGCAACAGCATGGCAATGGCATGTAAGCTGTCTCGCCATGCTGGCTCACACAAGAGCACTGCCATGGGCCTATCAAATAACATTACATTCGGGCCAACGTATGACGCCCAAAAAAACATCAGACAAAGCAATTAGGACGATCCCATGCAAGCGAATTAGCGAAAGCTCCGACATGCACTGCCGCATACTAGCGAGATAGTGCGCGACGTCCTGTGATACAAGTATCGAGGGTCCGCGCCGATCTCTTGGCTCTCGGCCGGACCCCGTGGGGCGGCGCTGATGGCGCCGAGCAAGTGAAGCTAAGAGTGGTACGGGCGCGAGCTGCCAACAACAACCTCGGGAGCTGGCTCAAGGGGGGGGGGGGGGGGGAAATTGACAATCGGCGACGCATCGCCGACAGAGCGGCGGAGGAGGAGGAGGAGGAGGAGGAGGAGGAGGAGGACGAGGCTCCTGGGCGGGGGTGGGCTCTCAGACACCCTGCAGGCGGTGCATGGACTTGGGGGGCGGTCGGCGCGTGTGCCCCCCCTGAGCCTGCCCACCCTCGTCGTTGCCGCCGGCGCTTGCCCGGGCTCCTCGCCGTGCCGATCGGGCCCGAAGAGAAGCCGTCCGCTCACTGGAAGGTACAGACACATCCACCACAGTTGTTGGTGCTCCGTGAAGGCAGCCAGTGTCCGACAAATTGCCCTCTGCTCTGCAACCGACGCCAACCGCTCCTGCGCAGTGGCAGGATGAGAATGGGGGGCAAAGCGACCTTGGTAAACCGATTGAATTGCAGACAACTTTGGCGAGCCGAGATTTGCGCCACGGCTGCTGCGTGGTGAACGGCCGCGACTCGCGCTTCCAGCAGCCCCAGAGTCAACGGGATGTGCCTAGCAACTAGATAAGCCGATATGCGCTCTCGTGGCGACGAGACAAAACATGCTGTGGCTGCGCACGCGTATACATATATACACTCAGTAAGTCAGGCCAATAGCGTGAGCGCGTGGACAGTCAGGGAGTCAGCCATGCTCACGCGCAGACAACTTGCGTAGTATTAAAACATGCCACGCTCGCCAGCACTACCTGGCTGCGGCCGTGGAAACGCGGGTCAAAATGCTATCGCTGTGCCCGACATGGCCGGCACAGTGGGCGGCACGGTGGCCGAGACAGTGGCCAACGCAGTGCTGATGCCTCCTCGTGAACATCTTGCTCATCCTCATCCTCCTTCTCTACCCCCGTCTCCCTGGCCCAGGCGTCCCCCCAGGGCTGGCCCAGGGGGGGCGCGGCGCGCGGATGCTCAGATGCTCAGTACCTTCGGGCTGGCCGCGCAGCCCTGGTCGGGCAGCCTGGATCGATCGCCAGCCAGCGCCGCCTTCAGGCAGCCTCCGAAGAAGGGGCTGCTCGAGTCGACGTGCCCGCCTGGCGATTGCGGAGAATGGGGCGGCCGTGGCGAATCCTGCGAGGAGGCGCTCGAACTGGGCGAGACCTCGCGCACCGACTCCACGCCGCCGAAGCGCACCTTCCTGACGCCACGCTCCAGCGCGGGCCCCGCGGCCGGCGATGCGTCGTGGCGCCCCGCGGCGCCCACGCTGCCGCGCTGGGTCGGCGAGGACGCGCCGTGGACGCCCCCCAACGGCCGCTTGTCTGCGTGCCGTCCGGTCTGGTCGCCAACGGGCCCCGACTCCCGGTGCGGCCGCACGAGCGGGGAGAGGACCCAGCTGGTCCTCTTGGAGCCCATCGGGGCAATGCTCCTGCCCCCCGCGAGGGCGCCCGCGGGCAGGAGCGGCATCGCGCACGAACGCGCTCGCGGCAAGGTCCCCCGCGGACGGCGGGGCCGATCCGCGCGCGCTAACACCCTTGGGCCAACATCGCTACGGAGGGCCGTCTCGGAGCGGTCTGAAGCATTCTTGGAGACGTGAGGGACTCTCCTTTGAAATTCTTGAGGGGCCGGTCCCCTATAGGGAAACAAGACGCGAAGTCCAGGCAAAGTTCTATGTGCACCAATCTAGGTGCGTTGCACCAACTTGCTCTGTGGGGGTATCCCTGGGATCATTTCCTAGACAGGTTGTCCGGCACGAGCCCATACATATGTACAAACATCCGAAAGAGCGTGTTATACCGCTGCTGGTGGAAAACCTGGAGGGGTCACTGGGGGTTCCCAACCCGTCCCCCCCCCCCTCGAAAACGGGGGGGGGGTCACTACCGGTTCGAACCCCCCCCCGTCCATCATGAAAAGGGGGGGGAGCACTATCGGTTCGAATTCCCCCCCTCGAAAACCGGGGGGGGTCACTACAGGTTCGAACCCCCCTCCCCTCGCCGCCGGCAAACGATTCCCGCTCCTCGGGACAGTTGCACAGTGGGCATGGGGATACTGGGACAGTCGTGGGAACGGTGGTGGGGACAGTGGTGCGGGGACAGTGGGACAGTGGTGCGGACAGTGGTGGGGACGGTGGTGGTGGGGATAGTGGTGAGGGGACAGCGGGACAGTGATGGGAACAGTGGGACAGTGGTGGGGATGGTAGTGGTGGGGACAATGGTGAAGGCGGCGGTGAGGACGGTGGTGGGACAGTAGTAGTGGGGAGTGGTGGGGACCAGTGGGGACAGTGGTGGGGACAGTGGGACAGCACAGTGGGACAGCGGCGGGCACAGTGGGGGCAGTGGTGGGAACAGTGGTGGGGGCACTGGTGGGGACAGCGGGGACGGTGGTGGGAACAGCGGGGACAGTGGTGGTGAGGACAGTGGTGCTGGGGACAGCACTGGGGGATGTGGTGCGCACGGTGGTGGGGACCCGGGAGTCGTTCGCCGGCGGTGAATGGGGGGGGGATTCGAACCGGTAATGACCCCCACCAATTTTCTCGAGGGGGGGGTTCGAACCAGTGGTACCCCCCCCTGGTTTTTTCTGGAGGGTGGGGTGGTTCGAACCGATAGTGACCCCCTTGGTTTTTAGGAGGGGGGGGTCGAACCGGTAGTGACCCCCCTCGTTTTTTTTCTGGAGGGGGGGTGGTTCGAACCGATAGTGACCCCTCGGTTTTTAGGAGGGGGGGGGAGGTTCGAGCCGGTAGTGACCCCCCCAGATTTCCGGAAAGGGGGGGGCGGGGAGGGGTTGGGGGGGGGCTCTGCCGGGACGAAGGGGGGGGGACAGAGGTGTTCCAGCAGGGGGGGCCCCCCCGGTTCTGGAGGAAGAGGGGGGGGGAATTTTCCACAGTAAAGCGGCGGCGGATCACGCTCTCTCACATATCCGCCACCGTGCCTCTGGTAAAGGAGTGTCCCAAGGCTCACAGCCGTGCTGCTCCTGAGGCAAGGATCAGAACCTTGCAGGGCCCAATTCCCAAATGTCCAAGGCCGTCTGAGGATGGCACGGGGTGGCTCGCCTGAGTTCTGAACTGTTTCCCGTGCAACCTCTGGACGCTCTCCCCGCCCAAAAACGACCTCCCGAACTTTCCGTTGGGTCCACGAGGGTTTCGAGTCGCCGGAAGAACCCGTGTTTGCTATTTTTCTGGGGTAGCGGCTGACATGGGCGCCGCCCTCCTTCGCTCCCACGTCACGTCCCGCGCCCGCGGCGTCTGGGAATGCGCAGGGGTGACCGAAGCCAAGTAGGAGCATCATGTAGGTGGCGATCTACACCGCAGCGCCAGTGTACACCACAGTGCCTGCGTGCACCACAGCGCGCGTGTACACCACAGCGAATGTGTACACCGCGACAGCCGTGTGCAACGCAGCGCCTGCGTACACCAAAAAGATCGCGTGCACCACAGCGCCTAGCGAATGCGTACACCACAACAACCACGCACAACAAAGCACCAGTGTACACCACAATGTTCACGTGCATCGCAGCGCCTGTGCACACCACAACGCCTGTGTACACCACAGCATCCGCGTGCAACGCACCGCTGGTGTACACCACAGCGCCTGCGTGCGAAAGACAGGTAGAAGGATCATGTAGGGGAGAATCTGCTGCGGACAGCTAAAAATACGCCAGGGAAAGGCCGAGAATAGGATGCGATGTTCTTCCCTCCTCCTTTCTCCACCTCCTCTTCCTCCTCCTCCTCCTCCTCACAGCGCCAGTCTGCGCCACAGTGCCTGCGTGCACCACAGCGCTTGTGTACACCACAGCGCCTGCGTACACCACATCAGCCATGCGCAACACAGCACCAATGTACACCACAGTGCTTCCGAGCACCACAGTGCCTGAGTACACCACGGCGCCTGTGTGCACCACAGCAACCGTGCGCAACTGAGCACCATTGTTGTTCGGGTTGAATATTTGTTGGAACAATGGAGCGCCTGTGGATTCGACATAAACAATTGTCTTGGATGTGATTTGGAAAGGAATCCTTATGGAAAAAGGAACGCTGCAGGAAACTCCGAGTCCTCCCGGGTCCTCCCGCATCTTCCTCACTCCTCCCACCTGCGTCCAGTCCGAGAACTAGGTAGACTGATTCAATCGACTATTCTGCGGTGCGCACTGGGATGCGCACGTGCGCTGTATCGCCGACCCGCACGACAGGGGGAAGGGTGAGGGAGGAAGAGGAGGAGGACAAGGAGGAAGGAGGAGGAGGAGGAGGAGGAGGAGGAGGAGGAGGAGGAGGAGGAGGAGGAGGAGGAGGAGGAGGAGGAGGAGGAGGAGGAGGGGGGGCAACTGTGGTGTACATGTCGGTGTGGTGTGCGCAAGCGCTGTGGTGCACGCAGGCACTGTGGTGTACGCAGGCGCTGTGGTCTGTGGTGCAGATCGCAACCTACAGGATGCTGCTACCCGTCCTCGGTCAGTCCTAGGCATTCCAAGTCGCCGCTGGCTCGAAGCCGACGTCGTCGGCTCCCTCCCCATCCCCCCTCATGACGGCCGTCATCGACTCATCGACACAGAATCAAATTATCCTGGTCAAAGACCCAACCATATGCAGTTGTGGGTACGGCAACTGTGAATATTTTCTTCGGTGAAGCTCCCTGTGGGACCACGAAACGCTGCACTGGGTGGGGGGGAACGCATGCAGACGGTAGCACTGGGGCCGTCGGTGGAGCTCCCTATAAGGCCGCGAAATGTGTACTGTGTGGGTGAAACTGCCAAATTGGGCTTCCGGGACGCATGCGGGCGGTCCCACTGGGGGCTTCGGTGGAGCTCCCGATGGGGCCACGAAACGCTGTACTGTGTGGGTGAAAATGCCAAATTGAGCTTCCAGGACGCATGCGGGCGGTCCCACTGAGGGCTTCAGTGGAGCTCCCGATGGGGCCACGAAATGCTGTACTGGGTGGGTGAAAATGCCAAGATTGGGTTTCCGGGACGCATGCGGACTGTCCCACTGGGGGCTTCGGCGGAGCTCCCTATGGGGCCACGAAACGCTGTACTGGGTGGGTGAAAATGCCAAACCCCTTCAAGAAATATCATTTCTTCTGAGATACGGTTGGATGCGATCGCGCCCTGGCCTCAGCAGGAGTGGCTTCGTATCCATTTTGCCCAGAATAACATGTTATAGATATGAATTGCAGATTCGCTTCCCCGGTCTGCACGGGGGCGCCCTCGTATCCAAACGTATCTACTTTTCAAACATATCTAAAACATTGAGGCCGTATCCGAAATGCTTAACGGAAACATATTTAAACGTATCTAGTTTCTCAGTAATGACGCTGTTACGGCGTATCTAATCGTCTATAATGATCCCACATACAATGCGCATCGCCCTATTACTCAAATTCCCCAGCATTCATCGCCACAGCTACTCGTCTTGCTCCTCCTCCGCATCCTCCTTCGTTTTCCCCTCATCATCCACGGTGCCCTCTCACGAATCCTCCCATCTCTGCTGCTCAGATTGTCTCATCATCCGCATCATTGCTACACTCATCTGGACTATCCTCCTCTTCCTGCTCCTCCTCCTCCTCCTCCTCATCATCATCCTCAACATATTCAGATTCATCATCATCCTCTTCCTCATCCTCCACTCCTCTTACTCACTCACCCTTATTGCTCCCCCTCCGCCTTGTCATCCCTCTTCGGGTAGTGATGGGTGGGGTGGTGGGGGCGGGGGGGGCGGGGGGCAGGGGGGGTTCTGGGAAGAGGGGCGAGGGAAGCATGAGGGAGAAAGGGGGATAGCACAGGGTGAGGGAGGAACGAGGAACGATAAGGAAGGGAAAAGGGAATGGGAGAGCAGGGAGGAGTGAAGAAGGGAGCCAGGAAGGACATGGGGAGGCAGGTAGGCAACGAGGAATGGAGGGAGTGAGCTGGGGGTATGGGGAATGTATGGGGGCGAGGGAGGCTGGAGTGACAGAGTGAGGGAGAGAGATGGGCGAGTGATGAGTAAGGAGGGAGGGATGGAGGGAGGGAGCGGGGAGGGAGGAGCGGGCAGGGAGGAGAGAGGGGGGGAAAGAGTGGGAGTCAGGAGGGTGAGGGAAGGAGTAGGGAGTCACTGATAGAGGCAGAAGGGAGCGAAGCAGGATGGTCCCTCATTCCCTCCATGGTTCCCTCCCTCCTTACTCCTAACTCGTCTTTCTCTCATCTCCCTCCTTCCCTCCTCCCTCACCCCCCCTCACTCCCGCAGTCCCTCACTCCCTCCATTTCTTTCTCGTTTCCTCCCTACCTCCCTGCTCCTTCACGCCTCCCTCCCTCACCCCTCCCTGCTCTCCCAGTCCCTTTTCCTTCCCTTCTCACCCCCCGTTTCTCCCTCACCCTTTGCTCCCGTGTCCTGGAGTCCCTCGCTCCCTCGCTCTCCTGCATCCTGGTTCTCTCGCTCTCCTCGCTCCTTACTTCCCCTCCCTCCTCCCGAAGAGGTGCGACGAGGCGGCGGAGGAACGAGGAGGCTGAGCGAGGAAGAGAAAGAAGAGTGAACAGGATGAGGGAAATGATGACGATGATGATGATGATGATTATGATGATGATGATGATGATGATGATGATGATGACGATGATGATGACGATGTTGAAGATGAGGAGGAACGTAATGATGCGATGGGTGAGGGGAAATCCGCCGATCCGGCGTGTGAGTTTAAGAAGACTACGCTGAAGCTCTGCTTCAGCATGAGCTTTAGCTCTGCTTGGGAGGCAGGGGGGGGAACGTGATTACCTGACGAATTATGTGCTCGGCACCTCCCCCCACCCTGCCAGCTCCCAGGAGAGAAGGGGGGGGAACAGGAAAGAGGGGGGGGGGGAGAGGGGGGGAGGGGACAGGAGAGAGGGGGGGGGACAGGAGAGAGGGGGGGGGGGAGGGAAAAGGAGAGAGAGGGGCAGGAGAGAGGGGGGGGACAGGAGAGAGGGGGGGGGAGAGACAGGAGAAGGTGGGGCGGGCAGGGGAGAGGGGGGGAAAGAAGGGGGGTGGACTGGAGAGAGGGGGGGGGGGACAGGAGAGAGGGGGGGTGGAGGAAAGAAGAGGAGGGGGGGGGACAGGAGAGGAGGGAGTTAGTTTATGAATGCTTTTCTGGATGACTTGAGCCGCGATGTCGCGGAGCATCTCACTCTTCAGTTCATTCTGAACACTCTACTCTGTCTGCTTATAATATCCTCTACCTAACTCCAGGGGCCTACTGATATCCTTACTCTGATCCTGCTTCTTGAGGATAGGTAGAAAGACACAAGGCGCTGACCGGCGCCTCAGATAACTCGACTAAGTCGATCTCCTGGAAGTTCATCTTCACGCTACTGTTCCTGATCGTGATCGGCTTCTCATTCTGCTTCTTGATGTTCGTAGTGGTGCCTGCGGAAGTAGTCCTGGTCAAATCGATAATACCTGTCGTCATGTACTGCATTAACTTCGGAAACGTTCCCACCTTAGTCAAACCATCCATGATCATGAGATCCGTAGGTAGGTGGAATACACGCATCATTCTGCCACTCACGCGATCCTCACGCAATGATAGGATACACAACCTCTGAGTCTTGTCCACTGGAATACCTTTCTGTCCAACGATCAATTGATACAGGTCGAAACAATCCGTTCCCATTTCAACTGGCAGAACTGTCAATCCTTGATCCTGTAGATTCATCAGACCTTGAAGTGTCGTCGTAGCTGTCCTGGTGATCCATGGTTTCATCAATAGTTCTGTATAGCGAAGAGCCACGTACTGAGCGTTCTGAGATCCACCAACTGCTGATACTGCCTCTGCATGTGATGTGGAGTAGCTGATCCGCTTGCCTTTCTTAGATGTGCCTGACAACGGATGAGCCTTAGAAATGAACCTACTGTAATCATCTGGACAGAGCAAGCCATCTTTCGTGATTCTGATTGGTCTATCCTCGCATAAGAACAATCCCTGCGCTTCATGAGCATAGCTTGTTACCCTTGAACCATGACTTGCATCGGTGATGGAAGATAGCTTAAATGGACCATGTAGACGATGAAAGTACAAACCCATGCCATGCCGATTCCTCTTGGCTCGATCTAGAGTTAGAATCAAGGCCTTCATGTCGGCGATGGTCGGTTTTGTCTGCTTGGACTGAAGCTGCGTAGTAGCTGCACTGACGTCCCATCTGGTCTGCAAAAGATGCAGCAGTTGACAGCACAGTGAACGATAATCGTGAATCTCCTCCTTCGTGCAAAAATCACTGTCTTGTTGTAGGCGATGCTTCGATATCTCGGGAGCCTTGATCGTGTCCAGGTAAGCGTCTTGATTGATGAAGATGCAGTCGTTGGATGTGCGAGTGTATTCACATCCCAGATGAGTGAATGGCATCTTCTTCCTCGTGATCTTACCAAACTTCTTCTCCATGAGCTGATGTCCCCAGTCTAGCCAATCTTGTCGTCCAACTGGTAGTAGGTCGTCGACGTGGAGCGTAGTGGCCATCATCAACTCATCACCTGAGTGCCAGGTGAAGCAGTTCTCGTCAAGCAATGCCTTTGCTCCTGACATGTCGTCGCATACGTACAAGGTGAAGGCTGCCTGCCACAACAAAGGTGCATCTACCAAGCCCGGTACAGGTTTGATGCATTCTAGAACGTACAGATGCGTCTCAGAATCGGGAATCTCAAATGTCTTTGAGAGATCTCGCAGATGTCGCCAAACGTTGGCTGGTGGAATGATGTACACATGTCTTTTCTCGCGTATGTCCAGGCCGAGCTTCTTGGAATTGCGAGTCAGCTCCTCGAACTTCAAGCCTTGAAGGAAAGCAGATGGTATGTCCCATGATTCAACTTGGAAGTTGTCGTGCGTCTGTGCTAGGGATATCATCATGCGTTGACTGACTCGTGCTGCTGTGGAGCTGTGACGATCCACCGCGTACTTTTGATTGTCCTTGAAACCTCGACCACACAAGCGTGAACGTGAGACCCATTTTTCTTTCCACATCCATCTGCGCACCCATACGGAATCAATGAAATTGTCCGTCGCACAGTCTGTCTTCAGACGAGGGCGAAAGCAATCGTGCTGCACGTAGGAACTGATATCCTTGTGATCTGCGGGTTCGATGAGATCCCACCATTTGGCAACGTCTTCCTCGGCCACGAGATGTTCCGATTGTGAAGCGTAGATGGGTATGCACGTGTCTTCAAGGATATCATAGTAGAAACACTCGGCCTCGCCCGTACTCTCCACTACGAACATGCTGTCGGTCCTCTTCCATGGGAGCGTCGTGGGCGAAGCGTCGTTCACGTAGTGCTTGTAGTCCTCGAAGTCGTCCTCCATGTGATTGACATCTTGATAGAGTTGCAATAGGTCCAAGGTTCCCGAAGTACAGGATGTCTTAGCCTTTTCCGTGAGGAAGTGCGTATAGTGATGATCGTCGTGCTTTGAGTAGTAGGAGCTGTCCTCTAGAGGTACTGGTTCTGCGTCTGCTTCCGGGTGTTCAAGACCTGGAAGCGGTACAGGCTCATCGTGTCGTCTGGTTTCTGGAAGAGGTAGGGGTTCCTCTCCTGTATCATTGTGCTTCATCATCTTGTGCATCGGTTCCATGCTACCAGACGTGTCGATGTCTCGCTTCTCGGGTAAGAGTCGTTCATCCTGTTCGTCTTCGGATATCAACCTTTCCAGCTCCTCAACAAGATCACGCGACGAGTTCCCTGCAGTCTCATCCTGTGCTTGTGGATAGAGAGGTGCCTGTCCTTGATTGATCTCCTCGGTGATACTGCTCATCTCCTTCGTGAAATCATGATCCTGTTCCACGGTTTGTGGTGCATGTTGAATCTGTTGAAGACGTGCCTCATGCTGTCGATCGGCTTCCTCCATAATCCTGCTCATCTCCTGCGTAAGATCCATGCTCGCGTTGTCCTGATGCTGCTCTGCCTGTCGCATGCTCTGATCAGATAGTGATGAAATCAGATCAGACTGCGTCATACTCTGATCGACTTGCTGCATGCTTTGGTCGATCACCGTGGGTTGTAAGATCGCAGGCTGTAGCTGTATTGGATACCATTGTTGCGCAGGTACTGGTGGTGCAGGATGGTGTGTGATAGGAGGTATTGCCGATGATGTTGAGGTTGAACCGTTGCCGCCAGATGCCGTTGGCAATACCGAATTATGAGATAAATCGGACATGCTAGATCTTGCATCTGCTGCTCGCCGTGGTGGTGTTGATACATCGTGCCTCACGTCCAAGTCTATCAGAGGTGTCTCAGCGATCCTAACCTGACGATGGTCAGGTGTTCGATAGACTGACTCACGACTGCTGTCCTTCAGTGCCGATCGCGGTGTCCGAGCTGGTTCGGGAGAAGGGATAAGCCGACCGAGTTCCGTTGACAAGTTGTCCTCTGCATCTTCCAAGGTCGTCTCAAGCGATGCGGTACCTTCAGTCAATGCCGGAGCGGGCGTCGTGATCGTTGCTGTTGATCCGATGCCGTTGGGCTGATGTCGTATCGCTCGCGGTGGACTGTTCTCTGAGGCGTCCTCGAGGATGGTGATGCTGGATATATCCAAGTCGTCAATCGGTCGATATTCGTCGTGAGAAGTTGGAGCCTCCTTTGATGCCAGAATAAAGAAATAATGACTGTACCAGGTTGCTCCAATGATGTTGCTGATGTTGTTCTGGACGTCCAAGTTGAGCTCGCGGTTGATATAGTGTTCCCGACGATCGGGATGCCATGCAATCAGTACTCCATGCCGAAGTGGCTTCAGTGAATGTACAATCCTGAAACCCGTACCGAATAAGATGGAATCCACTCCAGGTAGTCCGAAAACTGAACTGGCCAGGTGCTGGATGGAAAGCCAGAGCTGCGACGGTTCGTCTTGGAGATCTCGTGGTTCTAGTGTCAGACCGCCCTTGCCATCTGGGACTACACCCATACGATGTAGTACTCCTGTTGTGCAGTTCTCGATCACTTCAAACAACTGAGCTAAAGCGCCTGGTGTTTCTGTATTGCCCAGATAGATGTTGTGCGAGTCGATGTGGAAACCCAAGACATGGTAGCACAGTTGCCGTGGTCGCAGATGTCGGACTGGCACAATGAAAGGTTGTCCCTGATGTGTGACAATGGCGGTACCGAGGTCCTGCTGGACCTCTCCAACCGTCGGCGTCTTTCCTCTCCGGAGCTCTCCAAATATCAACCTTGTCGTGTGGTTTCAAGGTCTCGAGCCACTTCGTGTCGAAACTCTGTTGTCTCGTGTTGGTAGCGCGTGCCAGCCTCTCCTCGACTATTGCTTGCAGCATGTTGGCCTTCGCGATGAGCCGCAGACGAAGATGCGCCTCCGTGTAGTCGGGTACTTGCTCAATGATGCTGTTGGCACTGGTGAGAGTCTTGGACTCTGGCTCGTAGGCGTCCTTGGGCATAAAGCCGAATAAACCCTGAGCAGGCACAGATCCGCCGTAGTTCAGGGTGAGGTTGCCAACCATGGCTGCCTCAGCGACGATGTCCTCATCGGTGAGGTAGGTGATGCCCTGCTTCACGCAATCGGCCTTGGTCTTGAGAGAGACTGTCTTGATCAAAGAGATTGCGCGCTCTGCAAGGCCAGTGTGGGTGTGTGCTGCTGTGCCTCCGAACTCGCGCTTGATCGTATAACGATCGCAGAAGAGAGACGCCATGTCACCTGTGAGCCCTCCTTCCTGGTCAATCACCAAAGTCTCCATGGGTCCAAAGATCCTTGTCCATAATTGCACGTAGCCCTTGAAAATGTCCGCAGGTGTCTTGCTGTTGAGACGTCCTGCAAGTCGGAAGCGTACGCATTCATCAATACACAAGAGCCATACCTTCTCAAATAGGAAGAACAGGTCGCTCTGCACGCGCTGATTGAAATAGGTCGCCAATGTTCTTTTGACGAGTGGTCTGTTCATGACACGCATTCTGTTCCTGCAGACTTCGCAGTGCTGCATGATGCCTTGACAAAGCTTCAAGATCGCCGGAGGTAGTCCCAATGCTTTGCAGAGTCGTTCGCAATCAGCATCAATAGCATGAGAGAATTTATGATGCAGTCCTACCAGTAGCTTCAGACGTTCCGTGTCGTTAGAAGCCTCTCGCATCCGCTGTGCAAACTTGGTAAGATCAAAGTTGGGCTGCAGTACCTTCGGTTCCTGATACTTGTGCTCGTCGCTTGGCTGCTTTCCTCTTAGACGTCGTCGAACTGGTGCGGCAGCATCAGTGTCCAGAGGATGCGGTGGTGGTGGAACCTCAGGCTGAACACCGCCATCATCTTGATCTGGTGCTGCATCTGCCGCTGGAACTTCGAGTCCAGGAGGAGCCTCTGGAGCCACTTGTTCAGGTGCTGCTGCTTCAGGTACTGCGTGTCCGGGTGATGCTGGCTCAGGTACTGCTGGCTCAGGTGCTGCTGGTTCCGGTGCGGCTGGCTCAGGAGCTGCTGGTGCAGGTGCTGCTGGCGCAGGAAGGTCTTTAGGCTTGAAACGACATCCATGCACTCTCGTGTGTGGTACTTCAGCTGCATTGCCATGCTTGCACCGTGGGCATGTCCAATGAACAATTTGTGAAGCCTGATGTAGATGCCGTATCATGTCTTTGGTCAATGCCTTGCATAACTTGCTAGGGTATCGTGCTGCCTTGGCTGTGCGTTTGAGGCCGTTGGAGTCATTCATCTGCAGGTTGGCATGCAGAGTCACGCAGTTGCAGTGTTTGCTGGTGTCGCGAAGCCGTGCCGGACTCTTGAACATTGTACGTTTCCTGATGGGAAGGTCTTGCTCGTCGTCGCGAGCACCATGTCGGCATTGATCTGTGATGTTGTCGTGGAGCGTGCCTCGATACTTCTGAACTAGCGCGCCCAAGTCCTTCAAAGGTGAATCTGACCAAATGTATGAGCGCCAAGGGTTCTCCACAATGAAGTTGCCGTCGTTCTGTAGGATGTCTGGAAACAAGTTGTTCGTGAACCAATACAGCATCGGGCGCTCGGCTTGCCGACGCTGTTCCAGCTCATGAGGATCTGCTCTGTTGGTTGACTGTGACCAAGGCCCGCACGAGAAAGCGCATAGTGTGTGTCGAGGTCGAAAAGCTTGCACCAGTCGTTTTAAGGCCTCCCGATGATCTTTACGATGTAGGTCCCAGCCGTATCGGTAGTCTATCGGTGGCAGTACAATACACTGGTTGGTGTAGACCTCGGCTGATGTGCTTCCCGTGCCAGAGCATACCTCCTGAATAATGGTATCATTGCTTGCTGAAAGGTCTCCATGTGTCGTACGAACTCATCTGCATTGTTGGGAGTAATCATTGGCAGACGAGAACGATGATAAAAATGCTCTGGTAGGGCCTTGTATTCCATGTCCATCTGTTTCTGCTCACTGGCTGAGAAGTTGTCTGGCCATAGGTCGCTGTGATGCCTGGGCACCTTGAACTGCTTCCAATGCTCGTAGAAAGCCTTGGCGTCGCTGCGATGATAGCTCACGTACACTGCCTTTGTCGTCAACATTGCCGAGGTTGGATTCTGAGAAGGATGATCCGACTTGAGATAGATCTTCGTGTTCTGCTCGGTTTCCATATCCTTACACTGATCCTGCTTCTTAGGGGCCTCGGTGAGCGTCTTAGTGGAAGTGTCAGACAAGGTCTTCTCATCGAGATACTGAAGAGGTTCAGCTGCAGCAGGACTGGAGTCCGGTGCCTGACTCGCCATGTCCTTGTTGTCCGTCTCGGTGTCGACGTGCAGTGATAGCCCAGAGCTTCGTGTTCGCGTCGTGGGACAGTTATGTAGCAGTTCTGCTGTGCGACGCTCGATTCTGTTGATGAGGTCTGTGCGCTCGCTGATCGACTGTTCCTTGAAGTTGTCGATCGGCAGGAAGAGATGTTTCGAGTACGTGAGATAGAGCCTCGTGACGAAAGCGCGCTGGCCTGGTGGCATGATGGCCAAAATCCCATCACCACTTGGAAACATGTTCTCGTAGATGATCGCTCGCTGTTCCAAGAGAGTGGTATTTGGGAGCAATGCTGGGCAACGTGAACCATTTCCTCCGATGAGGTCTCCACGATACGCAGTGTTCCGAGGCAAGCCACAAACACCAATGTTGCCAACAAACTCTCCGCAGGAGGGATCCGTTTCGCCACTGATGCCAGTAAATGAAGCCTCTGACTTGCCACACTGATATTTCATGCCTCGTGGTCCGTATATGTGCTGAACCCATTCGCGTAGCGTCTCTGTGCCAAGGAGACCGTCACTTGCACCTGGATCCACGATGATCCCTAGACGGGGTTTGCCTTGAATCGTGATGTAGACGGTTCCTTCCTGTTCAGCATACGCACGTACCACTTTTGATGAGAGCAAGTTCAGAGTATATTGAGATTGAAGCTTCTCGGCCAATGTACGCTGTCTCGGAGGTGTCTCCATTGCTGTAGCTGTGGAGGAAACCTCGGGTGTAGATGGCCAGGTTGTCTGTGATGTAGCACCGTACTGCTGTGCCAAACGTTCGGCCAGTGTCAGACCACTTGTTGAAGCTGAAGGTTGGAAAGATCCTGTGGTCCTGCCCGATGGTACTGGTGCTTTGAAACCAAGATGCGGAGGCTCTATCTTCGGGTCTTTCTTCCAGGAATGATTGGATGCTGTACTGTACCGACCTTGTTCCTGAAACTTACTCGAGGATGCCGTCGCTCGCTGGTAGTCATGGTGGTGCTCGTAGCGCTGCTGATCTAGCTCGGTGGTGATGTCATCGGATTCTTCCAGAATGCGTGGTTGTGTCGGTATCGTACTGGCCATGGACGTGGTCGTGCCTGTAAGACCGCCTTCTGCTTGATCCGGTGAGTCGCCGTCAAGATGAGGTAGACGATGCCAGCTTGCAGCGGACATGCTGTGGTAACCATATGACGATGTTGAACCACCAGAACCAGATACTTCTTGATTTGCATAGTGACGGCTGCCAGATTTGCCACGTCCATGTCCTTTCGGACGATGCTGCGGTGGTGATGTGGCTTGTTGTTCCTTCTCCTTCGTTGGGCACATCTCACTGCGATGCCATTTGCTGCCGCATCTGTTGCATCCGTTGGATGCGCCACCTTGATTACCTTTGCCACCATAGTTTGGAATAAACTTATTGCCCTTTCGTTTGCCTTTGCTCTTGCCTTTGCCTTTGCTATTGCGTCGAAATCCTTTGCCACCGCTGTGTCCTTTACCTCGTCCTCTACTTTTGCCGCCTCCGTAGTATGTCGCGTAATCTTCGATGGTGAGCTCCTCTATGCATTCGCCATCATGATCATATTGCAACCAGGCGTCATCATCAACCATGTAGTACCATTCGCCGTCGATGGTGGCGCTCCATCCTTCATCCTCTGCCCAGCCCCATTCGTAGTCGTTGAGATCGTAGGCTTCGTACCAGATCTCGTGATAATCATTGATGTCGTGTTCGCCACTGTCCGGGTCGACGTAGAGTGCCCAATCTTGATGATGTTGTGATTGGTCCTGTTTGCCCATGCGCATCATGAGGCCACGAATTGCTTGATACTGCGACAGGTCACCTCCGACATGCAGTTTGATGTCGTCGATCTTCCTGTCCTGCAGGTCGGAGTTCTTGAGGAGGAAGTGCGATTTGCCTACCATGTTCATTTGAAGACCGCCTTCTTCACAGGCGTCGTCGAAAGCCATCTCGTATTGTGCAATCCATGTAGTGAGATCACCGTTGCCGCGTCTGCAATCGAAGTAGCCGTCGAGAACGATGCCGATGCGATCCTGATCGTGCAGCTCGTAGATGGTCTTCAGCTTGTCCAGGAACTGCCTGATGCCACTGTGTTCGCCTTCTATGCCCGCAGCCGGGTTCGCGGTCACTGACGGGAGAGCCATCGCCTCGTCGCCTCGATAAGATGTTCCATTTCGGACAATGGTATAGCTCATGGCCTGCGTGGACGGTGGTCCTTTCAATCTACTCACAATCAATGGTCCGATGCGCTCCTCACTCATCTCATCGGTGATTCTCCACCACAGTCGTAGCTTTTGCATGTACTTCCGGAAAGTGTAGCCTCGCACGTTGGGCTTCCAGCCTGGCGGAACGTTCTTGGTGAAATCCTCTAGACCAAGACCGCCTTTGTCATAGTCAGCTTGACCTGCCATCTTGTCGTCGCTGAAGTCGAAGAACAGAGTAGGGTCTCTAGAATACCAGCTGACAGTCTCCAAGGATGTGAAACTCGTGAAGTGGAACTCACTGTCGTGGTTCTCGATGCAGTGGTCTGCGTACAGCTTCTCGTACCCAGTGCCGTGGAAACTCGCGGGGTCGCCGTGGGCGTGGTACACCACGCCAATGATGAAGGTGCTGATGTTCAGCATGAAGTGCTTCGGAATGCCGAAGCCGTCGAGCGCCTCGTGGCGCGGATCGTGCGCGCGGCTGCGCGCCGAGGGCCGGGATTGGCGTGGAGCTGACCGAAGCCAGCTCCGCTACCAGAGTTAGCTTATGAATGCTTTTCTGGATGACTTGAGCCGCGATGTCGCGGAGCATTTCACTCTTCAGTTCATTCTGAACACTCTACTCTGTCTGCTTATAATATCCTCTACCTAACTCCAGGGGCCTACTGATATCCTTACTGAGGGGGGGGGGGCAGGAGAGAGGGGTGGGGGGGGGACAGGCGAGAGAGGGGGAGGGAGAGAGGGGGGGGTGGACAGGAGAGAGGGGAGGCGGGGGACAGGAGAGAGGGGGGGTGGGGAAAGGAGAGAGGGGGGGGAGGGACAGAAGAGAGTGGGGGGGGGGGGGGACAGGAGAGAGGGGGGGGGACAGGAGAGAAGGGGGGGCAGGAGAGTGGGGGGGGGGCCGGGATCATCACCATCTCCATCACCATCACCATCACCATCGTCACATCACCATCATCAGCATCATCATCATCATCAGCAGCATCAGCAGCAGCAGCAGCAGCAGCAGCAGCATCAGCATCAGCATCAGCATCATCATCATCATCATCATCATCATCATCATCATCATCATCATCATCATCATCATCCGAAGCGCCCCGGATCGGCGGCACTGGCCGGAGGCCACTACAATATGAGCATCGACGGAGGAAGTATAGAGAGGGTCTCGGAGCAGGAGGATGAAAGGGAAACGAAGGCGGATGCGGAGCAGGAGGAGGAGCAAGACGAGGACTTTTGACGATGAGTACTGAGAAAAAAGAGTGCTAGGATAATGCACGCTGGACTTAGAATGAGAAATGCAAGAGATATGGAGCCAGGAGGAAGCGGAATCGCATCGAGGAGGGGACTAGAGAACAATGACGATTGATGATGCATGGCGAGTGACGGAGAGGAAGATGATAGGGGAGGACGAAAGTGAGGAACACAGAGAAGGAGGATGGGAGGCTGACGACGAGTAGTGATGAAAGGAGAGGGGAAGCGACGATGGTTGATGATATAATGTCTTGCGATAAGCAAGGTGGACATTGCATAGCGAAGCCCGGCGAGGAAAGAGCGGAAAGGGAAACGAAGCGTGAGAATTGACGATGAGCTCACGAGGGAGTCAATGAAAAGGCACCGTATCTAAACGTATCCATGTATATCAACTGGAAGTTCCGAATCAGTGTGTTCGTAGCCGTCGTACCCAAACATATGTAAACGTATCCATACGTATCAAAAATCACAGCGTCTCTAAATACCTGGATGAATTAGGATGTCCATATCTCATCATATCTAAAAAGTATCCATTCGCACCCAAACACATCAAATAATCATAGATAATCTACACATATCTAAACGCATCTAATTTCATACAGAAGTTTGGCAACACAAATAATGCCCCCAGCACCGTTTTTAGATACTGATTGGGGCATCCTGAAATGCAGCAACTCCAAAAAGGAGAACGGGCCGATCATAGATACGCTAAGATGCCTTGCAGGGATTGGGTTTCCGGGACGCATGCGTGCGGTCCCACTGGGGGCTTCGGTGGAGCTCCCTACGGGGCCACGAAACGCAGTACTGGGTGGGTGAAAATGCCAAATTGGGTTTCTGGGACGCATGCGGGCGGTCCCACTGGGGGGCTTCGGAGGAACTCCCGAGTGGAAATGCCAAATTGGGTTTCCGGGACGCATGCGGGCGGTCCCACTGGGGGCTTCGGTGGAGCTCCTATGTGGCCACGAAGCGCTGTACTGAGTGGGTGAAACGCAGGGAGGAGGGAGGAGGGGGACGAAGGAAGGAGGGAGGCACGCGGGGACCGTCTCTTCAAATATCGCTCGCAGACGCCTAAGATAGCCTCCAGACCGCCCAAGAAAGCTCCAAGAGAGGCACAATTCAATGATTTGTCGTACGATATTGAAACATTTGGGCGTTTCCGCCGTCTCGGGTTCCCGACTGTCCAAGACGGCACAAGAAGCCCCCAAGATCGCCCCAAGACGGCCCCAGCGGTCCCCGAGAGGGTGCCGAGACAGCCGAAGAAGCAACCAAGACGGCCCAAGACACCTCAAAGACGGCTGAAGAAAGCTCCAAGAACGCCCCAAGAGGCTCCCGGAGGGGGAACACGAACCGACTGTTCGAGCTCTCCGCCCTCAGGCCCCCAGGAGGCCCCCAAGAGGCCCCAAGGATGCCCCCAAAGAGACTCCCAAAGGACTCCCAAGAGACTCCCAAGAGGCGTCAAAACTGCCCTCCAGAGGCCCCCGAGAGCCCTCCGAAGAGACCTCCAGAAGCATCCGTGGGGACTCTGACCCACAAACCAGGCACGGTGGCGGGATGGGCCCAACGACAGAAGACAACAATATGGTATGATGCTGGATGCGAACTCATCAAGGCCCAAATTCTGTGGCCCTGGCCCGTGGTCTCCCGCGTATGGTCTCCCGCGTGTGCAGTGCAGCCTAATACTCTAATTACGCACTCCTTACTTATGCTGCTCATAGTCTGCTGCCGCCGGGGTGCGATCAAGTGTTTTCTGCCTCCAGCCACTTTCGCCTTGAGCTTGCATGTACTGCCCCAGCGGGCCCACAGAAGGCCCGCGTGGCCCGAGATACCCCAGCGCGGCAAAGAGCCAAGAGGATCCCAAAGGAACCCCCAGAGAAGTTCAAGAGGGCATATCCAGGGGAGCAGCGGCGGCGACAACGATGACGACGGCGACGAGGGAGACGACCACGACGACGACGACGACGTCGACGACGACGGGGACGGCGAGGGCGCCGTGCGCGAGCGGTCCTCCAAATCCTGGGTGGAGATCGCGCCGAGTTCGGCCGACGGGTCGTCCTGGCAGTCGCCTTTCGGGCGCGCGTCGCCCGACCCAGGCGAGCATGGGCGGGGGAGCAGAAACCTCACGAGTTGCGCGCAGATGGTTCTCCGTATGCTCGAATCGACTGCCAGTGCCGTCGCTGGGGAGGGGTGGCTGCACGCCACCTCACATAGTTTCGAAGGAGCTCCAGGAGCCCCCCCAAAGATGTACTCCGAAACGACCAGCAGACTGTCCCCCTAGAGGCCCCGGAGGCTACCAAGAGGCCGCCAGGAGGCGTCAAGAGACTTCCAAGAGGCAACGAAGATGCATCCACGAGCCCCCCAAGAAGCCCCCAAAGAGCCCTCCAATTGATCTCTGGTTCACGACACAAGCCAGGTGGCGGGATGGTGCATATACCCTTGGCTCCGACGTCGTGCTTATTTTTCAGAGCGGGCATTCTCTCCAGAATTCAGTCTCCAGGGGCCGTGTGCTGGCCCGAAGTACCTGCCACCGTGCCCTGAGGCACGAGTTGGAGTGTCCGCAGGTCTCTTCGACTTCTCTGCGCGTAGCACCCCGCGATTGGGGATCGGAGCGAGGGGGCGGTCGCGGGGTGGGTCGCGGGTGGGTCGCGGGAGTGGATCGCGGGGTGGGTCGTGGGTGGGTCGTGGGCGGGTCGCGGGCGAAGACAACAACAACAACGCAACAACACAACGAGCAGACTCCGCCGGACGGAACGCCACTTCTGCCACGCACCCATTGACGATGAACGACACTTCGGCCTCCTCACTCTGTTGAAATGCTGTAACTTGATATGCTTGATGGGCGCAGCCCAGGGTTCCGTGCGCTCCTCGGCGCTCCTTTGGGTTGCTCGCGCGACTTTTCCAGTGGCCATGGGCGCGTTGCCTTGTTCGGGACATGCATGTCCAACACTGCCTGAGATGGACCCGAGGACCGTCCTAGAGCCCTCTTGGGCGCCTCCTGGGCCGTCTTTGAGGCCGTGGAGGGCGGCCAAAGAAGCCAAAATTGACAAAATCCATGTGCTTTCGCATGGGCGACTCATTACCACCGTTTTCGGCCTTCAGAGCATCCAAGACGGCTCGAGAGAGGCCCAAGATCGCCCGCAAACCGCTCAAGAGCCCCCCAAGAGGGCTCCCAGAGGCCCCCAAGACCGCCCCAAGAGGGGGAGCACGAACAACAATTGTGAGCCCTCCGCCCCAAGATGGCCGGCCCCCGATATGCTCCCAGGAGGCCCAAATCCGCAAGATGTCCTCCAAAGGGCCCAAGAAGGACCCGTAAAATTCCCAGGTCATGGGTCTTCCCGCTTCAAGACTGCCAAGATGGCTGAAGATGGCCTCGAAAATGCCTCCGATGACCCCAAGATTTCAGCAAGATGTCTCCAAGACAGTCCAAGATGCACCCAAGATGGCCCCAAGATAGCCCAAGACGGTCCATGGCCCCCCATTGGCCTCCGAGAGAGCCTCCAAGAAAACCCGAAGAGAAATCCACGGCTGGGGGAGCACATAATCTGATACTCCGGATTCCATAATAAAGTAGGGGGGGTCACATTTGGCGGGGGGGTCTGATTTGAGCTGTCTTGCAGGGTTCGGGGGGGTCTGGGCAAAGGGCCGCCCTTTCATGGATGGTCTGGGAGGGTCTAACATTTCTCGTCTGGGAGGGTTGAGACCCCCTCCCTTTTATTACGAAATCTGGAGTAGCTTGGCAGAGCTCTGGCCGCAACGTTCGGCCACATAGGGCGCGTCCAGAGGCAGAGCAACGGCGGTGATTCGCAGCAGGCGCCTTCGCGAATGGTGCAAACTGCTGCGACGGAACACCCGTCCCCTGGTGAACTGGTCGAGAGCTCTGGGAGGCCACACATCAGAAAAACACCACAGCCGAGGCTGATTGGAAAGGACACGCGAGAGGGCACAGGACCCTTCCGAGGCCCACATTGCCACAGGAAGGTGTGGGTCGCGGAACACAGGACACAAGGGGGCCCCTGATTTGGCAAGGTCGACCTACGGATCAGCCTCGACTGCACTGCCGTCTGAGCTGGCCGTCTGAGCCGTGCCTCAAGAGACACGGAGTCGGGAACGGCACCCCGTTGGGGGCCTCAGCTGCGCCCAGGTGCACGAGAAGCGGAGAAGAGGACCTACGCGAGAGCCTCGGGAGCATGGGGCCCATCGCAAAACCACGCCTTGACCCTAAGTACTGCGACATTCCGACCGCACGGGGCGGAGATCAGGAAGCACGCGCGCGTGCTCTGGGGGGAGCCATCCGACCAAGCGCGCGCTGCGAGTCCAGCCTTCAGACGAGGCGAGGCATCCCGGAGCAGGGCGCGAGGCGAGAGAGAGTCAATGACTCGTTTTGAGGTCTGTCCTCGTCGCCACGACAGGCTGCAGCGCTCAGAATTCCAAATTATTTGAAGGCTGCAACCTTTGGCAGGGTCGTGCATCTACGTTGTTGGGGACGAGCGTTGCGTCGGAAGCTCAATTGGCTCTTCCGCGCGGACCCTAGCTCTTGCTTGTGAGAGCGTTGCAATATGGTATTACAGCAACTCGTCGCCCTTCGACTGTTTTTTTAGAACGCGTCGACGTGGCCCATGTTGAAGGGGTGGTACAGCGTCTTCCTTCTGAGTCAGCTACCACATCAGAGATAAACTTTTCGGGTGCAATGCTGCGTCTAGGTTGAACTTCTTCCGCGAGTCGCCACCCGTCTCCTCGTGGCCAAAGAAACGGTGGTGGTCGACCACAAAGGCTCGGATGCCCTCGTCTCCAGACAGACACTGCTTCGACACAACGTGGTCGATTATGTTCTGGGCGAAATTGTGCGGGTTGGCCTTCAGACACTTCAACAACTTGGCGGCGCCCGCGCCCGTCACCAAATAACTAGACATCCACACATTGGGGAGCGGCTCACCTACCCACCCCTTTCTCACTTCTCGAATCCCGAGATCATCGTCGACCCGTGTGCCACGTGGCCTCAGGACCGTCAGAGCCAAGTAGTCGAAGTCGCCCACTGCAGCGATTGCCGAACACGTTCCGTTCAACGACTCGGTCGTAAAGAGCGCATTGTCCTCCATTGCTAAAACGATGTCGCTCGGGCCCACTTGCCGCGCTATCTGCTCCCAGAGAGTTATGTGCGCGAGAGCTGCACCGACGTCCCCGAGGCCCCGCCCTCTGGGGTCCAGGATGTAGCCTTTCTCAACACTGCGCTGCACAATCTCGGGGTGCTCCTTGCAGATCACCCCGGGCCAAATGCTCCTGTTCGCAACCACATGCAAATCTCGCCCCCTGCCGGCCCAAGCAACACTTGGGCACACAATTCAACCTTCCCCGCTGCTGGTGTTTCCGGACATCTGGCCCGCAGAAGTGGGGTTCGCATGCGGTTGCCGATCCTCAGCCAATCGATCTGCACGCCCGTGGCGAAGGCACTCTCCTTTATGCGGTCGAGCTTCCAGGTGTCATTCAAGACGTGGGCCATCTGGATGCCTGCAAGCCCCCTGCGCCTGATAGAAGCATCGGGGGGCTCGGGACGAGGAAAGAGAGTGAAAGAGAGAGGAAGACAGGAAGAGAGAGAGAGAGAGGGAGAGGGAGAGAGGGAGCTATCTTCGGCGTCGCGGGCCTCCCGAAACGGTCCCATGACACACGCCCAAGACTGCGTGCGGACCAGGAATACTCCGCGGCGCGATCTCTCCCAGCCGCCAGAAAAGGCCTTGGCAATCCCTCTCTCGAATGCCTGCCAGACTAACCGCACCAAACCCATTGGGCGACCTAGCGGGTTTGGACACCGCTGGGGAGTCCAGACCCACGGGGTCTCTCTTGATGGGCCGCTTTTCCACTACCACCACTACCATAGGTAGGAGATGGAGCAGGAGGAGGAGGAGGAGCAGGAGGACCTCCCCATCCTCTCTTCTCCCCCGTCCTACTTATGGTAGTGGTGGTGGAGAATTGGCCCATCATCTCTCCCAGCCGCCAGAAAAGGAGTCTGAGCTACCCCTCTTGAATACTTGCCAGTCTGACCGCACCAGACCCACTGGGCGACCCGGCGGATTCGGACACCGCTGGGGAGTCCAGACCCACGGGAGCTCTCTCCCACCAGAATGGAGGTCTTGGTAACCCCCCTTGAATTAGAGGCCTCCTAGATGGAGTCGGAGTAGATTGGGAAGGAGGATCGCGCCGCATCGGCGATGCATCGGCGATGCATCGGCGATGCATCGGCGACGTCGGCGATGCATCGGCACCGTCGACGTGAAGCAAATCGGGTTCCACAACGAGCCGCATCGGCGATGCATCGGCGATGCGGCGCGATTTTCCGACCCCATCTACTCCGACCCCATCTAGGAGGCCTAGAAGAAAGAGGTCTGGGCAACCCCTCTCGAATACTTGCCACACTGACCGCACCGACCCTCAAAAAGCCCTGGGATTGAAAAACAACCCGCCACTGGTAGTGTATATGTTCCAGTTCCCGATGATTGTTTCACAACGTGGATCCCGGAGGTCTCGATCCTTTCCTCAGGACCCGTTTCTCATCCCGAGCTCTCTTGTTTTACGCTCCTGGGACCTGGCGAAGGCCCCCTGGTGGACCAACAATGGCCGAAAACCTCCCGTCATGATTTTCGCCACGACTCGAGGGGGCCTGGGAGAACAGAAAGCTACTGCTCCCGCTGCGCCCCGGACCTCTGTTGAAGTGCGTTTTGTTGACCAGAACTCCGAGCAGAGCCCCGCCGTGGCGCCGAGATCTGTCCAGGACGAGCAGGGAGGTATCTGCACATCTGCCTCCCCTGAACCACAAAGAGCGCCCCAACGCCGTCCAACCGTCCCAAGACACGCGACAGTATGATTTGATCCATCTGTGGCCCCAGGGAGGCCCCGACCGCTTCCCCAGGGAAAAAAACTGTCGCCCCAGATGCACTTTGGGCCCCGGGGCCGAGCTTGGACCCCCTCCCTCTTTCTTCAACCGAAAAGCATGGATGTAACTGGTTGGAGATGAGATGCAACACACGCGTAAGCTCTTACATTCTATTATACTGGAAAAAACCTGGATACTATAGGTCTATCCTAAGTTAGTCAAGCAGTACATAGTTATGGGTTTTGTTTAATCCAGGTGGATGAAAATATCGGTGTCGTGCGTTATACATATATTATACAACCTGCTTACCATAATCCCGCATTATGATTCACGAATTCATGGTTACGTATTTGGTCTTATCCAAATAGGTTCCGCTCGATACTATTTAGCTAATCGTACTTAGCTGAGCTAGTTAACTGAACTCAGAGAAGTTATCTATCCAAAGTATTGTATGTACGATTCCCGCATCGTGCATCGCAAGGTAAACAATTTCAGACGTGCTATCTAATGTGTTACATATGTGTTGCCTACATCGTGCATGGCATGGTAAGGATTTGCTGACAGGACGTGTGAATAACATTACTTGGACTTGGCGTTGACACCTGCGGTCTGTCTATTGCCATTTTGTGTTCCCCTCGGGGGAGGGGAGCTGCCCACGACACCGCCACGTCGGCTCCAAGAGGGGGAACGGTCGACTCTCCCCGGGCGAGGGGAGCGGCCGCGATCCCTGGGGGAAGCCAATCTGCTCCTCCCCGGACACGGGGGGGAAGCCAATCTGAGCAACGTCGTCGCTTACTCGAAGGGAAGCCCCTTCCCTTTTATCCCTTCCCCCCGAGGGGGGGAGGGGCACGTGGGCGGCTCCCTTCGGGGGAGGGGAGCGGCCGCGACGCGGAGGGGAGCGGCCGCGACACGAGGGGGAAGCCAATATGAGCAACGTCGTACCTCAGTTCCCCGAAGGGAAGCCCCTTCCCTTTTATCCCTTCCCCCCGAGGGGGGGAGAGGGGGGGGGTCCCACCCGGATACCCGGGGGGGGAGCCACCCGGGCGGCTCCCTTCGGGGGAGGCGAGCGGCAGCGACGCGGAGGGGAAGCCAATCTGAGCCACGTCGGTGTTTACTCGAAGGGGGGGGGTCCCGGAGGGGGTCCCAAGGGGGGGTCCCGAGTCAGAATGCCACCCTCCCGGGGCCCATGGCCCGCCCTCTCCCTCCCACTTCCGTCGAGGGCCGAGGCCTCCAGGGTCGGCGGCACTGGCCGTAAGGCCATAGCAATAACATTACTCGGGACTTGGCGTTGACACCTGCGGTCTATTGCCATGTTGTGTTCAGGCGATTCGGGGCTTGTGTTTTTGCGGAGGACGGCAAGTGGTGCGTGCAACTGGTATGACGGACAGGTTTGACAAACACCTTGCGATGGCCGCTGCGGAAGTGAACCCAACATTGCTTGAGATGGGAGAGAGGAGAGTTGAACAAAAACAGACGGCGGCAGCGGCCGACATGATCGTTGGGACTATGTCTCGGGTCGACCTCGAGCATGTGGAGCGGGTCGAGCCCAGACACGCAGGACTCGCGGGCATTGAACGGCACTGCTGCCCCATCGTTTTCTGCTGCGCTCGCCCCTTCCTTCTCTCTCCTCGGCCCCGCCGTCGGAGCCCTCATCCCCCCCGCGGTCTTGGCCCCCCGCGCCCCTCGCCCGCCGCCCTGCCCCGCAGTCGGGGGAGCGGGGCGGGGCGCTCCCCAGGGGGCGGGGCACCGCCTCAGGATGCCACCCGGAGAGCCGAGAGGGGACAAAGCCTCGTCGGGTACTCCATGCACGCGCTCCTCTGCAAGATTGTCGGCGCGGGCTGGAGCTATGCGTTCGCCGCAGGCGCGCGCGCTGTGGAGGTGAGTCCTGACCCAAACGAATTCGAGGCGAAGTTCAAATTTCAAAAGAAACGTTCGGATCTGAGCGACGGTATGGTCGCCAGGATGTGCTAGCAGGATATGAGGATCTTAACCTTGGCAGGTTCGCGCACTACGGGGGGGCATCAGAGCCGTCGAGAATGAATGTCAAACGTTATTGACAGATCTTGCAGACGGTAATGGAAAGTTATCTTGAGAAATAATGGTTTCGAGTTGCCCTTCATATAGGGGACCGTTAGACAAGGGCATGCCGCGCACCATTATACGCCGCGGGTGCGCCAAGGCTATGCCAGGCATCGCTGATGTCATCCAGGATGCGAGTAACCAGACGCACGGCGCCCACCAGGTCGTTTCGTCGATTGCAGTTCTGCTTAACATACACGGAATGCCTAAATCAAACATCATCAAGTCTGGCGATGCTAAATAGCCTTGATCGCACAAGAGGGCGAGATGAGCGATCCAGAGTTGAGCGGCCATATATCGCACATGTGCAAATACGTTGAACCATGGAGCGGTGGGGATGCTGCGCACGTTCTTCATGAGTTGCAGTCGTTTCAGGGAAGCCTTAAGTTCAGCGGGAAAATTGAAGGCACGTCTTGGGGTATCCTCGCAGGCCCACCCCTTCATGAAGCCGCAGAGTACGTGACGGGTTGGGCCAAGGCAATGTTGTCAAACCCAAGGCAGTATTGCAAAAATGGTGTAATCAAGTTGTTCGTCAGCTCTGATTCCTCGGCACTCAAAACACCAGTCAAGATGTCGGTGGCAATGAATGCGGCAACATCTGTCAAGAAAACTGTCTCTCCGTCCAATTCCGCTCTCTCTCGGCCTTCCCGTCGGCCTTGTCTCCCCCTCCTCGTCCCCTGCCTCCTCCACATCCTCTTTCTCCTCCTCCCCCTCTTCCTTCTCTTGGCCCCCCTCCCCATCGCGTGCCTCATCGGCCTCCCCCGTCCTCCTCCTCCACCCCAGCCCTCCCCCGCCGCACCGTTTGTTTCTCTGGTGCCGCCAGGACTTCAAGGATATGAAGCACAAGGCAGCTGAGGGCGCAATTCGGTTGGCCGTGGACCGTGTTTGTCTTAACAACTCGCACCATTGCCCGTTGCAAGCGCATTGCGGGTCTTCGCCAAAGTTTCAGATTTCAAAGGCCACGGTAACATCCAATCTTGATAAAGGTCAATAGTGTTTTGTGCGTCTGCCACCACACGTGTTGGTTTCTGCCGACAAGGCGCCCCGCGGTAATGCCAATATCGGCGTTTCACATCCGGTGAACGGGTCAGGAGTGCACGCGTTCCTTACCCCGAAGATTGATCTGAATCGTGACTCAATGCTTCTGCCCCCTTCTGGTCGGCCCCTTTAGCAAAGGATTCGAAGGATTCGAACCTCGTCTGGGGCCAGATCGCCATTGAAGTGTGTGTGTGTGTGTTTTTTGTGGCAGCTGTGGAAAAGACGAAACCAGTCATTGTGCCACTCTTCACCAATTCGAAAGCCATCCAGGTTAGCCACGAGTTGCAGCGCCCCCCCCGAGGAGTCACAGGGCAACGCAGCTGGGGCCAGCGGCAGCCAAATAGTCGTGGCCATCGGCCCCTCCCCCCCCCCCTCGCCGACCCCATACCTGGGAAATTCCACCTCGTCCCCCCTCTTCGACCTCAGACCTTGGAATTACAATACAACGCAATTTTTGCCGAGGCGAGCTCGGTTGCTCCGAGCAGTGCGCGTATGCGTCGCTGGTCAACTCAATCTAGGCCCATCCCACCTCGGGCATTGACCAACGTCACGGCTCGGTTGGATGAATGTGGGACGGCGCCGCCGTGGGATCCGATTCCGCAGGGCATCGCAGTGTACCGAGGGGAGTCGCGGGCAACCACGTCGGACTCGAAATTGGAAATGCCATTCTGGACTTGGACCTATACAGTCTAGCCGTGCTGTGGCGGCGCATGCGACGCCAAAGCACGCGGCCGTTTTTGACATGTAATTGGGTCATTCTCTTCGCAATGGTAATCCTCATCATCCGACCTCCCCTCGCCTGCACTCCCCCCCCATCTTCCGACCACAACTATAAGCCCCAAGCTTTCCGTCGGGAGGAGGGGGGGCAGGCAGAGGAGGAGGGAGGAGGGAGTAGGGAGGATGAGGAGGAGGAGGGGGAGTAGGGAGGAGGAGGACGAGGAGGAGGAGGAGGAGGAGGAGGAGCCCCATGAGCCCTGTACGTAAGCCCAGTGGGCCCTTATGCGCCCCATGAGCCCCAGAAGCCATATGAGCCATAAGAGCATGCGCCCTATGAGCCCCATGCGCCCCATGAGCCCTAAGAGCCCTTTGAGCCCTATGGATTATTATGAGCCCTATGAGCCCCATGCGCCCCATGAGCCCTAAGAGCCCTATGGATTCTTATGAGCCCTATGAGCCCCATGCGCCATACGAGCCATCTGGGGCCCATGAGACCTAAGGAACCATATGAGCCCTATGAGACCTACGAGCCCTATGGGGCACATCAGCCCAATGAGCCCGATGAGCCCTATGAGACTTATGAGCCCTATGGGCCCTATGAACCCTATGAGCTGTATGAGCCATGTGGGTCCCATGTGCCTTTATGAGCCCTTTAAAACCCCAACGAGCACGATGAGCCCAATGAGCCCCATGAAGCCCATGAACCCTATAAGCCCTATAAGCCCCACCCCATGACTTTTCAACTTTTTGAAAAGTCCCACACGTGGTCCCATTGACCTGGCCCATTGATGTGGGCCACTGTTATGGCCCCATGGAAAAGTCCCAAGAGGGCCCAGCTCAAAGGGACAAACTGAGGGACGTTTCACCATGGCGTGACAAGTCAAGGGGGTGAGAAGGAGAGAAGGGCGCACGCGCGCATACTTTGCTTTGCTGCATGCATCGTAGGAGCCTTGTTTGCATCAGAAAGCGAATGATTGAGCCACGTAGCGCCGGGTACGCGGCAAACCCGAAGACGGCGCGGTCGTCCGTCACCCCCGTTGGCCCCGGGGCGCCAGACACCGAGGGGCCCCGTTGGGCGGCCAGACCAGATCGGATCCCCCCCTCGGCGTTGCCCCTCTGAGAAGCGGCAATGACGGTGTGCAGCAAACAGATGACGCGCAACAGCCCGCGCCTCCCCCCAGAGTCCTCACACGACACAGAGCGATCTAGGGGACGGGGAGGTCTACAACTGCGGGGGACGTATACAAATGAAGAGAAAACACACACAAACACAACACGTAATAACTCCCCGCTTTTCACCACGTGTCGCGCGATTCATGGGCCCGTGCTTGGCCCCCGAATTGAGGTCTCAAGCCCATGAGGCAACTCGCTGTGTAATTCATCGCCGCAGCAACCATCGTATCATGCGTAGCCGTTTTGGCTCAAGGCTGCTGTAAACGCACCGTGCTTTGTTCAGTGCAGCAGGTGCTCTGTGCGGCCATGGCACTCGCCCAACTCAACTGCGCCACGATCGCCAAAGATGACGTCGAGGACCCGGCCCCGCATAACTCATGGATTGCCCCATACGAGGACATCCACGGGCACGCGTGGGTGACCATCCGCAAGGGCGACAGCAGGTTCCGTAGGTCCACCGACTACGAGTTCTCGGTGTTGGACGAGCTCGTGAGGCAGCGCAACGAGAAGACGGACGAGTTGATGGATGCCGCCGAGGCTGCTCGCGCAGCTCAGGACCCACTCGCGGAATGTCAGGCAACGCCCACCCCAGCGGCAAAGAAGCTCCGTAGGGCGTGGCTGTTCGACGAGATCACGTCACGGCAACGATCACCACTGATGACGGCGGGGTTCACCAGGTCAATGCGCGAACCAGCGCGAACAAGAGGGAGATGCTCCGCATGGAGCTCACCGAGGAGAACTTGGTTCTCCTCACCAAAGTGGCTGTCCTCCCTGGCCCGCCGCTGATGCCGCCCGAGATCAAAGTCCCGCACGTGTTCTGGCTGCCGTGCCGTTCCTCTCTTCGCACGTTGTACCATTGCAAGGTCGGCCTGAGATAGACTCGTACATCCATTGAGGTGGAGCGCGGGAATGACTTCCAGAAAAGGACCGATGATGCGGCCGAGCTCCTGAGCAAGTGGTATACTGATCATCGTGAGGAGCCTGCTAAAATTGGCGCGGATGTTGAGAGCGTGGATGAGTGGCCGCGCTGGGGCACTGCGCGGCGCTGAGGCCGCGATTGGGGGTTTCGTGCGTGCCAGGGGCACGGGCCGATGCAATCCCGCACCTCTTCTGCGTTGCTCGTATTTTGGCAGCGGGGTGCGCCCGAGCTCGCGGGCGAGACGCTGCCTGGGCCCTGTCAATACGAGAAGCAGCCGTATTTGAATGACATGACGCGTGCAACCATAGCGCAGCAATAAACATCATGATCACCATCGGACAGGCTTCAGCATGTAAAGACGTTTGATTTCGGAGTCAATTGGCCAGTGACTCGAGCGCACTGGTTGGCGCTCGCGGCGGCCGAGTGGAATGCGCAGCTCACCGGATTGGGTCGCGATGTAGTTCAGGGCTCATGTCCGTCGTCGCCCCCCTGTGGGGGACGAACCTCGTTCGGCTGGTGAAAACTTCAGCATCACATCAATTTGCGGCTTAAACCCGTCAGTGCAATAGCAAGCGAGGATCGCGCCCCTCCAGGGGGTGGACAAACGACGTTCGTCGCCCCCAGGGGAGCGACGAACATGCGGGGGGGCTTCTCAGGATAGTCTGGGCACCTATACCAAAGCTTGCGCTCCTAGTTGCCATTTTGGCTGCAATACTGCGCGCGCGCACTCGTACCTCTGCACCGCCGCCATTCCACTTCCGAGGGTGGCGGCATGCCAGGTGCAGGCATGCCCGGCGCTGGCGACGGCCGCAGTGGCGGAGTCGACATCAGGTTCACCGCTGCTGACAAGGAGCGCGATGCCGAGTCGAACCCGATGTCCAGCGCGAAGCCCCCGTCCAAGCTGCAGCCCAGCGGCGCCGCCGAGCCCGCTCTGGACGCGGGGTCGCGATCGGCCCTTGGTGGCGGGACGACTCAGTCATCGGTTGCGACTCTTGGCGACGGTGGAGATGCAGGCGATGGCGATGACGAGGCCGCCAAGCTCGAGGCAGCGATGCTCGCTGCTGCTGGAGGGGGCAACGAGGGCGAGGGCAAGGCCAACGGCAAGGCCGAGGGCGAGGCCAAGTCCAAGGCCAAGGCCAATGCCCAGGGGAATCAAGGGCGTCGTAGCGGTAGCAGCGACTGCCCCCGCTTGCCCGCCCTGCTCCAACCCAGCCGCAGCCAGGGGGAGGGGGGGGGGGCGAGGAGGAGGAGGACGAGGGGACGGGCAAGGGAGAGAGGGGCCAGCCCATTGTTGCCTCTCTCTTGCGCGCGCGGCTGCGCAGGCAAGGGACTCGCCCAGAAGGCGTGCTACAAGGACAAGCCGTCGCCGAAGGACTGCAAGGGTAGGAGCGGCAACGCTTTCTGTAGCAGAGCGCACGGCGCAAGCAAGACCAGGGGGAAATCAGTTGGCATGACCGCCCCGCAGGCCACGTCTTTTGCCCGGCAAGTCTGGGACGACGCAGTGGCCGTGCGCGATGAACACGGCGGGCAGTGACGTTCGACTTTCGTTGGAGCCAGGCTGCTAGCATGCGTCGGCGCATGCGCCAACGCAGTGGGGGTGCTTCTGGGGGCCGCTCGCAATGTTGGCGCGCCACCCTGCTCAGGCGCGGGCGGCTTCTGTCTCGAGTCGCAAGTGGCGGCAACGCGCAGCGCCATCAGGATTGCACCCGCTACACTAGTAGCAGCTAGCATTAATGTGCGAGGCAACATCAGACCTCGCCCTCGAACTGTTTCCTCGCCCCAAGTGCAGAGAAAGCAATAATCCCACTTAGGGTGCGGGGAAACAAACGTGGGAAACCAGTTTCGGAAACTGGTGTCCCTCGCGCTTTGGGGCACCCGATCCCCATGGGCCCGCCCCCTCCTCCGCCCCGCGCGGGGGCGCCCAGAGTTCCTGGGCCCTTTTTTTCACCGTTTCCGAAAAATGCCCTTTGAAAATGGAAACGGCAAAAAAACGGCGACCAGAAACGGCAAGAAAACGGCTCCAGGATTGGACCCGGAGCCGGAACCGGTCAAAAAACGGCGACGGAACCGGTAAAAAAACAGCGTCGGAACTGGCAAAAAACTGCAAAACGGAACCGGTCAAAAAACGGCCCTGTCGTTTCCAGGGCCCACTAAGGGGCGGCTCGAACAGATGCGTGAAGTAGCGGCCGCCAGGGCTCGGGGGGCCCTGCCATCCTGGGACCCCCCCCCGCAGCAAACAACGCGAATAACATGCGCTCGCAATGCGGAACAAAACCGAACATGTCAACGACGCCAGTCCTTGGCGCAATCGTTAAGGAAAGATGCTCACATCGCATGCGCGCTTACCAGCAACGGGCACTCATGACCTCCTCCCTCTCATCACCATCGAATCTCCCCTCCCGCTGCGCTTGATGATGCTGCTACTCCGCATCGCTCTCCCATCCCAAGAACGCCCCCCTACGCGCTCGCCTCCATTGTCTTATCTTGGGTGAAGCTGGGGGGTCTGAACTATTGGGGGGGGGCAGAATCAACTGCACTTGTGCACGACACTTGTGCCATCAAGTGGTTTTGGCGGCTAAACTTGAAAAATCAACTGGGTAAATCAACTCAAACTCTGAAACAACTTGTGACATCAACTAGAATCCGAGTCAACTTGTTAAAGCAACTTGTGAAATCAACTCGAATCCGAATCAACTTGTTGAAGTAACTTGTGAAATCAAGTTCTTGTAAATTCCTCTTGGTTTGCAACATTCCGAATCAAGTGGAACGTTGGGCCCGAATTCGAAGACACTCTTGCTAAGTATGTGTGTGGTTATTGCGATTGCTGTCGGCATCATCAGCGTATGATTTGCAATACCCATAATCATCATTACCATCAGCAGTCAATGATCCTGCTCATCATCATTATGGTCCTCCTCCTCTTCCTCCTCCGCGTCCTCCTCCTTCTGCTGTTGCTCCTCCTCCTCTTTCGTTTCCTCCTCCTCCTCCTCACCCTCACCCTCCCCTCCTCGGGTTGCCTACGGCCTCGAGAGGAACCGACGGGTTGGGCGAGGCGTCGCCGTCGACTCGAGGCGTCTCCCCGCAGGACGCCAGAGGAGGAGAGGAGGAGGGGAGGAGGAGGAGGAGCAGGAGAGGAGGAGAAGAGGAGGAGCAGGAGGAGGACGAGGAGGGGGAGGAGAAGGAGGAGGAGGGAGGAGGAGGGACGAGGAGGAGGAGGAGGAGGAGGGGAGGAGGAGGAGGGGAGGAGGAGGAGGAGGGGGAGCAGGAGGAGTAAGTAATGTACTAAGTTGGGGGCCTCTTTGAAGCCTCTTGGGGGCCTCTTTGAGGCCTTGAGCCGGCCCTCGAGCGCTCTATGGTGCCTCTTTGAAGCCTCTTGGGGGCATCTTTGGGGCCTCCTAGGGGCCTCTTGGGGGCCTCTTGGGGACCTCTTGGGGGTCTAATTTACTATCTTTCTGGGTCGCCGCCTCCCGCTCTCTGACTGTCAGCCGCCAGAGAGCGCCCCTAGTACTGCTGCTGAGCACACCGTGCGACGCAAGAAAGGGAGAGAGAAAGTGAGGATGAGGATGAGGATAAGGAGAAGGGAGGAGGGGAGGAGGTTATAAATATCAGCAGTCTGGAGGCTGATCCAGAGCCCCGCCCGAACGGTACTGGCTTTGGTCTGGCATCCTCGTTCATCCTCTTCTTCTTCTTCCTCCTCCTCCTCCTCCTAGCCTCAACCTTGACATCATCATCATATGATGTGTCAGCCAGTACTTGCCAGCACAGCTGGCATCAAAACACAACTAAAATCACGCGCGCCTCGCGCGCTTGATGGAAGGCCTGCTGCCACCATCTGACTCGATCTCGCGCTTGGCCTCGGGCGCTGCTGGGCTGCCGGCCTTGTCGCCCGCGCTGGCCTTCTCGCCAGTGCTGGGCGCCGACAGCGATCCCGAGGCCGAGCGCTCGCTGACAGCGCCTGAGGCCTTCGCCTGGGGCGTGCTGCACACGCTCGAGGCGGCCGCACTATGTGCAGGAAGGCTCGCGACCTCCTGCGAGAACGAGGCGGCGCCCTCCGAAGACTGGAGGGTTCCGAAGGGGTGTTTTGAGAGGGTGGTTTTCCAGAGAGCTCTCCAGGAGCTTGGGGACCCTGCCAAAATAGGGGGTGCGAAGCCTCTGGGGGCCCTGGGGGAGCCCTCCTGGAAAGCCCCCCTTCTCAAAACAACCCTTTGGAACCCTCCAGGACGACAAGGCGCGCAGCTCCTGCCACAGGCCCACCGGCACGTCCTTGTTCTTCTCGACGTTGTTGGCCGTCAAGAACTGCTTGGCCAGCATCGGGCCATTCGGGCTGGTCCGCCACGAATCCAGGTTCTTGACGGCCTTGATCAGCACAATGACCTGGCTCGCCTTCGCCTTTAAGAGGCTTGCTGAGAAACGCTGCCGTACCCTGGACCCTCAAGTTACCGAAGATACCTGCGACATGGGATCCTCACGATTTTGATCTAACAGCCTCTGGACTCTTGAGTCCGATGTGCATCAAAATCGTGAGGATCCCAGGTCCCAAGTATCTTCACTCCTCTTCCTCCTGCTTCCCCTCCTCCTCCTCCTCCTCCTCCTCCTCCTGTCCTCCCTTCCTCCCTCCTCCTCCTTCTCCTCCTCGTTCTCCTCCTCCTCCTCCTCCTTCTCCTCCAGGCTGCGTTTCTCAGCAAGCCCCCTGCTGGGCCATGGTAGAAATCCCGATGGCGACGCTCGCACTCGTGACGTCGTGCTTGGACACGTCGGGGCTCAGCAAGAGCAGCTTCTGCGCCCTCGTCATGAGGCTGATGTCGCCGTGGATGGCGTTGTACGCCGTCGCTACCTCCGAGTAGCTCTTCAGCAGGACCTTCTCCGCGATCTTCTCGTTGAGCTTGCCGCTCGAGCTGTCAAAGCACGCGTTCATGTCGGGCGTCTTCGTCTTGCAGACCTCCGCGTCTTCTGACAAGACCTCCGCCATCATGTTGAGCAGCCTGTCCTGGCACTTGCCAGAGAACACCGACATCGCCGCAGACCACTGCCTCACATGGGATACCTCCAAATCCAGAGTACCAACCCATCCAGACCGCTCCAACTCGGCAATCTCGTCCGATAGTAGCATCTCGTCCATGCGAATGAGCATCCTCTGAAATATCGCCTGCACGAACACGAAGTGACCGAAGAGCGTCGTCTTGTTGGGACGATCCTTCTGGCCGTCGTCGTCGAAGAGGTTATGATGCAGTAGTGCTGCCGTCGCCCCCAAGTCCTTCACGACGACTGCCAGCTGCAGGTGGCTCAAAGCAATGGGCACTGGCATCTTAGTGTCTTGCCCATTCACCACATTCGGAAGCTCGATGCTCTTCATGCCGCTCGCCTCGATGAAGCTTGCCAGCTCCCGCAAGGCAATGGAGTGAAGCCTGCCGTCGATCGACAGCTGGTCCTTCTCGGCGCCGTCCTGGAAATCAATATCGATCGCCAACTCCTGAAAGGGCGGTCCATCCAGCACCAAGCGGGGCAGCGTCTTGTAGTCAGCAAGCTCTTGGACCAAGGAATCCCGAATACTGGCGACAGTGAACGATGGCACGGGCTCGATCTGCGCAATCTTCTTCGCGACGAACTCTTTGGCGCAGCCCATGTAGATCAGCTGTCCTGCGCAGGAAAGCGATCCAGAGACGACGCCCGTCGCCCACCCCCTCTCAAGACTCCCTGCACCTCGGACCCGAAAGGTTTCAAAATGCCTGGCGGGGGGGGGTTGAGGGGTGAGGCTAGGGAAGAGGCAGAGCGCCTCCTCCTCCTCCTCTTCCTCCTCCCCCTCCTCCTCCTCCTCCTCCTCCTCCTCCTCCTCTGCTCTAGCTCCTCCTCCTCCTCTTCCTCCGCCTGCTCCTCCTCCTCCTCCTCCTCCTCCACATCCTCCTCCCCCTCTTCATCCTCCTGGGCGTTTCCCTGGAGTCGCTCTCCTGCAGTGTCCGAGAACTGCCTGAACTGACCGATCAGCTCGGTCACGATGTTCATCTTCGTCACGTTGCTGTTCACATCGAAGGCGAACTGCTCGCCCTCGAGATGACGAACCACGGCTGCGAATGAGATGATAGTGTCCGCGAGCCTCTTGGCGTCCTCCTGATCATCGAGTAACTCACGCCCGAGAGACACGGCGAGCGAGACGTACTTCGTCACGTCCTGGAGTAGAGCGTGGGCGTGGCCGAGGCCCCTGATGAAGTTGTGACTGTCGAGGTGGTCCTTCGCGATGCTGCCGTCAGGCACATGAGACTCACCACGCTGAAGCAACTTGTGCAATACCGCCTGCAACCTGCTGTAGAAGTCGTCCAGCTGGCCGCCGAAGAGCTTCATCTGACTCATGGTGTCAGTGAGCTTGTCCTGAAATTTCTCCAGGCTGGACTTCACCGGTAGCTCAGGAAGCCTGACAGACTCCATGCCGTCCACGCTTTCCTCGCACTTCTCCAGCTCCACAGCTTCGGAATGTGCTGGGCCACCCTCTGCAGAAGCATCGCCCTCATTCTGCTTATCCTGCTTGTCCTTGCCCTCGATGGCCTTGTCCTTGCCCGCCTTCTCTGCAATGATGCCGTGCAGGATGGATGCCACCTTCTCAAGCTCATCGCCGACGTGAGCCTTGTAAGCGTGCACGAGCATGTACTTGCCGATGTCGAGGATCAAGCAGACATTGTTCAGAGCATCTGCCAGGTAGGACGCGTTGACCTGCAAGCCTGAGGTGGACCACTTCTCGACGGCTCCGAGGGCTGGCCCAAAGAAGGGGCTCAATTTCTCGAAGTACTCCTGGAGCGCGGTGTACCGCTCATCAGTGCACTCCGTCATGATGATGATCCACTCCTCGCTCTTCCCGTGATCGAAGAGGTCGGCAAAGTAGGACTCGAACTGGTCGTTCGCAGTCATCAGCGCGGACGTGGCTGTTTCATCGCCTACGCTCGCCAAGACGTGCAGCCTGGACGCCTCCATCAACTCCTTCACTACAGGGTACGACATCATGATCCGAGCGATCTGCTGGGATGCTGGAGGGTTCCGAAGGGGGTGGTTGGGGAGGGGGGTGTCCAGAGAGCCCTCCAGGAGCTTCGCAACTTTGTCAAAATAGGTGTTGCGAAGCCCCTGGGGGGAGCCCTCCTGGAAAATCCCCTCCTCAAAAACCTTTTTGGGAACCTCCAGGGATGGGCTCTCCTCCGAAGGCCGACTCCTCACCTGCTCGATGATTGCCTTCCTTGCAACCCTCACCTGGATTGTCGTTGGCCTCCGCGACTCGGAATGATCGCTGCACTGTGCGATGGTCACAATGGCCTTGAGCACCTGTATTGTCAAATGCCTCCACCTCGCTCCCCCCCCCCTCCATGTTCATCTTGCCCCCTTGGGTGCTGCGAGGGCAATCGACGAAAACCGAAAACATGTTGGGGGAGGATGGGATCGGACTGATGTGATTTGGGCACTAATGCGTGCCTCTCCCCCCCCCTCTCCCCTCCCCTCCTAGTGCGCCCCCCTGGCTAGATGAACATGGAGAATGGCAGGGTGGATGAATTTGACAACACCTAACCTCAGCGTAGCTGGAAATCGCATCGAGGTCAACGCGCTCAAGGTCGATCCGCTTCTTCTCGAACTCGACAGACATGCTGCACACGTCCTCCAAGAAACTGCGAAACAATCCCACCTCGCCGTGAACGGTGTTCGGCTGCGATTTGACGTACGTGCGGAAGCCTTCCGAGACCATGGTCGTGAAGTAGTGCGCAGACGACGCGTCCCCAGCTTTGCTGGTCAAGTCGCTCTGTTTTGTCCGCCTGTGGCGTGCTTTCTTGGCTGCAGGTCCTGTAGGTTGCGTGCCATCGTCACCCTCCTCCATCTCCTCCTTGACATTGGCATCAGCGGGAGCAGCAGCTTCGTCGATTGCTCCTGCAGCTGCAGCCTCGCCGCCCTCGCCACGCAGCTCCTCCATGATATCGAAGATCTGCACGTCGAAGTTCGCGATGGCATTCGAGACTGACATCTTCTTCTCTAGCATGCCCTGGAAGAGACCGTACGAGAGGGTGACAGTCAGGTCACGAGCAAGAGGGAGCTCCCTCACGATGAGGTGGCTCAGAAGCGTCGAGAAAGGCTTGAGCGTCGCCGTCAGCGTGGCGTCAGCATGGCTCTCGAGCCACTTCTTCATGGCAGCGTACAGCGTCACCAGGGCGTCCACTCTGGCCTCCAACTGCAGGAAGGTCAGCTGGACCTCGAAGCTGGCCTTCCCCATGATGCTGTCACGGTGCTGGACCAGCCTGCGCCTCAGCGCTTGGACCGTGGCCAACTTGAATGTCGCAAACCAGTTTGGCTCTGATACTTTGTCCGCGTAGGAGCTGATTGTCTGGCGGATCTTGTGCAAACTTGCGAAGCAACTTCCAGACGGCAGCGGTTCCGCGTAGTTCATCTCGTGGAGTTCCTGGCCCTCGATGTTGATTTCTCCCGAATGGGGTGCATCAGGATCCACATCGAGAAGCTCGCGGTCATCAGCTCCAGTCCCGACTGCGTCCGCCATCACCCGAGACCGAGGGACAACCGGTGGAGCGTAGTTTGTGTGCGTGTACATGGCGCCCAAGCGGATCCCGAGATCGACCGCTTTCTCGGCGAACACGTTTCTTGGCTCCGAAGCGTCTGCACCGGTACTGGTGGCTGCTGCGGCCGCCGCGGCGCCTCCCGAAGTACCATTCTCCTCATCCTTCTTCGGCGTGTCAACACGGTCCAGGCTGCCGCCTGCGGTGGTGTAGTTGTCATTGTCCGCCTGGCTCTTGACTTCCGTCGACCCTGGTGCCATTGCTGCCGATGCTGATGCGGCTGAGGGCTCCAACACGCCGAGCCGCCACCTGGTGGCTGACGAAGACGGCGGCGAGTCCTCGACCTCGAAGCACGAGTCGAGTGAAGCAAGCAGGATGTCGTCGCCACCGCTGTTCATAGTCATAGCTTCGTTCATGATCTGCGTGTTTACTTCGTCCTGCCTGCTGCTGCTGACCATGTAGTCGTGGTGGTGGCCGTGAAGAAAAGGGCGAGCTCCAGCAGGTGCTGACCTGCTGCTCGCTCTAGCGACTGTCGCCTCGGGAAGGCTTGCGCTGAAACTGAACAAAATAGCTATGGAGAGCAAGCCAACAAGACAATACCCCAAATCAATCAATCGATCAATCAACCACTCCAGCATTACCTCGAGGAAAGGGGTGCCTGCGTGAGAGAGTTTCTTGGGCCGCCTCGGGTCTCGGGCCGCCAGACATCCGAAGTCAGAAGCTCAAGGCACAGAGACGAGAGGACCTCCGAAACCAAAAACATTGATTGAACCGGACATTTCTTAGTATTGGTTTTTCCCTTTACATAGGCTCTGCCTAGAAGAGTTCTTACTCTCTTAGCTTAAAGGGCCGGGCAGTGGAAATCGCCCCAGGCGGTTCCCCCAGTCCCCGCCGAGCGGTTCCCCCAGTCCCCTGAGAGCTTTAGCTTTAGCTTCAGCTTCAGCTTTAGCTTAGCTGTAGCTTAACTTCAGCTTAGCTTTAGCTTAGCTTTAGCTTAGCTTTAGCTTAGCTTTAGCTTAGCTTAGCTTCAGCTTAGCTTCAGCTTAGCTTTAGCTTGGCTTTAGCTTAGCGGCACCTCAGCTTGAGCTTAGCTTTAGCTTTAGTTTTAGCTTAGCTTTAGCTTAGCTTCAGCCTAGCTTAAGCTTAGCTTCAGCTTAGCTTCTGCTTAGCTTTAGCTTAGCTTTAGCTTAGCTGTAACCTTAGCTGTACCTTAGCTTTAGCTTAGCTTTAGCTTAGCTTTAGCTTGGCTTTAGCTTAGTTGCACCTTAGCTTCAGCTTAGCTTTAGCTTAGCTTTAGCTTAGTTTTAGCTTAGCTTTAGCTTAGCCTTTACCGTAGCTTTAGCTGCGCATAGCTTTAACTTAGCTGTAGCTTAGCATGTACCGTAGCTTTAGCTTAGCTTTAGCTTGGCTTTAGCTTATCTGCACCTTAGTTTTAGCTCTGGTTTAGCTTAGCGGTAGCTTAGCCTTAGCTTAGCATTCGCTTAGTTTTAGCTTAGCTTTAGCTTAGCTTTAGCTTAGCTTCATCTTGGCTTTAGCTTATCTTGAGCTTAGCTTAGCTTAGCTGTAGTTTAGCTTTAGCTTAGCTTTAGTTCAGTTTTAACTTAGCTTTAGCTTAGCTTTAGCTTTACTGTTCGTACTAATGCTGCTTTCCTAGGGGCTCCAACTCCTATGTCGGGTCGCACTGGGATAAGTTTGACTGGGCCGTCTGAGCATTGTCGGGCCGAGCAGAGCCAGAGAATGATCGAGGTCCGACTGGGAAGCGGCAGAAAGACATGACTTCAGGACTTGGGAATTGGAATGTTGAGAAGCGGAGCGGGGAGCGGGGTGTGAGACGAGTGGTAGCGGAAGGGGAGAGCGTAGCATGGGAGCGGGGTTGAGTGGATGGAGTGGGAGACGAAAGGGAGAATGGAGATGGAGAGTGGAGTGGAATGGAGTGGGGTGGAGGGTAGCGGCAGGGAGTGGAGTGGGAGACGGAAGGGTGAGCGTGGACCCCAACGAACAGTGTCCAGGGAGTCCTCCAATTTCCTACATCACCCCCCCCACCGTAGGATACCTCGGCGTGTGAAACCCACCGCAAATAGCCTGGCAGCCCGGTGTCGGTTAACCTACGTACATATACCGTAGAACCTAAAACAAACAAGCAGCAAGCAACAGCAATAGTTGTATAAGTTGTATATTGAAGGAGGAGGAGGCAGCAGGAGGAGGGAGGATAACGAGGATTAGGATGATGATGATGATGATGATTCCAATGATGATGAGGAGGAGGAGGAGAAGCATGAGGAGGAGGAGGATGAGGAGGAGGCGGAGAGAAGGAGAAGGAGGAGGAGATGGGGAGGAGTACGAGGGATATGTGGAGGAGGAGGAGGATGCGGAGGAGGAGGAGGAGAAAGAGGAGGAGGGGGAGGAGGAGGAGGAGGAGGAGGAAGAGGAGGGATAGGAGGGAATGGGGCTGTGGAAGCGCGCTGGCAACACCAAGTTAAACGTTAAACAGCAGTGCGGCACTAGCAAAGCAGGCAGGCATAGCACCCATACTTGCAAGCTGTGCAGGATACAACTGTTGTCGTAAATTCATGTGCGTACTATGATACGTGTTTAGCGAAGCAAGCGCGCATGCATTGGACAGTGGTTTGGCCGCAAATCAAACGCAGGAGGCGCCATTGAAAACCACAAATGGCAAATGGGTGATTTTCAAACAAAAGATATAAACGAGAACCTCAAACAGAAAAACAACGATACTGAGAGACAGAGAGAGAGAGAGAGAGAAAGCAGAGAGAGAGAGAGCAGAGAGAGAAAGAGAGAGAGAGAGATAGAGCAGAGAGAGAGAGAGAGCAGAGAAAGACAATACAACTTAAAGTGGTGCTGGTGTGAAATGCATGCGTTCGCATGGGTTTCGGCAGCGACCGTTAACGCGCACGCGCAGCGTCAGCGTCGGTGTTTTCACGTTTTCACCATTAGGTTTTGGAGTTCAACATCGTTCCTACACTTATCAGCGGCGCGCAGCCGCCGTTTGCGCGCGCGCGCGTACGCGCGCGCGCGCGTACGCGCTCGCGCGTTGGGGAGTTCTGTGTTGTTTACAATAGAAGAGCCGACATGTAATCCCAAAAACTAAATTGAAAATTTCTGGGGCCCTTTAAGGAGGCCGACGGGACGTGTCGGCCTTTCTATCGTGGACAATACAGAGCGCCGATGCGCGCGCGCGCTGGCGCTTTGCATGTGTATCTCGCAAGCGGTTCGTCGACGAGCGCGATGTGAGTTGGCCGCGCGCGCGCCGGAATGGGCTGGTGAGTGAGCGGACAGGTGCGCGCGCGCGCATCGGCCGCATCGGCGTTCTGTATTGTCCACAATAGAAAAGCAAACGCTTCCCGTCGGCCTCCTTAAAGGGCCCCAGAAATTTTCAATTTAGTTTTTGGAATTACATGTCGGCTGTTTTTTTGGTGGACACAGAACTCCTCAACGCGGGCGCGTACGTGCGCGCGCGCAAGCGGCGGCTGCGCGTCGCTGATATATTGTTTACACAATGCGGCGCGATGATGAACTACAAAGCCACATTGTGAAAACGGAATGAAAAAAATATTCTTTGATGGGAAGACGCGATCATCCTACCATCCTAATGGGTATCTGATGACACACATGCGAAGCGTCAACGCGCGCGCGCGCGCGCATCGGTGTTCTGTATTGTCCGCAATAGAAAAGCGGACACTTCCCTTCGGCCTCCTTAAAGAGCCCCAGAAATTTTCCATTTAGTTTTTGGGATAGCATCTCGGCTTTTCTATTGTAGGCAATACAAAACTCCTCAACGCGCGCGCGTATGCGCGCGAGCGCGCAACGCGCGCGCACGCCTCCTCCTCCTCCTCCTCCTCCTCCTCCTCCTCCTCCTCCTCCTCCTCCCCCTCCTCCAACCGCGCAAACCATCGCGCCAACCACAAGCGCGCAAGCACGCGCGCGCACCACGCGCACACGAAACACGAAACGCGCACGCGCACGCAAGTGACTCGCCTCTTCGCGCAAGCACATGCTCGCGCAGATGCCGCTCCACGCCGCGGTGCCAGCGCCCCTGTCGTCCATGACAATGTGGGCCGAATGGGGCCACCCTTGGTCGGCCAAGGGATCCCATGTGGCCGCGACGACTGCTCGGGCGTGGCTGCGCGACCGCCAGCAGCGCCCAACGACCTGCGGCTGTTCTCCGCGGCGCGCCCTCTCTGGTCGCGGAGCCGGCGCGATGTCCGATTGCGGCGCGCTGTCTTTCAGCGCCAGCGATGCGGCCACTGCGAATGCCAGTGTAGGCGGCCCCGCAAGCTCCCCGAACGCCCAGCATGGCAACTGCCTTGCAGACGGAAGCAGGTTGCAACTTGCAGCTGCGCACCGAACGCTTCGGACCGAACGCTTCGGAGGACAAGGTGCTTTGTCCGAGCCGAACGCGGCCCCACTGCTAACTGGCTTCGACTTATCATTCGGTAGGTTGACGCAGATGGGCTCATTCACGCCGACGGCTTGGCTGGCCGCGTCGGGGCAGCCATCCGCGATGGCGCCCCATCCAGCTTGGCCTGCGTAATCCAATAAGCCAGGGGCCAGGGCCCAGGCTCGATGGAGTTTCCTGCTGGGTAGGCACCCTGCCGCGCAAGTCGGCCCAGTGGCGACGGCTCCGGCTAGACCGGCGCACCAGTGAAGCATCCCGAAGTCCCCGAGCAAGGGGGCCACGGGATAGCAACGTGTCCGAAGACTGATGGGCGCCTGTCGCCGAAAAGCGCACACGCCCCTTCGTTTGGCCGTTGCGATGGGGGGGCCACCAATGCATCTCTTCGGCAGTAGCGACGCAGCGCCTTCGGCGTCGAGGCCCAGCAGCCTCGAGAGCGATTCAATCGCGGCGACCGTGCCGCGGTAGAGCGCGGCGAGATCTGCGGATTGACGGTCCACCGCGTCGAAGGGGCGTCGCCATGCTTCCGCGCGCGCCGCGCCGCTTTCCTGTGCTCGCCAGGGCCTCCTTGGTCTCCTGAGCCCCGTGGCCCGCAAGGCTGGTTGCGTCAGTCAGCCGAGCGCCTCCTGCAGAATGATTCAGAATGATCATCTGCTGGATAGGCGCTGGTGACCTGCCCGCGAACCGCCTGCATCTCCCCAGCGGCCGCGCGCTTTGTTGGGGGGCCATGCATGTGGCATGTGACATTTAATTAACGTTTTTGCGAAATGAACGGGGCTGAGCCGGAGGGGCCCGCGGCGAGGACGACGGTTTGAACCTCTTGTCAGGGTTCACAGCGCCGAGCTGGCGCCCAGCCGCATCCGCGACCAGCGCAACCCAGGCCGCTGCCTCGCTGGAAAGCGGGGCCCGCGCAAGGCCCGCAAGGCCCGCGCCTGGCCGCGCGGCCTGGGCTCCACGGCTCCATGGCCTTGCTGCGCCCAGCTGCCGGTTGGTGCGCCGCGCCCACCGGTTCCCGCGAAAAAAACGCAAACACATAAAATGCATGACGCATAACAAATCGCAGACGCGACGGCGCACCCCCCTCCTCCTCGCCGCCAGCCACGCCCACCCCCCCCCTCCAGGCGCACCAGGGGCCGACCGCGAAGCGACGACGACGACGACGGTTACGACGAAGGCGACGGCTGCGGCGACGACAGACGTTCCCTCCCCCTCTTCCTCCTCCTCCTCCTCCTCCTCCTCCTCCTCCTCCTCCTCCTCCCCCTCCTCCTCCTCCTCCTCCTCCTCTTCCCCCTCCTTCTCTCCCTCCTCCCCCTCCCCCCCCCCCCCCTCCCCCACCCTCCTACCTCCCCCCCTCATCGTCCTCCCTGGAGCCTCCTTCCTGCTCCTCCTCTTCCTCCTCCCGCCCTCCTCCTCCTCCTCCTCCCCTCCTCCTCCTCCTCCTCCTCCTCCTCCTCCTCCTCTTCCCCTTCCTCCTCCTCCTCCCCCTCCTCCCCCTCCTCCCCCTCCGCATCCGAGAGCGCCGCCTCCTCCTCCTTCTCCCTCCTCCTCTCTCCTCCTCCGCCTTCTTCCCTTCTCTCTTCTCCCCTTCCTCTTCCCCCCCCTTCTTTTCCCTTTTTCTCATTATTCCTCTAACCTTTAATACTCATGAACTTCCTCCCTCCCCCCGTCTGCTTTCTTTTCCCCCGCCCAGGGTTCGCTCCCGCCGCGCCCCGCCCCCCCCTCCTCCTCGCCCTCCTCGCCGCCCTTCGCCCCCATATTTTTCTCTCTCTTTCACTCCCTACTCCCCCTCCTGTTTCTTCTCCACCACCACCTCCTTATCATATTTTCTCTTTATATGTTTATATGTGGTCTCACTGTCTCACCACTCCCTTTCCTCTCTCTCTCTCTCTCTCTCTCTCTCTCTCTCTCTCTCTTTCTTTCTCTCTCTCTCTCTCTCTTTCTCTCTTTCTTTTTTTTTTTCCTCTCTCTCTCTCTCTCTCCCTCTGTTATACATGTATATATATACACACATACCTCCGTTTCCTCTTCCCGTATCTCTCCTCCCTTTCCCGCCTCCGTTTCTTCCCCCTTCTCCTCCTCCCCGGCGCCTTCCCCCCCCATTCTTCCTCCTCCTCCTTCTCCTGCTCAATCACGCGCCCCTCCTTCCCACGCCCCCTCATTCCCCTCTCTATAACATATGCAGATCTATACGTCTATAACTAGATTTATCTGCTTGGTTGCTCTTTATTTCTTTCGTTGTTTCTCTCTCTCTCTCTCTCTCTCTCTCTTTCTCCGATCTCTAAGACTACTCTAAGAGTCTCTCTGTCTCTGTCCATATCTCTCTCTCTCTCTCCTTTTCTCTCTCTCTCTCTCTTTCCTTCTCTCTTTTTTTGTTTTCTCTCTCTCTCTCTCTCTTTCTCTCTTTCTCCCTCTCTCTCTCTCTCTCTCTCTCCTTTTTTGTTTCTCCTCTCTCTCTCTCCATCTCTCTCTCTCTCTCTCATCTCTCTCTCTCTCCTTTTTTGTTTCTCCTCTCTTTCTCTCTTCTCTCACATCTCTCTCTCTCTCTCTCCTCTCTCTCTCTCCATCTCTCTCTCTCTCTCTTTTGCCTCCCCCCCCCCACACACGCACACACCTTTCTCGGCGCCATTCCTAGTTTCTTCACGCCCGCCCTCATTTGAGCCACCTTCCTCTCTTTATCCCGTCTCCATTTCCATATCAGTTAGCGCCGCTAAGTTAGCGCCTCTCCCTTTCCGCCGTCGCACCGACTGTCGTAAATCATGAGTCATGGCCCGCTGCGCTCTTAACTCTTAAAATGGGTTGGTGTTGCTTCGTTTCCCACCCGCCGCGTCGTTGTTCTCTTTGACGTTTCTCGTCGCTCTCGCGAGCGTCAGCGCGCGCGTTCTTCTTCTGGCAGCATCCACTCGCGCGGGCGCGCATGCGAAGTCAGAAGACCTGGAGCTCATGGCCGAGGCAATGGCGAACGCTTACAAGGACAGCTCCCGCTGGCAGAAGCCGAAGAAGAGGAAAAAAGCTCGGCGACGAGTCTGCGGTCTTCGGATGACGACGAAGCTACAGTAAGTCGTCGTCTGGCGACGGCAGATCCAGCGACAGGAAGAAGAAGGCCGCTAAGGAGTCTGAGAAGCACGGCAAGAAGGGCAAGACGATGCGGAGCGCGCCCTCCAGCTCGGGAGGTCGCAAGGAGAAGGCGAATACTAACAACAGAAGGAAGCGCCAGCGTTCTCCCCCCCCTTCTCCCACTTTTGCTGCGCGCGCGACGCGTGTGTCTGCAATTCTTTCTTGCTCTCTCGAACCTGCGCCCCTGCCCCCGCTGCGCCTCCCCCCCGTGTTCTTGCCGCGAACTCGCGCGCTCGAAGAAACCGGCGCTGGCGAGCGCGCTGCGTCGTCTGCAAGGCGGCACGGGCATGCAACTGCAACCGCTCGCAAATCCTGATAAAACGCGCCGCGGCGCCGATTTCGACCGACGGGCCATCGCGCGAACGCCCCGAAACAACGTGGCCACTCGTGAGTTTAGATAAGCTGCGAGAGGCCGCAAACAAAGTTCATCGCGCGCCGCGCAATCGAGCGTCCGATGAGCGTCCGACGCTTCTTTTTCCAAGCGCGCCCGCTCGGCCGCTGCGCGCGGCGCTGCGACCACGCGGCTGCTTTTTCTGAAGGCCAGGCGCGCGCGCTGGCCATGCGAAATAGACGCGAATCCATTCGTCGACCGTCTTCCTCGCCCTGCGAAGCCGCGCCGCCGAAGTGGCCCTGCGCCGACGTCGATGTCCAGCGATAGTTGTCGACGACAAATGCGAGCGGCGTCGACGACAATGTCCCTTTGTTTCTCCAGCGGCGCAGCGTGCGTTCATAAACCAAGCGCGGCCAGGCGCTGCTCCGACTTCGGCGAGAAGCGCGAGCTGCGCGCACCTCGCGCGCTTCGGAGACGCGGGGCCGAGCCTCGGGAATGAAGCCGCGCGCGCCAGCGCACTCCTGTGCACATACTCCACCCATGCGGAGCCACTCCTAGGGAGTAACCCCGACTTCACGGCGCAACGGGGCTCGGAAATTCCGATCCGCCACAATGCGTCGACTCGACTCGCCCACTCGACTCGACTCGCCAACTCGACTCGACTCGCCGACTCGACTCGCCAACTCGATTCGATTTTTGACCCGACTCGACTCGACTCGCCGACTCGACTCGCCAACTCGACTCGATGTCTGACTCGGCTCGACTCGCCAACTCGACTCGTCTCGCCGAATCGATTGGGATCGTGACGAAAAACAGGGCCAGTCAACTCGAGAACTCGACTCGAATCGCGACGAGGCGCGCGGAATCAACGCGCACGTTTGACTCGGCTCGGATCGTCAACTCGACTCGCCCACTCGACTCGACTCGCCAGCTCGACTCGATTCCCGACTCGACTCGCCCATTCGACTCGACCCCCCAAGTCGACTCGGATCTCGAATCGGCTCAACTCGATGACTCGACTCGACTCGCCAACTCGACTCGGCCCCGAAAGCCGCGTCGACTGGGACAACTGCAGAAAAGCTTCTGAAGCGTCGCGAAGAGCGCGAATCAACTCGGCCCCCGCGGCGCAGTTTGCCCGACGCACGTTCGCCTCGCCGATGGGTTCGGGCCTCGCGTCGGGGGGCTCGCGCTCGCGCGATCCGCGTTGCATCGCTGAGAGCGGTCGCGCAGATAGCTGAAACGACGCAGCCCCAGGGCCTCTCGATTATCCGACCGCGCATCCCAGCGGGAGACGAGACGCCCTGAACGCTTTGCTCGGGTGCCACCAGCGCCCGCGAAGGTCGCGCCGCCGCAGTCCGCCGCTTTCGTCCGCCCGCCACTTCGCTCCCCCCCCCCCGTCCACCCGCGCTCTTCCCCCTTCCCCTCCATCTCCCCCACCCCGCCCCCGCCGCAGCCGCCCCGCCACCGCTGCCGCCCGCCCGCCCACCTGTCCCGCGCGCGCCCAACCCCCTGCCGCAGTCCCCCAACCCGCCCCCATCCCCCCTCTTCCTCCTGCCTACTGCCGCCGCCACCAGAGCCGCCGCCGCCTCCCCCACGTCGTTCCGCCCTCATCGCCCCAAACCAAAACCTTGCCCCCCCCCCCCCCCCCGCTCCCCCCCCACCCCCTTCCCCCCCCTCCCCGCGCACGCGCCCCAAACCCAACCCATTCCACCTCGCCGCGCCACCGCCCCAACACGCGCGCGCACGCGCGCACGCGCTCGCCCGCGCGCACCACGACCGCCCGCGGCGCTGACCCGCCCTCTTACCGACTTACCGTTTTACCAAGAAGTTCTACCGCGCACCGATGAGCCTATGACCATGACGCGCGCACGCGCCGTCTCTTTACTCTTCACCATGCGCGCGCGCCACCCGCGCCGTGGACCATCGCCACCTGCAGCCGCGCGCGCATCACCCGCGCCCGCCCTGATTACTCTTCCACCCGCTCCCACTTGCCGACCTAACACCTCGCCCCATCGCTCGCGACGCCTGCGCCGCTGCCGCAAATCGCGGATGCAATGTTGGCGACCGAGCACCTTGATGCGCCGCGGCCATCTTTCAACGAGCGGCGCCGCCCCCAGTCGACACCCCCCCCGCATCCCCCACCCCTCCCGCCCTGACCGCGCCGTTGTCGGCCAATAGTCGGGCTTCGCGGTTCGCGCGAGCAATGCGTCGAGGTCGCCGTCGGCGATGGGTTCCGGTGTCGAGAAGATCAGCTCCCCCAGCGGCTGGTCCAACAGCGAATCCCATTCGTCCGCAGCCATGGCGTCGGGCCGCTACGCCACGACGGGGAGCGCCCGATCGTCCTTCGGCTTGACGCACGAGCTGCGCCGATGGCGAACGATGAAGAGCCGAATTGCGGCGTTCGCGCCGAGGCTCAGTGCTCAGTGCGTCCCCAATGCCAAACTGCAAATTGCCATCGCCGAAGCGCCGCGAAAAAGCAGTTCTCGTCGCTGCAGCGCCACAAGCCCGTGCTGGCCCGCGCTGCCTTTGATGTCCGAGGCAGGTGGGCGTCTATGATTGGGGTGGCCTGGATCCGGCAGCCCGTGGATGTCGAAGATCTGGAGTCGTTCTGCGACCTCGCGTAGCGCGGGCCACATCCCTGACCGAGGGTGAACGAGCGTGGCCGCGGAGTCCACCAAGCGGTCGCCGTCGGCGGCGCGGCGCCCTGGCAATGAATGGCCAGGGCGAAAAGCGGGGCGCGCAAATGCTGTGGAAATTCGACTGCGTCCCCGTGCTTCTGGCGGTCGAGCGACTGGACGTACGCCGTCCCGAAAGCACGGGCGCCCAGATCGTCGATGCCGATGCCCGACGCCGGACGTCGCCCAAGCCGTCGTTCATGTCGTCCATCGATGCGTCGCCCAATGCCGTCCCTCACCGCCACTACCACCACTACCACGGCCAGCCCCCATCACCGCCACCGCCGTGACACCTCACTCCTTCCAACCCACCGTCACCGCCGCCGCCGTCGCAACGACCACCGCCGAGATATGCAACAATGCTGCCCACCAGCGCACAACCTTGCTGAACACCATAATGAACCCCAACCGCTGGAATCACAAGAGCAATTCCGCCCCCACTGCTACGACCTACGACATTGTTGCTACTGCTACTGCTGCTATGCTAATGCTACTATGTCTTCTGTTTGTGTTGCTGCCGATCCCATTAAACACCGGAAACCCGCACAGCGCGAACGGCGGAAACGCGCCATCGTGGCGCGCGCGGGCACGCGAACGAGGTAACAAGCGCAGCGCCGGCGAAAAAATGCGCAACTTTTATCCCTTATCCGCCCACCCATCCACTTCATTAGTGACACCAGTGCGGCCCCCTGCCATGATTGCACCTCCCGCTCACCAGCCCCTCTCCCGCGCTGCGTGTTTATTGTTTACGCGCCCGATGTTTTTGTCGTTTCCTTCCCAACCAAAATTCCAAGACGCCAGACGCTCGCCAGGAAAACCCCGAAAGGGAAGAGGGAGGCGGAGGAGGCGGGAGGAGGAGCGGAGCGGGTGGGAGGAGGGGGTGGGATGAGGGAGGAGGAGGAGGAGGGAGGAGAAGGAGGAGGAGGAGGGAGGAAGAGGAGAAGAAGGAGGAGGGGCAGGAGGAGGAGAGGAGGAGGGGGGAGGAGGGGGGAGGAGGGAAAAAGGGGGAGGAGGGGGAAGGAGTGAGGAGGAGGAGGGGGAAGGATGAGGAGGAGGAGGAGGAGGGAAGAGGGGGGAGGAGGAGACCCGAACTCTGGAGGTGGCGGCGGTGTTTCGCCGCAGGCGTCTTCAAGTGCCCACGGAAACAGAACGGCATGAGTGAGCAATGGCAGGGCAGCAAGGCAGCACGCAACATGCTACATTTTATATCCATCAGGGCGCTTTTAGTCACATTGTAATTTGTCGTGTGTGTGTGTGCGTTTATCATCCACCTAGGCCTACAGTCTGTACCCTGAGGACGAAGTCAGCACATCAGGTGATAATCAGTCCCGGTGCCCCCCTCGGATTTGATCGTTGTTGAAAGATGGCATGCGTCTCGGAAGTAGGAGGACTCCCCAGTGCTTCACGTATTATATTGTAAACTCTATATGTCTATATGCCCGCAATCGTTGAAGTGCTTTTGTCATGCTTGGTTTGTTGATGGATGTATGGTTGTGGAGTTCTGCTGCAATGCTGTATCATTGTTTGTTTGAAAGTTTGCGTAACGTATACCATGTATACCGTACACAATACAACGATTGCCGCAAACACTGTTTGGGGAGTTGTACAAAGAGGGCGAATGAAGAACAAGTGCGTGGGAGAGTGGGAAGGATGAGGATG
>CAUYUJ010018565.1:129384-176884 GCA_963575745.1 Prorocentrum cordatum
CTTCGGTGGAGCTCCCTATGGGGCCACGAAACGTGTGAGGGGTGTGCCGAAATGGTGTGCGGGACGCATGCGGACGGCAGCACTGGGGCCTTCGGTGGAGCTCCCTGTGGGGCCACGAAACGTGTGAGGGGTGTGCCGAAATGGGTGTGCGGGACGCATGCGGACGGCAGCCATGGGGCCTTCGGTGGAGCTCCCTATGGGGCCACGAAACGTGTGAGGGGTGTGCCGAAATGGGTGTGCGGGACGCATGCGGACGGCACCCACTGGGACCTTCGGTGGAGCTCCCTATGGGGCCACGAAACGTGTGAGGGGTGTGCCGAAATGGGTGTGCGGGACGCATGCGGGCACACCCACTGGGGCCTTCGGTGGAGCTCCGCATGGGGCCACGAAACGTGTGATGGTGTGCCGAAATGGGTGTGCGGGACTCATGCGGGCACACCCACTGGGACCTTCGGTGGAGCTCTCTATGGGGCCACGAAACGTGTGAGGGGTGTGCCGAAATGGGTGTGCGGGACGCATGCGGGCACACGCAGGAGGAGGGGGAGGAGGAGGAGAGGATGAGACGCGGGCCACCGTCTCTTCAAAACGGGGACCCAACACCCCAGGACGGTTGGGAAAAACAAGAAACAGTCCGAACCAGAAATGTTCGAAGATAACTTCGTGGGAACCACAAAAAAGTTCTTAGAACGTTGTTTGGTAGGGCTACAGGCATGCTTGGACGCGTCGCCACTGCTTGAGAAGTAAGAGGGGGCGGGCCTTCTCAGTAGGCTCAGAAGGCCGCCGGCCTTATGAGAAGTCTCCTGCGCCCTGTCCGAAGACAGAGGCGGCCGCTCAGAAGGCTGGAGTGCTTCTCAAAGCCCCGCCGCCTCCCGAGAAGGCCTGCCCCTGCTCACTCCCCTCCCCCCCAGGGGCTCGCCACCAGCTGGCGGCGCGCAGAACCCCGAGACGGGAGCTCTGCACTGCGTCACACCGGGCGCCTTCGCCCGGTGTCGGGCCCTTGCGCCATCGCGGACCGATCCAGCTCGAAAACTGCCGCAGAAAGGCGGTGTCCAGGTCTTTGGGTGATTTCTAGGGCGGTTTTGCCATTTGTTCGCAGCGTCGGACCTCTGGGAGGGGGTGGCAAGAGGGGGGGGCCTTCTGAGAAGGCGGGGGGCTTCTTAGAGGGCGAGGGCCTTCTCGGAAGTGCCCGGATGCTTCAAGGAAAGCTTCGCAGAAGCCGTGAGGGCTTCCAAAAAGGCCGCCTGCCCTCTCAGACCCCGCCTTCGTAGAAAGCCGCCCCCTCGCGCCCCGCCCCTTGTGCGTGCCGCCAGACTACTCCTCGGACCTCTGTTGGGATGCGTTCCGACCAGGCTTGCCGGGCGCATCCGGCCGTGGCGACGAGGCCCCCCTTGGAGGCCCCCAGGGGCGGGAACGGAGGGGAGCACAGCTGCTTCCTCGGACCCTCCTCGTCACCTCTCCTTCCAACCAGAATCTGCTCAACAGTGGTCCTCGGACCCCTCCCAGGGCCCATCCCCGCCAACCCTTCCCCGGCAGACCGACTTCCGACAGCCCCAGGGCCCAAAAACGGCCCCCAGAGGCTGAACAGGACGAACCACCTCAATCCTCCGATTGTTTGTTATAGCCCTCTGAGGTCCTCCGCCCATCGGACCGTAAGCCAAGGGAGTCCGAACCTGTGGGGGCTCGATGCATCTACCATCTACCACGTCGGTGGGTCGGCCGCGGGGTCTGGTGTCCAGACGGCCCAGCTTCCAACGGTATGGGAAGCAGGCTGGAGCGTCTTTACGCACGATTCCTTAGCTGACCAATCGACGTGGAGGGATGAAAAGGGAGGAGGAATAATAACAAGGAGAGGGACGAGGGGGGAAGGAGAGACGAGGAGGGGAGAAAGACACGGGAGGAGGGAAAGAGAAGGGAGGAGGCGGGGGAATAATGTACCTGTTGGAACCTTTGCTATCCCAGAAGGGCGGAGCTACACCCAACGACGCGACGCTATCCCAAGACTGAGCGCAGAAGCCCCCATCTCGACTAATCCCTCGCCGATTTCACATTTCAATACGTCCTCCCGACGTGGGAGCAGACTGGGCCCCAGGACCGTCAAGTGACGACTCGGAAAGAAAAACTAGTCCTGGGAATGGGTTGAGATCGCCAGGGCCTCCTGGAGGAGGAGGAGGAGGAGGAGGAGGAGGAGGAGGAGGAGGAGGAGGCGGAGGAGCGGAGGAGTAGGAATAGGAGTAGGAGTAGGATTAGGAGTAGGAGTAGGAGGAGAAGGAGGAGGAGGAGGAGCAGGAGAGCCAGGAGGAGGCAGAGGGGCGAGTTTGCTCCACTCCCCGCCGATAGAAACAGGGGGAGGCAAAACTATAAAGACCCTCTGAGGTTACTTCTACCTCCTGCGGGCCAGCGAGTACGTGTCAGGCGACCAGAGTTGTTACACGGGCAGCAAGGGCTCGAGGGGAATGGACTTCAAGCCGAAGGCCGTGGGCGAGCCGTGCAGGAGCTGGCCTGCCGCGGAAGAGGTACTGATCAACAAGATCTGGGCCGGCAAGACGGACCAGTACAACCGCGGCGAGTGGCGCAACCACTTCAGAGTCGAGGCGGCAGGAGGAGCGAAGGCGGACGCGCACCTGTGCGGCGCGGAGGCGCTGGCCATCTACGAGGGGTGGGCGCGCCAGGGGTTCTTAAGCGCGAGGATGTACGACCCGCCCTTTGCCATCGACGACGACAGGCTCGTCGCCCGGGCGGACGTCCAGAGGGTGGTCATGCAGGCGGCAGTCACGGACAGCCTGAAGATCGACGGCGCGTCTGCCCCGTGCGCGGCCTTCGAGGACACCGCGCTCGTGCAACAGTGGGGGCGCTGGAACAGCGACGCGTTCCAGGGCTACCTGTGGGAGCTGGGGGACATGGCGGAGGGGGTGGCAAGCAGGATGGCGGCCGCGGACCTCACCGTGGTTTGGAAAGCAGGAGGTGGCCGAGGGGCCTCTGAGGCCGAGGGCGAGGGGCAGCCGGGCGGCGTAACGGCGGCTGGGTGCGGAATGCCGGGGAAGCTTCGTGGGGCTGGCAGGGCCAGCGGTGGAAGGAGGGCTGGGAACTGGCGGGGCCAAGGTCCTCGAGGTGGGCCCCGCGGCCCGAGGCGTGGGGGGGCCAGGCGGCGCGACGCCCCGCGGGCTCCACCGGCGCCGGGGGAGCACAGCGGAAGGGGGGGCAGCGGCCGGGGCGCAAGGCATGAGATGTGCCCGCGCCTGGCCGACGAGCTCGCGCCCAGCAAGGGCTGCCGGGCGCCATCGCCCGCAAGGAAGCATGCCCGCCTCCTCCCGCCTCCGTCATCGTCTGCGTCGGCGTCGTGAGGAGGAGAGTGGGCGGCCTGAGGGGCCTGGTCGACTCGTGTGCGAGCGCAAGTGATGGGGCCTGTCGGCCGCGATCCGCCTGCTCGCGTGAGGCGGAGATTGGAGGTGAAAACCCCGTTCCTCTCAGGACAATTTTGCTTCACGGTGACGAATGGGCGATTGTGGGCCGATGCTTCCATGCTTCCCTCCTTGGCCCGGTCCACCCCCCTGCTGGAGGCATCCGTATCCGCACCCTCGCGTCCTGGGCTCCAGGGCGCGACCCCGCCGCTGCGCGGTCGCACGCGCGCGCTCCGCGCGGGGCCTCCGCGAAAAAACGCCCCGCACAGTCGGCCCTGATGGGAGAGAACACGCGAGAGGGCACAAGACCCTTCCGAGGGCCACGCTGCCACAGAGATGCAGGAGGCATGGGTCGCAGGACGCAGGACACGAAGCTACCCTTGATCTGGCAGGGTCGACCTGCGAGGCCCCGGGGCCGCCCGCATCCGCGCCGTCGCGGCCCCGGGGCCCGACCCGCGAGGCCGCGGATACAAATCTGCCCTTCGCCCACGAGCTCCCGCTGCAGCAGCTCGGCCCCGGGGGCTGGTGCCCCCGGGCTCGCTCCAGGGGCCCCTGCCGCGGGGCTCCTGCTCGCGATGCTGCCGCCAGGGCTCGACCTGAGCCGTGATCTCCGCTCTCGTTCTGCGTGTGGGCGTTTTCCCTCGTCCTGCCTCTGTCCCGCGCACGCTTCAGAACCAAGTCAAGACGAAAACGGTCAAAAGCTTGTGAAACCGAACCGAGCAACAGCACGGTCAGCCCAGAGGTCGAGGAGGAGGGGGAGGAGGAGGATGAGGAGGAGCAGGAGGAGGAGGAAGCGCCGACAAGAAAGTCCCGCATCCTCACCTAGCCACTCTAATTACGACGGTATCTGACAACAATGCCTCAAGAGGGGAGGTCGACGCCCTGCCGAGCGGCCTTGGCGATCGAACAAACGATCGAGGGGAGGCCCCCCCCCCCCCCCCCTGCCGCTGCCCGTGAGCCCCTCGCCCCTCCGAGAGCCCAGGTGCCCCACGCCATGGCCCGCCGGGGCCGGCGGCGCGGAGAGCCCGGCCTGGCGGAGGCGGGGGGGGCCTTAGCCAAAACAGCTGGGAGGGCGAGACAAAGGAATCTACTCCTTCTCCTCCTCCTCCTCCTTCGCCTCCACCTCCTCCTCCCCTTCGCCGTCGTCGTGGCTCTGGGGATGGCGGCCCCTCCTTTGGGATCGACCTACCCTGCAGGGGGGGAGGGATCCCAGGGGGGGCCTTTGGGCGCTGCCTGCGGTTGCAGGCGCCGGGGGGGGGGGGGCGCCCTCCATTCGCGGGTAGCGAGGCTTTTCGGAGAATGTCATGGTTCACCTGAGTATCCCATTCCCATCCCCCACTCGTCGTCGCCTCCTTCTGTTTTTTTGCCCTCTGGTCTCGAGGATAGAGGAGAGGAGGCTTTCGGGTGTTATTGCGTTCATGGCAGCTTTGTGAGATGTTCCTGTGATCTTTGGGAGATGAGGGCAAGACATCTTCTCCTCCTCCTCCTGCAAATCTAGTGGGGGCGCTTCATACAGAACGGAGCTTCGAGCGATGTGTTCACGAACTGGTGGGTTTGTGGCGCCTGAAATAGAATGGGTTACACTTGAGCCAAACTATGAGCGACAAATCATAAACGTCCTCCTGCCACTTTACTCCAGGCATGTTCGAACACCTCCTCCTCCTCCTTCGCCGACTCCTACTGGGAAGGTTGTCCCTCGGCCCTTGAGGATTGAGGAGATATGTGTTCGCATGTTCTTGATAACCCGATGGGCGTCTTCTGCCTTTTGTGGATTCCTAGAGGCCTCCCAAGAACATCAGGGACGTCCAGGGTTCAATCAACATTTGCAACCTCCTCCTCCCACTGCTCTTCATCATCGCGAAACTCCTCCTCCTCCTCCTCCTCCTCCTACTCATCATCATCAGCATCATCATCATGAACATCATTATCATCATCATCATCATCATCATCATCATCATCATCATCATCAGCATCATCATCATCATCATCATCATCATCAGCATCAGCATCATCATCATCATTATCATCACCATCATCATCATTATCATCATCATCATCAGCAGCATCAGCATCATCATCATCAGCATCATCAGTATCATCATCATCAGCAGCAGCAACAGCATCATCATCAGCAGCATCATTATCATCAGCGTCAGCATCAGCATCATCATCATCAGCATCATCATCTGCATCTGCATCATCTTTCATCATCATCAGCATCATCATCATAATAGTCTATATCATCATGACCATACTTATTTTCATCATACTAACCCGATCATCCTCATGATCCTCATCCTCATATTCGTCCCCCTTGTAGCCGTCGTCGTCGTCGCCGTCCTTGTTCTCCTTCTCCCCCTCTTCACCCTCGTCGTCCTCGCCATTACCACCCCGCCCAGCGAGACAAGGGGCGAGACAGCGAACAAGGGGTGAGACAACGAACACAATGGTCGGGACCGGTTGCAGAGGACACCCGAGAGGACGCAAGTCTCTTCCGAGGGCACTCCACTGAAGGTTCCAAAGCGGATCAGGGCAGAGGGCTAGATCAGCCAACATCGAACCAATAAATCGAGTCGAGTCGAACAATGCATCGGATCGCGCTGCATCGGCACGGAATCGATCGAATCGGATCGGCTGCGCCAAGATGCGCAACTGCGCCACGCAAGCATCGAGCCGCATCGGATCGACGGGACACCAGAAAAGCGTTGGGTCGGAGGGCTTGAGTCGACATCGCATGGTCGAAATGGCCACTGGAGGGGCCAAACGTTCGGATCGAAATGGCCACTGGAGGGTCGGGCTGGGCGAAAAGGGTGGGATAGCAAAGGGGGGCGGGGTGAGAATCAGCTCACGCAGCTGACTTCCCTGGCGCGCCCATGTATCCAGGAATGGGCCCCTCGGTGGGGCCGAAACCAACTGCATGCAGCCGATGTCGCACCCCCCCTTTCGTCCGGCCCGAGAAGGGGGGGTGGGCCGACCCCCCGCGCGCGTTCCTGGTCCGAGGGCTGGGGAAGAGGTTGCCAAGCAGAGGGTCGGCCCGGCCACCCTCCGCTCTGCCCTGGCCCTTTCGGAACCCTCCGGGCCTGTGCTCCAAGCATTCATATAGGTTCTTAACATGCACGTCGGTCGGAAGAAGTAGGTAAAAACATGAAGTAGGAAGGCGGATAAAGTGGATTGGGTCCAGGCCCTCCCAGAGAATTCGCCGGCCCAACGGGCCAGAGGCGTGCTAAGATCTCCGGTAACTGCTTAACAATTTTCTAGTTCGCGCGCGCGGGGCGGCCCCTGGGGGTCCCCGGACGAAAAGTACCCTGACCAGGTCCCTGGGCAACTCCCTGTCGGGGATGGTTCTGCTCCTGGGCGCCGCCCTCAGGGCCTCCCAAGAGCCCCGAGAAGAGCTCAGAGACCCCCAAGAGGCCCTCAATATGGTCCAACAGAGCTCCAAGACGCCATAATATCGCTCCAAAACGCCTAAGATGGCTCCCCGACGCACCAAGAAGCCTCCAAGAGCCCTGCCAAGAGGTCCCCAAGAGGCAAAATTCATCGATTTCCCTCAGGTTTTTGAAGGATTTTCGCATCCTCGCCTTTTCCGCTTCCCGACGCTCCGAGACGACCAAAGAGGCCCCAAAGATCGCCCCAAGACGGCCCAAAAGGCCCCCAAGAGGGCTTCAAAACGGCCCAAGAGCGCCCCATGACAGCCCAAGACGCCCCCAAGACGGCCCAAGAGGGCTCCAAGAACGGCCCCAGAGGGGGAACACGAAACAACATTTCGAGCCCTCAGTCCTGAGAGCCTCCCGGGAGGCCCTCAGAGGTCCCCAAGAGGCCCCCATGGGCCCCCAAGAGCCCCTCAGAAGGCCCCGAAGAAGCCACCAAGAGGCCCCCAAGCGGCCACAGGAAGCCCCCAAAACGCTGCCGCGAGCACACGGTATCCCAACGAACATCCAACAGGCTTATAACCCACAACCCCGGCATGGTCTCGGGCAAACGGCAGACATGAGACTGTATGGGCCGGCGGAATGAGCGAAGCGATTAAATAACAAAACACAGCAACAGCAAGCCGATTCTTGAAGTAGGAAAGCGCTTGAAGTAGATGGGGATGTGGGCATCCAAAAATACATACTTTCAACGACCGGCGTGTACCCTTACCCGGGGTCGGCCTGGGTGAAAAGGGCCGTCCGCTGGACTGGGCGCTTGCCATTGCGCCCGATCAACCTGCCGCGTGCGCGCTGTTTCAGCATCCGCGCGTCAGGGCGCAACGACTCGCTGAACGGCTGGTTTGCTCTCATGCTAGCATGAGAGAGAGCGCGTGTCGTGGACGCTTGCTTGGAAATCACAAGACAGCTCGCCGATTGGGCCCCCACCGCCAGGCCAAACGGCGAGCACAAATCGGGGGAAGCCCCGCACGCATTCGAATGCCCACACTTCGTCCTCGTACTACCCGTATTCCTCCCCGTCCTCCTCCCCATCCTGATCGTCGTCGTCGTCCACCTCCTCGTTCGTCCTCATCCTCATCGTCTTCCTCGTATTCCTCCTGCTCCAGCTCCTCCTTGTCGGTCGTCCTCGTCTAGGACCTCGTCCTCGTTTCTCCTCCTCCTTTTCCTCCTTTTCCTCCTTTTCCTCCTCCTCCTCCTCCTCCTCCTCCTCCTGCTCCTCCTCCTCTTCCTCCTACTGCTCACTGCGCATAGTTCCCAACCATCCTGTGGTGTTGGGTCCTCGTTTTGAAAAAAAAAAAAAAAAAAAAAAAAAAAAAAAAAAAAAAAAAAAAAAAAAAAAAAAAAAAAAAAAAAAAAAAAAAAAAAAACGGTCCCAGCGTTCCTTCTTCCTCCTTCGCCTCGCCCTCCTCCTTCCTGCGTTCGCATGCCTCCCCACCACCCATTTCGGCACACCCCTCACACGTTTCGTGGCCCCATAGGCAGCTCCACCGAAGGCCCCAATGGTTGCGTTCGCATGCCTCCCCACCACCCATTTCGGCACACCCCTCACACGTTTCGTGGCCCCATAGGGAGCTCCACCGAAGGCCCCAGTGGCTGCGTTCGCATGCCTCCCCACCACCCATTTCGGCACACCCTTCACACGCTTCGTGGCCCCATAGGGAGCTCCACCGAAGGCCCCAGTGGCTGCGTTCGCATGCCTCCCCACCACCCATTTCGGTACACCCCTCACACGTTTCGTGGCCCCATAGGGAGCTCCACCGAAGACCCAGTGGCTGCGTTCGCATGTTCCCCACCACCCATTTCGGCACACCCCTCACACGCTCGTGGCCCCATCTCCACCGAAGGCCCCAGTGGCAGGGTCCGCATGCCTCCCCACCACCCATTTCGGCACACCCCTCACACGTTTCGTGGCCCCATAGGGAGCTCCACCGAAGGCCCCAGTGGCAGGGTCCGCATGCCTCCCCACCACACATTTCGGCACACCCCTCACACGTTTCGTGGCCCCATAGGGAGCTCCACCGAAGGCCCCAGTGGCTGCGTTCGCATGCCTCCCCACCACCCATTTCGGCACACCCCTCACACGTTCGTGGCCCCATAGGGAGCTCCACCGAAGGCCCCAGTGGCTGCGTTCGCATGCCTCCCCACCACCATTTCGGCACACCCCTCACGCGTTTCGTGGCCCCATAGGGAGCCCCACCGAAGGCCCCAGTGGCTGCGTTCGCATGCCTCCCCACCACCAATTTCGGCACACCCCTCACACGTTTCGTGGCCCCATAGGCAGCTCCACCGAAGGCCCCAGTGGCTGCGTTCGCATGCCTCCCCACCACCCATTTCGGCACACCCCTCACACGTTTCGTGGCCCCATAGGGAGCTCCACCGAAGGCCCCAGTGGCTGCGTTCGCATGCCTCCCCACCACCCATTTCGGCACACCCCTCACACGTTTCGTGGCCCCATAGGGAGCTCCACCGAAGGCCCCAGTGGCTGCGTTCGCATGCCTCCCCACCACCCATTTCGGCACACCCCTCACACGTTTCGTGGCCCCATAGGGAGCTCCACCGAAGGCCCCAGTGGCTGCGTTCGCATGCCTCCCCACCACCCATTTCGGCACACCCCTCACACGTTTCGTGGCCCCATAGGGAGCTCCACCGAAGGCCCCAGTGGCTGCGTTCGCATGGGTCACACGCGTGGCCCCATAGGGAGCTCCACCGAAGGCCCCAGTGGCTTCCGCATGCACCACCCATTTCGGCACACCCCTCACACGTTTCGTGGCCCCATAGGGAGCTCCACCGAAGGCCCCAGTGGCGCGGTGCCTATGAGAAGAGGGGCCTAGTTTGCGTGCCCCCTCCTTCGTCTCATATCCGTGCGGTACTCGCAGCTGCATATGGTTGGGTCCTTCGCCACGCTAATTTTTCTCTGGGGTCGGCGGTAGAGGCGGCAGCCTTAAAATAAAACAATATTATATTGGCTGCGCCCTTGCGCTGTAAAGTGTCCTATCGGTTGCGCCAAAGGACTCGTCCTCGGCGGCGGGCGAGAATCAAACTAGCCTGACGAAGGACCCAACCATATCCAGGTGTGAGTACCACAATTGTGATTCACTTTTTCGGTGGTGATCCCTACGAGGCAACGAACCGTGCTAGGGGTGTGCCGAAATGAGTGGCGTGGTACACAACGCGAACGAAAACGATTGATCTGACTACATAGGGAGACTGAGCGCGGGTGAATATGACCGCGAGTGCGTCTGACTGTGAATGAATCTGCGTGCGAACGAGTCTACGTGCACGATTTCGAGTATGACAAAGCATGGTGTACTTCTATATGAATGTCAATAGTTTGAGAGTGACTGCCTCTGAGTACTCGGGACGGTGGGCGTGGCCGCCGCAAGGAGCTTCCCCTGGACTCCCCGACGACATCGCCCGCGCGCTCAATGTCGGCGCGCCTCCCCGCGAGGATCGCGCCCGCTTCCCCCCCTTCTTTTACTCCCTCTTCGCCCGCGCACTCAAAAGTCCAAGGCTGCGGACGCAGCGCAGCGCGGAGTCCCCGCGACGCGCGCTGGTCGCCCCGGAGGGGTCCCAGCGACGCGCGCGGGTCGTCCGCCGCGCGGAGCAAAGAGAGCTAGCTGGCTAGTCCCCGCGACGCGCGCTGGTCGCCCCGGAGGGGTCCCAGCGACGCGCGCGGGTCGTCCGCTGCGCGGAGCAAAGAGAGCTGGCTGGCTGGCTGATAGCGGGCAAGGCTCTTGCCGCTGGGCAGAGCGACGACGGGCGAGCGAGGCGCTGGGCAGAACGCAGCACGGAGCTCCTGCGACGCGCGCTGGTCGCCCCGAGAGGGTCCCAGCGACGCGCGCGGGTCGTCCGCGGGGACCTTCGGTGGAGCTCCCTATGGGGCCACGAAACGCTGCACTGGGTGAGGGAGACGCGTGCGGACTGCGCCACGGGGACCTTCGGTGGGGCTCCCTATGGGGCCACGACACGCTGTACTGGGTGAGGGAGACACATGCGGAGTGCGCCACGGGGACCTTCGGTGGAGCTCCCTACGGGGCCACGAAACGTGTGAGGAGTGTGCCGACATGGGTGTGCGGGACGCATGCGGGCACCCCCACTGGGGCCTTCGGTGGAGCTCCCTGTGGGGCCACGAAACGTGTGAGGTGTGTGCCGAAATGGTTGTGCGGGACGCATGCGGGCACACCGCCTGGGACCTTCGGTGGAGCTCTCTATGGGGCCACGAAGCGTGTGAGGGCTGTGCCGAAATGGGTGTGCGGTACGCATGCGGGCACACCCACTGGGACCTTCGGTGAAGCTCCCTATGGGGCCACGAAGCGCGTGCAGGGTGTGCCACCATGGGTGTGCGGGGCGCATGCGGGCACACCGCCTGGGACCTTCGGTGGAGCTCCCTATGGAGCCAGGAAGCGTGTGAGGGGTGTGCCGAAATGGGTGTGCGGGACGCATGCGGGCACATCCACTGGGACCTTCGGTGGAGCTCCCTATGGGGCCACGAAGCGTGTGAAGGGTGTGCCGGAATGGGTGTGCGGGACGCATGCGGGCACACCCGTTGGGCCCTGCGGTGGAGCTCCCTATGGGGCCACGAAACGTGTGAAGGGTTGTGCCGAAATGGGTGTGCGGGACGCATGCGGGCACACCCACTGGGACCTTCGGTGGAGCTCCGTATGGGGCCACGAAACTTGTGAGGGGTGTGCCGACATGGGTGTGCGGGACGCATGCGGGCACACCGCCTGGGACCTTCGGTGGAGCTCCCTATGGGGCCACGAACGTGTGAGGGGTGTGCCGAAATGGGCGTGCGGGACGCATGCGGGCACACCCACTGGGACCTTCGGTGGAGCTCCCTGGGGGGCCACGAAACGTGTGAAAGAGGGGGCCGAAATGGGTGTGCGGGACGCATGCGGGCACACCCAGTGGGACCTTCGGTGAAACGCCCTATGGAGCCAGGAAACGTGTGCAGGGTGTGCCGACATGGGTGTGCGGGACGCATGCGGGCACACCGACTGGGACCTTCGGTGGGGCTATGGGGCCACGAAACGTGTGAGGGGTGTGCCGAAATGGGTGTGCGGGACGCATGCCGGCACACCCACTGGGACCTTCGGCGGAGCTCCCTATGGGACCACGAAGCGTGTGAGGGGTGTGCCGAAATGGGTGTGCGGGACGCATGCGGGCACACCCACTGGGACCTTCGGTGGAGCTCCCTATGGGGCCACGAAACGTGTGAGGGGTGTGCCGAAATGGGTGTGCGGGACGCATGCGGGCACACCCACTGGGACCTTCGGTGAAGCTCCCTATGGGGCCACGAAGCGTGTGAAAGGGGTTTGCCGAAATGGGTGTGCGGGACGCATGCGGGCACGCCCAGTGGGACCTTCGGTGAAGCTCCCTATGGGGCCGCGAAACGTGTGCAGGGTGTGCCGACACGGGTGTGCGGGACGCATGCGGGCACACCGCCTGGGACCTTCGGTGGAGCTATGGGGCCAGGAAACGTGTGAGGGGTGTGCCGAAATGGGTGTGCGGGACGCATGCGGGCACACCCACTCGGACCTTCGGTGGAGCTCCTCATGGAGCCACGAAACGTGTGAGGGCTGTGCCGAAATGGGTGTGCGGGACGCATGCGGGCACACCCACTGGGACCTTCGGTGGAGCTCCCTACGGGGCCACGAAACGTGTGAGGGGTGTGCCGAAATGGGTGTGCGGGGCGCATGCGGGCACACCGCCTGGGACCTTCGGTGGAGCTCCCTATGGAGCCAGGAAGCGTGTGAGGGGTGTGCCGACATGGGTGTGCGGGACGCATGCGGGCACACCCACTGGGACCTTCGGCGGAGCTCCCTATGGGGCCACGAAACCTGTGAGGGGTGTGCCGAAATTGGTGATGACGATGATGATGATGATGATGATGATGATGATGATGATGATGATGATGATGATGATGATGATGATGATGATGATGATGATGATGATGATGATGATGATGATGATGATGACGATGATGATGGTGGGATGAGGGAGGAGGAAGGAGGGGGAGGAGGAGGAGAGGAGGAGACGCGGGCCACCGTCTCTTCAAAACGAGGACCCAACACCACAGGATGGTTGGGAATAAAACCGTCTCCTCGGGGACGCGGGGAAGGAAGTGGGGAGGTGGTGTGCGTCGCGACGCGGAATAAAGCGTTCGGGGCGGAGGGGGCACTGGGCGGGGCTCCCGCTGGGGCGCTGGGGACGCGGGGAGGCTCGGGGCAAAGAGCCACGGCGCGGGGGTCCCACTCTGGCGCTGGGGACGCGGGGGGGGGGGGTGCGACGCGGAATAAAGCATTCGTGGCGGAGGGGGCAGTGGGCGGGTCCCCCGCTGGGGCGCTGGGGATTTGGGGAGGCTCGGGGCAGAGAGCCACGGCGCGGGGGTCCCACTGGGGCGCTGGGGACGCGGGACGGGGGGGCGTTCGTGGCGGAGGGGGCAATGGCCGAGGATAAAACCGTCGCGTAACGGGTGCGATCAGTCTGTTCAGTTCAGAATCCGATCAGGTCAATCAAGTTTATCTCGCAAGAAGCAAATTCAGGCTACGCTCGAAAGAGATCCTGGACGCCCGGAGAACCGGGCCGTCCACTCGCGCCCCTGGCACCGGTATCTCTAACCACCCCCCCCACACCCTCCCCTCTCTAAAGATGGAGGGAAGTTCGAGCCGCCCCCTGCCACCCGTTCCAAAAGGAGGGTTCGAACCAGGGGGGTCCCTCCCGTAAATAAGATCCTATGAGTGCTTGATCAATCTCTATTAGAATCCTACCATGGCTTGAACGAACTTTCAAAACATCCTAGTCGGGCTCGATCCAGCTCTACTAGAATACTACTTTGGCTGGATCCAGCTCTCATTGAATCATACTAGGGCTCGATCCAACTCTGATAGAATCCTACTATAGCTGGATCCAGGTTACTAGCATCCTAGTCGGGCTCGATTCAACTCTCATAGCATCCTATGATAACTGGATCCAGCTATACTTGACTCCTACTAAGGCTCGACCTATCTCAAAAAGAACCCTGTTATAGAGAGATCCAGCTCTAATGGGATCCTACTAGGGCTCGATCCAGCGCAAATGGAATCCTGCTAGGGCTCGACCAAGCCTTAACAGCATGCTACCAACGCTCGATCGTCGATGACGTTGCCCGACGGCGCCAGCGCGGGCGCCGGCACTTGTTGTCGACGGTTGGCACTGGGGAGGGAGGGGGGAGCCCCCAGTTCGAACCCCCCATCCCAGCCGTCCCAGCGTCCACAGAGCGCGCCCTTTCAGATCTGAACATGAGGAGCAACCAGGGGAATGAGCATAGATCGGCGGCGAAATCCGAGCCCCACCCTCGGCGATCAACGAATCAGGCAATTTGATGGGCGGCGGAGATAGGGTTCGGAATTGGTCGAGCACGCGGCGAAATCCGAACCCTAACCCCGCCTCCCGTCGATTCAGGAGAATCTATGGTTAGTGGGATTAGGGCCCGGATATCGCCAACGAAGTAGGCTCTCGAAGGTAAGCGAGGATCTCTGGGATCCCCGCGGACCTCCGAACGTTCATGCAATGCCTACGCCGCTTGTTTCCCTTCGAGGATATGAAAGTCGGCAGGCAGGCGACAAAGGGTACACTTGATTTCGAAGGGGCGGCTTACCAATCAGACCCGCCTGCATCCCAGCCTCGGGGGCAGCACCGCGCAATCACGAAGGGCACCTTCTCGAACAACTTGCCGCTGGGGCCCCGGCCCCCGCTCTGGGGGCCCCGCGCAGGGCGGCACGGCTCCTGAAGGTCAACGCATGCAGCCCCGACATACTCCTGCAGACGGGGTCTACCAGAGGAGAACCCATTGAGACATCGGCGGCCCTCCCGCCAGAGGAGGGAGGGGGAGGAGATTGGAGGGCCGCCGATGTCTCACCTGACCCTCGTCTGAGTGCAGAGCCCCTGGCCCCGACCTTTGTCACGACGTCGTGGGTCTTGGTACGGGATGGAGCACAAAAGAGTCGGACCCACGCTGTGTGAGCCGTCTCGCCGGATCGCGCCAGCAGCAGACTCTATAGCTGGAGGGAGCGGGGGCGAGGAGACCAGATTGACACCGAGAGGCCCTCCCCCGTCCCCCTCTTCCCCTTGCCCTACCGAGAGCCCAATGGACCCAGAGCTTCCGTCCTGCGCCCGCTCCAATGCTGAGCCCATCCGGCCGTCACCCAAACGTGAGGCCGACCACATTCGGTTGCCGAGGGGGCCCGCTGGGACCACGCCCATTCGGCTGCCGCTTCTTCGGCCGAGTGGCCTCCATGCCGAGAAGGGAAGGAGCGAGAGAGGCCATCGGGACTCGCCCCCGCGAGGCAAAAGAGCCGTGGCGTGGCCGCCGTGGGGCGGGACCGAGGGAGCGGACTCGCGACCATGAAAGCCCACTGGGGCCGCTCGGTGGCGGGGTAGGCCCGGGTGTCATATGGGGGCCAAGACACCCGCGACGACGGCAGCGGCGGCAGCGACGGCAAAAGCGACTGACGTCGCACTGGAGGAAGTCCCGAGACTCTATCAAGGTCCGCGGAGGCCTCCGGAGGTCCAGAGGCCTCTAAAAAGCTGGAGACACTCCAAAACCTCGGCCCTCGATCCTCGATTCTGGCTCCTCGATCCCGGATCCTCGATCGGCGACGACACAACCCTGAGATTCGACGTTGCAAAACAAGTACAACATGTCACAAAATCGTAACCACAGCCCCAAACCACATCGTGCTGCCCCAGTTTTCGAGCCCGTTCGATATGTTGAGGGTCTCAGGGCCCGAAACTGGGCGGCAACGCCAGTGGTGAACAAACTGCAGCGCCAGGATGCCACGGCAGCTGCGACGACGCCGACAACGACGACGCAGGCGACGACGCAGGCGGCGGCGACGGCGGCGACGACGACGAAGGCGACGACGGAGGCGGCGGTCGCGACGGCCGCGGCGGCGGCGACGGCAGCAGCGGCGGCGCCGCGGCGGCGGCTGACGGGCGGCGCGGCGGACGGGGGGCGCGCGCGCGGCCGCCTGCGAGCCTCCGCACCTCCTCGAACACGCGGCAGCCGCCCCGCGCGGGCGCGTCGCGGGCGCCCGGCGGGCCTGGGGCCGCGGCGGGACCGCCTGGCGCGCGGCAGCGGCGCCACGACGGATCGACGGCACCGACTCGGGCCGACAGGCCACGAGAAGCCAGAATCGGATCGATGAGTCAGAGCAGCGATCGAAGTGAATCGGGAGGGCGAAGCCAGCAACCAGATCGGGAGAAGCCGAACTGGCGGGAAATCGGCAGGCTAGTAATTGAGGCCTCTATTGAGACACCGAGCTCCGGATCGGAATCGAAAGTGGAGTCGAACCTGAATCGGAATCGACCGAAATCGAACCGAATCGAGCAGGAGGAGTCGACGTGAGCCCTGCGGGCCGACTCTGACGGCTCGCACGCCGCTGCTTCTACGGCCTCCCGGGGGGCCCGCGTCGGGCCCCGGGGTCCTCGCACAGACTGCTCGGGACGAAGAGGAAAGCGGCCATGGGAAAGCTGTCCACACCACGACCACGGCCGACGACCGACGGCCGACGACCGACGACCGACGACCGACGGCCGACGACCGACGAAAACTGCGGCACCAACGGCGCCGACGACAGAGGGCCGGCCAGCGCTGGCGACCAGCGACAGACGCCCCACGACGTGAGCCCGACGACCACCACAGCCGCCACTTCCTGTCCTCCAGCGCCGTGGTGCTGCACTAGTCGGCCCCATGCAATCAGGGCATGGGGGCTGCCCATGGCACCACGCGTCCACGTCACAAGTGCACTCGAGGGCAAGCCGTGGTCTCCGGTGCTGGTCAGGGCGGGCCAACCCGCGCGGGCAAGGACAGACAAGCGCGGGTGACCGTCCACCGCCACCACGACCACGATGATGACGACGGCACCGACGACGAGCAACACCGACGACCCGCGACCGAGGGCCGACGACAACCACGACTGACGAACGACGATGCCGACGACCGACTGCAAGTGGCCTACGACCGGCGACGAACGACGACAAAAACCAGCAACGACGAATGACGACCAAGGGGATGGGGGGGGAGGCAGGCAGGGAGGAGGTAGGGAAACGGCGGCATGGGAGACGGAGAGGATGGCCGACAAGGAGGTGGCGAGCGAGAAGCAATGGGAGGAGGCGAAAAGGAAGGAGGGGGGAAGAAGCGCGGTGGATGAGGCAGGGGAGACGAAGAGAGGAGTCGGGGGGGAATGAACGAAGAAATAGGGGGTTGGGAGGGGAGAAGGAGTAAATACTCAAGGTGGGAAGAGTGCTTTGTGGAAGAGGGAAGAGGAGGAGAAGGAGAAAGAAACGGAGGGAGGAGGAGACAAGGGGGATGAGTGGGAACATGCTCAAAAACCGATGCGCCAGCTCACTATCGTCAGACGTCCGCCTCGAGCACCACAAGTGCAGCAAACGTTACATAACTAATTAGCACGTCATACCGTTGAGTCAGCTCAGCTTCAGCTCGACGAGTAGTGCATGGAAGCGAACTCCATCGTGATTATTGTGATGATGCTGACCTCAAATTCTCAGTTGGTCATCGAGACTGTGTACGACATGTTTTGTCACCTACATGGTAGTGCTGCTAGTCGCCTAGAACTGTGTTGATGACGACTCAACTCCGCTCGATCTTCATTTTCCACATACGGGATCTACACAATTGATCCTAGGAAATGTTTGCCTCTCGTTGTAACTCTGCTATACGTCGAGTGGGAGGGTTGTGAATCCCACGTCCATGCGCATAGTTTCCGCCACCTATCTGGCCCAATGGCTTGGATACGTAAGCGACATCACCAATACATGACATCCGCACACATGCACCAAGTAGGAATAGTGGTTTCGATATCCTGGATGCTGTCATCTCTGGCTTGGTCGCCGATGGAATTCCCAGAACTTCACAAAAGAAATTTGTACAACGTAAGCAACTCGATCCCAAATCGTTCACCGGCCTTGACCAATCTAGCAAGACTCTCGCGGCCGGGTCAAGAAGCCTAACGAATCAACAGCGGTTTTACAATTCTCACCTTTTCGGTCCCAAGAACGCCCAGGGCGCCTCGACGAGGCACTAGAAGACCCGCCTGGAGTTTACCCCTGAGGCCCCGAAGAGGGGCCAAGGGCGCTTCCATGGGGTTCACAGCAGGACCTCAAAAAGGGCCAACGAACAGACCCCGGCAAATTTGATTAGGATTCCGCTGTCTTCCCAACAAGAAATACCTAACAGCCGCACAAGGCCCGTCGAAGGCCCGCCATGATTTTCGAGGGGGCCACAAGTGGATACCCACCATGGCCGAAAACCCATTCAAGGTGGCAGGATGGTCGCACGACCTGGCCAAATCCATTGAGCTTGAAGTCAGCGATGATCAGCCCAGTGGCCACCAGGACGCACACTGCGACTATGGCGCCGCACACGGCGCCCTCGACAAGATGAGCGCCCTGCACGAAGCACTCCACGATCTCGAATAGTACGCACCGGCCCTCGACAACACAAATAAGTGCGCATGTGTCAACATGCGTCCTTCAAGGCCTTCGTCTTGGACGAGGCATCCCGCTGCTTGTACGCAGCATGCACGCACCTCCAGCTGCACCCCGCGAAGGCCTGCACGATCTGAGCGGCTCTGTGCTCGCCTCCGCTCTGCTCTTTCGTTCTCCATCGTGCCCCAATTTGCTTCGGCGCGCGGGGATCGAGCATGGCGACGACAATGACAAGGACACACTCCGAGGGCCAAGGAGGGAGGCCTCACCACAGGACCCCCTTGTGTTTCCCACCCATCCTTCTTTCTCTCTTTCAACGGCTCCTTCTCTCCTCCTCCTCAGCTTCCGACTCCTCCTCAGCTTCCCTATGGGGCCTCCGCCTCTTGTCCTCATCATCAGTAGCAGCATCAACATCAACATCAACATTACAATCAGCATCAGCATCAACACCACCATCGCCACCACCATCACCATCATCATCATCATCATCATCATCATCATCATCATCATCATCATCATCAGCATCATCATCATCATCATCATCATACTCATCATACTCTTCATCAACATCAGCATCACTTTAATGGTCAACACCATCATCAACATCATCATCGTCATCATAATCACCATCACCAACATTATCATGATCAACATCAACATCGCCACCTCGTCCCGTCGTCGTCCTTGTTTCCTCCTAATCCTCCTCCTCCTCCTCCTCCTCTGTTCCTGCTCACCCGCATGCTCATGAGGGCTGCTTTCAAGCCTCCTCTCGTCCGCTAGGACCTTCCCGCCTGCTCTTCAGTGTCCTCGCCGTCCTCATCCCCAGATTCCTCTTCATCGTCGTCGTCCTCCACGTGCAAGTGTGTGTGTACTAATGGGCCCAAAGATTTGGAAGACTCGATGGAACCGAATGATGTGTGACTTCGAGTGGACCCTCATGGACCGCCTCGACGGACCCAAAGGGCCATGATTGCACAAATGTGCTCCGAGCTCGACCGAACCGCCTACATGTCCCAATAAAGCCCTCGAGAGCCTCCCGCAACTGACCAGGAGGGGCACTTTTGACTGATGCGTTGTCCAAACCAATCGGTAGAACCAGGGTGGCAACCTAATCCGCCGACCCTGTCGGCGTGTGGAAGAGGCTTCTCCGTCTGCCTCCTCTTCGTCGTCGTCCTCGTCCTTTCCCTTTTCCCACAGCGTCTTCTCCTTTTCCGAGGCCTCCTCCTCAACCGTTTCGGTCCAAACCGAAATTGAGCAACGTCGTCATTGAGTCGAAGGGAAGCCCCTTCCCTTTGATCCCTTCCCCGACGCGGGGGGGGGGGTCCCGGGGAAGGACCCGGGGGAGAACCCGGGGGAGCACCCGGGGGAGCACCTGGGGGAGGTCCCGGGTCAGATACGCAGCCCCCCCGCCCCCTGAAGATGACCTCCAAGATCGCTCATGTAGCCCTCGATGCCTCCAGATCGCAAGAAGCCTACTAGAAGCTCGAAGATCGCGCCAAGACGTCTCCAAGTAGCCACGGAGGCTTCCAAGAACGCTTCCAGGATGGCTCCAAGTAGCCCCGGAGCCTCCCAATGACGTTCCCGAGAGGCCCACATCATTGATTTCCCATGGGAAAACATACACATTGGGCCTATACGACTTTTCAGACTTCACGGTGTTGAAGACAGTCCAAGAAGCCCCCAAGAAGGCCCCAAAACGGCTCAAGAGGCTCCCAAGAGGCGCCCAAAACGGTCCAAGAAGGCGCCAAGACGGCCCCAGAGGCTACCAAAACGGCCCAAGAGGGCCCCGAGAGTGGCCCAAGACGGGGAGCCCGAACCAAAAATCCGAGCCTTCCGCCCCAAGAAGCTCCCTGGAGGCCCCAAGAGGCTCCCAAGAGGCCTCAGAAGACCCCGAAGAGGCCCCCAAGAGGCCCCAAGAGGCCCCCAAGAGGCCCAACAGATGCCTCAAGAGACACCAAAACGGCCCCCTCCTCCACCTCCTCCTCCTCCTCCTCCTCCTCCTCCTCCTCCTCCTCCTCCTCCTCCTCCTCCTCCCCTCCCTTGCTCCCTTTTCTGGTTCCTCGTCTGCAAGATCGCTATATTCAGGGTCGGCGGCACCAGCCATAAGGCCTTCGCAATAAAAACTGTGGGGATGTCTTATCTCCGCTCCCTTCCGCGTGATGGAATTGGTCTTGCGCTAGGGGGGTACTACATCAGCCATGGATGGCACCACCGAGAAATCCAAGGGATCCTAGAGATGACCCCTCAGGAATTTCTAGCGACCGCAATCGGCATCGCACATTCTGTCGGAAGCAATTGCCAACAGTAGGGCGGACGAGTTGTTAACTCCGCATGCAGCCCCAATTCAACGTGTTTCCCTGGAACATGTGCGATATGCCCGAAATTCGAATCGATGTCCGAGAGGCGTCTCCAGGTCCGTTGCGATTGGCGTGTGCGCCAGAAGTTGTAGAGGCTTCGTGGGGTCTCTTGGGAGGTCTCATGGGGGCCTCTTGGAAACATTCGGGGGGCTATTCGGGCACTTGAGGGCCTCAGGGGAGCCTCTTGGAGTCCAGCTGGCGTTGTCTGCGTCTCTGGGGCCCATCTTGGGGGCCTGTCGGGGGCGTAATGGACTCTTTGCGACGGCGACGATGCGAATCTGGCCGTGCTGACGAGGGACGGGCACCAGTGCCGGTCAGGGTGAAGGGGCCGCGGTCATTCATCGTCTCTGGGCGCGTGGCTGACATCAGATTCCGCGGCGCAGTTTCTGCCTGTTCGTTCTTGTTTGTTTTGGTTTCGAATTCTCGCTTCAAAAGAACAATTATTTGATCCCCCATGCCCCCCAGTGCACCTTGTGCTTTTCATATTAAAATGCTCCTCCCACGGCTTGCGTCCTGTTGGTGGATTGCGTCCAAGGGGAAAAAATGTTCCTCCAACTGTGTTGGCGGCCTCTGGTTTACAACAACACGGCTCCCGCCTGATATTGCCACAATTATATTTCAAATTGGCGCTCTCGCGCGGGACGTCCTCAGAATTCGCACAGGAATCGCGCCCTCGCGCGGTACTTCCTCGCACTTTACTGCGTCGCCGTGCCCCGAAGACTCAAGAATCACGCTGTCGCTTTGGAATTCCGGACGATTCACTGGGGAATCACGCTATCAGCCGAAACTTCCTTGCAACTCATGTTGTGCTGTCGCTTCAACGGCCCGTCCGCTCGACCCGGCCGTCCAAGCCCGCCCGCCCGACTTGCCCGTGAGCGTCCGCCCGCCCGACCTGCCCGTCCTCCTCCTGCAAAGCTCTCTTCTGTTCCAGTCTTTTCCTCCTCCCCCTTCTGTCTCTCCCCTCCCCCTGTCCTTGCCTTGTCTACGGGGCTGCGCCAACTGCGCGCGGCAGGACGGGAATGCGCGTCCCCCACTGGGATGCGGGTGCGATCGAAAGCGAAGAGGACGGGCGTCCAGGGTTTGGGGTATACCTTGGAGCGTCTCTTCCCGAGTCTGCCGCGAGCCGGTGGGCCCGCCAAAACCAATGCCAACTTCCTTCTCCAAACAATGATGTTTTTCATACTTACTTCTTCGTCCATCCCCAGTGTCCGTCCCAAGTGTCCATCCCCGGTGATCATCCCCAGTATTCATCCCCAGTGTCCATCCCCACTGTCCGTCCCCAGTGTCCTTCCCGGAGGCAAGCCGTTCGGAATTGCCAGCGCACGCCCGGGGAACAAAAAAATCCCGTTCGGGCACCCCTCTCTCTGACGTGCTTATCTTCCCTCGGCACCCCAGCCCTCGACGCAGACCCACGCCACGTTGGCCCACGGCCTTCTGCGGGCCTTGCGCGCACGGCTGGCGGGCGAAGCGGCCGGACGGGGGCAAACCGAGCCCACAAAGCACTGAGAGGGCCCCGCCGAGCAGCGCACAAGAGACCAAATGTACCCCTGCACAGAACGGGCAAACCAAAAACTGGCCCACCACCGCCTAAAAAGGATTCAGAAAGACCCAGGGACCGAAACACATCGCGACAAGACGACAAAAACGAGAAGAGGACGAGAAAACGGCGAATAACGACGGACGACAGGGGGGGAGAAGGACCGCGGGACCCGACCCAAAGAGGCAAGTGCAGGGATTGAGTTCCCGCACTGCCCTGGGGGAGGACGCGGGACCTGGCGACCCCCTGGGCCCCCGGGAAGTAACGCCCGGATGCGGGGGATTGGGCCCCGAAAGCCCAGTGCTCTCCGCCCCGAAAGCCCATTGTCCCGTTTACTTTTTTTGTTTTTCCAGGGCGGCTTGGGATTCACATGCTGAATGGCACGCGAGCAGATAACAGCGAACCGTCTTGAACTGACTGTGTTTGTTGCTGCTGCTGTTGTTCTTGTTGCTGTTGCTGATGAGCTCCAATTTCCCAATACATGATTATTGTTGATCCCCCCTGCCCGGTAACCGTTGTAATTCTCACACTGGTTTTTACAAGGGGCACAGAAGTCTCATCAAACTGGGCCATTGGCTCCCGAACTACAACAACAACGGCTCCCGCCGTATACTTCCCCCCCACACATTCTACAGGAACCGCGCTCTCGCGTGGGACTTCCTCGCAATTGATTCAAATTCCGCGCCCTCGACAGTCAAGAAACACGCTCTTGCGTTGATTGTTCCCACGATTTCCTGGGGAACCGCGCTGTCACACGACCTCCTGTCTCGATTCATGCAGTGCTCACGTTTCAGCAACGCGCCTTCTCGCCCTGGCCGATTCGGCGGCCCGCCTGTTGGCGTTTACCCGCCCGATGGGCCCGTCTGGTTTTGCCCCACGTATTTTATGTTCCTAACCCCTCTCCTGCGAATCCCGTGTTCCATCCGTTTCCCTTTTCTTTCCATCTGGCCTTTCTCTCTTCCCGTGTTCCAGGGGGGCTACACCAATTACGTGCGACAAATAAAAAGAGTATACCCCCAAGGGGGCACGATCGAAGACGACGAAGGCGGGCACCGAGGGTTTGGAATATACATGAGTCGCCCTCTGGCCCCGTGGCCCCCGGTTTACAATAGCAACGGCTCCCGCGTGATACTTTCTCACAAGCCATGCAGGAATTGCGCATCCGTTTGGAATTTCATCCGATTCATTCAGACGCCGTGCCTTCGACACTCAGAAATCACGCTCTCCCTCTGGTCTTTCTCATATCTATTTGGGAATCGCGTTATCGCTCGAGGCCTACTCGCGATTCGTGCAAGACTCACGTTTCAGCATCCCGCCCGCTCGACCTGGCCGCCTGGGCCCGCCTTCCCGACCCGCCCACTAGGGTCTGCCCGCCCGAGCTTGCCGTCTGGTTGCGCCACGTGCTTTCTGCTCCTAACCTCCTCTCCTGCTGATTGGTCTCATGTTCCATCCTTCTCCCTTCCCCTTCCACCAGTCCTTTCCTGCCCAGCTTTGAGGGCTGCGCGACATGCGCGTGGCGGGTAATAAAGATATGCCCCGAAGAGGGTACGATCGAAAACGAAAAAATCGAATACCGAAGGTTTGGCATATCGTGTTCAATGGCAATCGGGGCGAACGCTGCTTAAACGATTGTTGTTGTCGCTATTGTGGTTGACTTCGCAACTCTAATGAATAATTCGTGTTGGGCCCACCTGTCCGGTAATCATACTATGTTTCAACATAATACTTTCCAGGGGCTCGCACCATGTTTTACAACATAAATTGGGGTGTCACCGAACTGCGCCCCTGGCCCCCGGTTTTCAATAACAGCGGTTCCCAGACTTTTCCACGGTGTACTCCCACATCGCGATCTCGCGCGGGACCTCCTCACCATGTATGCAGGAATCGCGTTCTCGCGTGGGACTTCCTCGAAATTGATTCAGACGCCGCGCCCTCGACACTCAAGAATCCCGCTCTCGCTGTGGATTCCGCTTCGATTAATTTGGGAACCGCGCTACTGCTCAAAACTTCCCCGCGATTCATGTGGGACACACGCTTCAGCAACGCGCCTGCTCGACCGAACAGTCAAGGCCCGCCTCCCCGACCCGCCCGCTACGGTCTGCAAGGGCCGATCAGCCCGTCTGGTTCTGCCAAGAGCTTTCTGCTCCTACCTCCTCTCTTGCTGCTCTCTTTCTCGTTTGTTATCCATTATCTGCTCTCCCTTTGTCCCTTCCTTCCATCCGACCTTTCCTCCGCTGTCTCAGGGGGCGCACGAAATACGCGTCGCCGCAGGTCAAACCGTTTACCCCTGAGGGAGTGCGAACGAAGACGAAGAGGACGGGTATCGAGGGTTTGGGATATACGTGTTGAATGGCACGCGAGCAGATACGAGCGAACAGGCTTAAACTGTTTGTTGTGGTAAATGTTGTTGCTGCTGACGTTGCTGCTGTTGTTGGATATGAATTACGCAATAATCACTACTATTGAACACCCTATAAACGTTTTGGTTCGGGCTGCATTGCATTTGCAAAAATCACGTCTTGCCGATTAGGGGTTGCGCCCAAACCGGCCCCCCCAATAACAACAACGCTTCGTCCTCGATGCGTCCTCCCTGTCTATTTAGAACCAGGACTCTCGCTCGCCGCCCAAAGCCGCCTTTACAACAAAACTGGGATCCCGTTCGATGCTCTCCTTCGTTTTACACAGGACCGGCGTTCCCCCGAGAGTGGGCCCTCCATAAAACCAGCGATCCCGCTCGATACTTCCTTGCTTCTAACTGCCGACCAGCGCCATATTGTTTGCCGCCGAAGCCCGGCCGTCCAACAAAACCAGCGTTCCTAGTCAATACTTTTGTGAGCTCTACTCAGGACGGGCGTTGTCACGTCGGCGCCGCAGACGGCTCACCCCTACAACGAAGACGCTCCCGCTCGATAGTTATTTCGTTTGTATATGTGGGCTGGCGCTGTTGTTCGCCGCCGAAAACGGCCCCCCGTTCGATTTGTTGGATTTGCATTCAGGATCGGCGCCCTTTTTCTCGCCGCCGAAAGCGGGCCCTCCAAACCAGCGTTCCCGTTCGATGCCTTTGTTAATTTACCAAGAGGTGATGCTCGCGCTCTGGCGCCGCAAACCAGCCAGCCCCGAATAACAACGCCCCCGCTCGATCTGTGATTGTGCTTTGCTGGGTGGCGACCCGTCGCCTCGGCGTCGTTCCTAGAGGGCCTCAGGCGGCCTCTGGAAACATAACAAGAAACAAGCGAAGGCGCCGCAAGCGTCTGGAGGAGACGCCCTTAAACTCCCAAGGGCGCCCGAAGAGGCTGTCCAAGGGGCTCCAGAGGCTGTCCAAGGGGCTCCGGGGGCTCTCCCAAAGGCTGCGAGGCCGCTCCCACAAGCCTTGGGCCAGTCGGTGAAACCTAGAAGCCATTCATGTGCAAGAAGATTGCGAAGGCGATGTGCCATCCGGGCTGGAGATGTTGAAGTGCGTCGGAAGAGGCGTTGTCCAGACCTCCTCGGGCGGGAGATCTGGATGCATGCTGCACATCGGATCTGTTCGAAAAAGTGTTGGCTTCTCATTACCGAATGATTGTTGATCCCCTTTTTCGGTAGCTTTGGTAACTTTTCCATTGAAGTGCTCCTTCCGGGGCTCGCACCATGTATTTGGCAAGGGACAGTGTGGGGTCACCAAACTCTGCACCTGGCCCCTAGTTTACAACAGCGACGTCTCCCGCTTGCTATTTCCCCACCTTCTATTTCCAAATCGCGTTCTCTCGCGGGGGTCCCTCATAAGTTATGCTGAATCGCGCTCTCGCGTGGGACATCCTCGCAGTTGATTCAGACGTCGCGCCCTCGACACTCAGGAATCCCGCTCTTGCTGTGGTTTCTTTCTCGATGTACCTGAGAATCGCGCTGTCGGTCGAGACTTCCCCACGATTCATGCGGGACGCACGCTTCAGCAACCCGCCTGCTCGACCTGGCCGCTTAGGACCGCTTTCCCGAAACACCCGCTAGGGATTGCCGGCAGGATCAACCCGTCTGGCTCTGCCACGCGCTTTCTGCTCCTGGCTCCCTCTCATGTTGTTCTCTCCTTCTCTCTCGTGTTCTATCCTCCTCCCTCCCCCTTGTCCCCTGATTCCATCCGCCCTCTTTTCGACTGTCTTCGGGGGTGCGCTCAATGCGCGTGACGAATAAGGAAGATAATTACGCCTCCAACGGGGCACAATCGAAGACGAGGGGGGCGGGTACCGATGGTTCGGGCTGAACGTGTTGAATGGCACGCGGGGGACTAGAGTAGAGCGAAAAGGACAAACATGATTGTTGTCGTTGTTGCGGCTGTTTGTTGGTGGAAGTTTGACTTCCTGTTACCATCTGTGTATATATATATATATACATATCCGCCGACCCTGTCGGCGTGTGTGAGGGGCTTTTCCGTTCGAGCCGTCATCTCCGTTATTCTTTGTACTCGTCGTCTCTGTCCTGCGCCCCAGCCGCCCGAGCCGCGCCCGAGCCGCTCGAGCCAAGCCGACCTTGAGCAACGTCGTAATTCAGTCGAAGGGAAGCCCCTTCCCTTTGATCCCTCCCCCGCCGGGAGGGGGGGGGGGTAGCGACCCCCCCCCCGGGTCAGATACGACGCCCCCCCCTGGGACTCCTCTTCCCCTGGGCTCCACCAAGCCGACCTTGAGCAACGTCGTAATTGAGTCGAAGGGAAGCCCCTTCCCTTTGATCCCTCCCCCGCCGGGAGGGGGGGGGGGGGTAGCGACCCGAAGTGGTACGAATTACAACCGACTAGGACCAATCCCAACCGTTCGGGGTGAATTGCAACCAGAAAAGAGACCAATTCCAACCACAAATGAGACCAATTCCAACTCAGCCAAAAATGAGACCAATTCCAACCACGGATGGGATCTTCAGAATTCCTCAGGATTCTTCAGGACTCCTTCGGAATTCCTTGGGATTCCTGCGGAATTCCTCACGATTCCTTCGGAATTCCTTAGGGTGCTTTCGGAATTCCTCCGGCTTCCTTTGGAATTCCTTAGGAATCCTTCGGAATCCTTCGGGATTCCTTGTGGATTCCTCCTTCGGGATTCCTTGTGGATTCCTCCTTCGGAATTCCTTTGGATTCCTCCTTCGGAATTCCTTTGGATTCCTCCTTCGGAATTCCTTTGGATTCCTCCTTCGGAATTCCTTTGGATTCCTCCTTCGGAATTCCTTTGGATTCCTCCTTCGGAATTCCTTTGGATTCCTCCTTCGGAATTCCTTTGGATTCCCTTCGGAATTCCTTTGGATTCCTCCTTCGGAATTCCTTTGGATTCCTCCTTCGGAATTCCTTTGGATTCCTCCTTCGGAATTCCTTTGGACTCCTCCTTCGGAATTCCTTTGGACTCCTCCTTCGGAATTCCTTTGGACTCCTCCTTCGGAATTCCTTTGGACTCCTCCTTCGGAATTCCTTTGGACTCCTCCTTCGGAATTCCTTTGGACTCCTCCTTCGGAATTCCTTTGGACTCCTCGGAATTCGGAATTCCTTTTGGACTCCTCCTTCGGAATTCCTTTTGGATTCCTTCCTCGGAATTCATTTGGGATTCCTTCTTCGGAATTCCCCCAGACTCCTTCGGATTCTTCGGAATTCCTCAGCGTTCCTTTTGACTTGTCGAAAAAATTCTTCGGAAATCCTCAGGATTCTTTCGGAGTCTTCGGGATTCCTCCAGATTCCTTCGGATTCTTGGGAATTCCCTAGGATTCCTTCGGATTCTTCGGAAGCCCAGGCACCCTTCGGAATCCAAACCAATCATCAGGAATCCTTAGGAATCCTTAGAAATTCCTAGGGCATCTTTTTTGTTGGCCTCCATTCTATGCGATACCGAAGGTTGTCCTTCGAACTTGCCACATGGGGGCCTCTAGGGTTCTCGTTGCAGGGCCTCGCCATCCATTCGGGGGGGGGGGGGCGATCTGCGAAACTGTCGCCACTACTACTACTACTACTACTGCTACTACTACTACTACCACGATTCCGACTACGACACCGACTACGACTACTACTACTACTGCTACTACTGCGACAACTACTACTACTACTAGTACTAGTACTACTACTACTACTACTACTACTACTACTACTACTACGACTACTACTACTACCACTACTACTACCATTATTACGATTCAGACTACTACAAGCACGCCTACGAGTACGACTATTTCTACTGCGGCTACTACCACCACTACTACTACTACTACTACTACTACTTCTAATACTACTACTTCTACTACTACTACTACTACTACTACTACTGCTACTACTACTACTACTGCTTCTACTACTACTACTACTACTACTACTACCACTGTTGCTGCTAGTGCTATTACTATTTATTTTACTACTACTACTACGAGTATTAGTACTACCAGTACTGCTACTACTACTACTACTACTGCTGCGACGACGACTACTACTACTACTGCTACTACCTACTACAACAACAACTACTACTACTACTACTACTACTACTACTACTACTTCTACTACTTCTACTACTACTACCACTACTACTAGTACTACTACGACTACTACTACTACTACTACTACTACGACTACTATTACTATTCGAAGTACTACTACTACTACTACGACGAGTACGGCTGCGATTACTACTACTTCTACTGCTACTACTACTACTACTACTACTACGACTACTACTACTACTACTACTACTACCACTACTACTCCTACCTCTACGACTACTACTACTACCACTACCACTACTACTAGTACTACTACTTTTACTACTACTACTACTACTACTACTACTACTACTACGATTACTACTACGACTACGACTATGACTACGACACCGTTTACGGCTACTACTACTAGTGCTACTACTATTATTGCCACTACGGCTACCACTACTACCATTATTACGATTCAGACTATTACAACTACGACTACGACTACGACTACTTCTACTACGACTACTACTACCACAACTACGACTACTACTACTACTACTACTACTACTACTACGACTACGATTACTACTACTACTACTACTACCACTACTACTACTACTACTATTTGTCTTACTGCTACTACCACCACTACTTCCACTATTACGACTACTACTAATACCACTACTACTACTACTACCGCTGCTACTACAATTGCTACTTATTTCATTTTTCACTACTACTACGACTATTTCTACTACCACTACTGCTACTACGACCGCTACTACAACTACTACTACTACGACTACTACTACTACTACTACGACTACTACTACTACTTTTACTACGACTACTACTTTTACTTTTACTACTACTACTACTATTATTACGACCACCACTACTACGACTACTACGACTACTACGACTACTACGACTACGATTGCGACTCCTACTGCTACCACCACTACTACTACTACTACTACTACTACTACTACTACTACTAGTACTTCTACTACTACCACTTCTACTACTACTACTACTACTACTACTACTACTACTACTACTACTACTACTACTACTACTACTACTACTACTACTACCACTACTACTACTACTACTACTACTACTACTACTACTACCACTACTACTACTACTACTACTACTACTACTACTACGACTACTACGACTACTACGACTACTACGACTACTACTACTAGTACCAGGAAGATCCATTTGCATATTTTAGAATCGATGTTTACGCTTCGGTGCCCTCTTGCTCATCTTAACGTAGTGCTCGTGTGCAAACCAAAACTGAGACCAATTCCAACTCGAGCATGCATGTTGGCTTCCAGATCCTGTGCGTTGACATAAGGAATGTCACTTGGTCTTCGCACTCGTCTTGGGCTTCTCTACACTTAAAATCCTAGTGTGGGCCTATCCCAAGATGGTTGGGATTGGGCCCAGTTTGCTTTTCGCACTGGTTGGGATTGGTCTCAGTTGGTTGGGATTGGGCCCAGTGGGTTGGGAGTGGGCCCACATGCGGTAGCGACCCCCCCCCCGGGTCAGATACGACGCCCCCCCCCCCGTACCGACCTTGAGCAACGTCGTAATTGAGTCGAATGGAAGTCCCTTCCCTTTCCCTTCCCCGACGGGAAGGGGAGGGGGGGTCCCGGGGGGGGTCCCAGGCGAGTCCCGGGGAAGTCCCGGGTCAGATACGACACCTCCCTCCCCCACCTTCTCGTCCTTCTCCCCGTTCCCCAAAACCATCCCACAGCCCGTGCCTCCTGCTGCGCATTGCGAACAAGGTCGGCGGCACCGGCCGTAAGGCCTTCGCAATATATATATATATATACATATATATATATATATATATATATCTGTTCCTCCGAGGAGCCCTTTTTCCTCAGTGGCCAGACCGAAGGTTTGATCTGTGTGCTTACTGGCGCCCAGAGCTCTAGACGAGAGGATGCAATCAGGCGCCAGTCCTCGAGACCGACGGCAGTCAGCACAACACCTCGCGTAGATTTTGCTCCGCGGGTGGGCTCGGGGGGGAGCTTGAGCACAATCGGTAGCGGGCGTGCTGTGACGCGCGGCCCCCTGTCCTCAAGGCACTCTCAGAAAAGATTCACATGCACGCATTGCCATCTGTTCCTCCGAGCCCTTTTTCCTCAGTGGCCAGACCGAAGGTTTGATCTGCGTGCTTACTGGTGCCCAGAGCTCTAGACGAGAGGATGCAATCAGGCGCCAGTCCTCGAGACCGACGGCAGTCAGCACAACACCACAAAATCGGAGAACTCCGAAACCATATGTCTGGAGACTCGACTTAAAGGCGAGGGGCCACTTTAGACAACATCCCCCGAAACACATGGTTCCGATGTGCATTGAGAAACGCACGAGAAATATGTACACACAGGTCACTTGGGTACGGTTCGGCGATAGCCGTGAGAAAACGGCCGGCCTTATCTTTACCGGCGAGTTCGATGTGGGGCTTACCTGAGAACGAGCAAATACCTCTACCACAGCACTTGAAAGGACGCAGACATGACAGGTCAGCATTAGCATAAAGGATTGCAGTGCGTTTTCGCCACGGAGTGCCGAAAGCGCAGAAGTCCACGGTTAAGCGCTGGACCCCGGACCGTTTCGAGACTCTCTCAGCCACAGGTTGCTTCCAGAGCCAGGAGGACCCCGGGTTTTCCAGGCCAACAGGGATCCCAAGGGACAGCGCTAACTCAAAAAGACTAAAACTGAACGCACAGAGCCTATTTCCTTGTAAAACTTTCAGAGCATCACTAGGCGACAATCCAGGGAGGCCCTGAGGGTGCGAGCTGCTCCTGAGCGGAGGGGGGCCATTCGGTCGGTTGCGCGCGAGCGACATCGACTGACAAGGCGTGCCCAACCACGCAGCTGCCACAAGGCCTGACCGAAGCCATCCGCGAACAAGCTGCTGAACTCGGCGCTGCAGAAGGTCTGAGGCCGGGTCATGCTTGAGGTCCAGCTCAAAGGCGGCCAGGCGGCCGCGGGAGACACGCCGCCACGCCAGAGAGAGGCGCCCTGACCCGCTGAACACTTCCAGGAACACGGGTTGGCCGGCGTCCTCTACAGACCGAGCCAGATTTTGGAGAGGCGCCCGCCAATGGTGCCGACCAGGCGCGCGGCGCGGCGCTGCTCGGAGATCGGAAGCCGTCGCAACTGCTCTGCCACGCGGCCCCCTTTTGTGTAGCGCCGTAGGGACGAGTCCGACACCCACCTCCCCCTCTTTTTGATCTCGTCGAGGCTTCTGAACTTCGCGAGGTATTCGTGGGAGGCCCCCCCGTGTCGGAGGGTGTAGAGCGTCGGCGGCCCCAGGACGCCGAGGTGCAGCGCTGTCGCAGCACGCCTGAAGACCAGGGCCCACTGGTTGTAGCCCACGTCGAAGACGCGGCCGCCTGGCGCGGCTCGGGCCCGCAGCGCCTGCAGCAGCGGTGGCAGCCAGGTGAACTCCGGGCTGTCCAGAAGGAGGCCCTCGTCGTAGACTCCCGTCTTCGAAGGCTGAGCGCACTCCATCGGATGCAGGACCACCGACCAGAAGTTCAGGAAGGTTCGCCCCGGAGGGGCGCCCTCGGCAGGCGGGATCACCTGCTCGCGCGTCAGGCTGAGCAGCTCTGCCGGCCGAAGGTACAGCGCGAAGCAGACCGCCGTCGCCGCCGCCGCTGTCGCCTCGCCTGCATCCAGCATCCAGTCGATCATCAGGCAGGCAATCGGCCAGGGCAGCGGCAGCCGGGATCGGGGCGGTACCAGCCGGGCCCAGCCCTTCGCAGCACGAGCGGCCCTCGGGAAGGCCACCTGCAGCCGGCCGGGCGCCGCGCGGCAATGAGCCAGTGCCGCCATGTACTTCGTCGCCTCCTCGCTCGGGTAGCCGTCGAAGAACAGCTGGTTGAAGAAGGTCACCAGGGCGACGTCCAGCTCGGGCACCTCCCCGATCGGCAGCCGGACCGAGGTCGCCCACCTCGTGAACTTCGAGACCCTGTCGGCATAGTCCCGGCGGGTCGCCTCCCCCACGGCCTGCGTCTCCAGGAAGGTCAGCGAGCCCGAGGTCGCCGCCGTGGTGGCGGCGGGGAAGGCGCGCCTCCTGGCAACTCGGCGGTCCGCCTGGTCCCCCCAGGACAGCGCAGCTGCGCTCTGGGAGCGGCTCCGGCGCCCAAGGCGGGTGGGCGCTGGGGCTGCTGGAGCCGCCGCGGGCCGCCTGCGAAGGGCGCCCGACGGGCTGGCAGCAGACGCTCCCTGGGGCGACGACCGCTGGAGCATACCACGCCTCGGGCCTAGCACCAGGCCGGTTCCGTGATGCTGGGTCGGCAGAGTTGAACTCGGACGGCAGCCACCTCCAGTACGCCGCCGAGCCTGAGGCCAGCAGCAGACATGCCACCTGCCGGCAGACGGCGAGGAGGGCGGGCGCCGAAGACCGCCCCTTTGCCAGAGCCAAGATGGGGGCCATGGCATCGTTCAGCATTACGTGGGCCTTCCGAAAGGACCTCTTGGAGCGAAGCTTGTGCTTAAGCGCCATCACGCCGGACCTGGCCTCCAGGATGACCTGAGGGGCTGGGCGCCGCCAGGGCACCGAGAGGACCGGGTGCCAGTGATCCCTCCAGATGTCGGGCGGGACCTCCTCGAAGCTAGGGTCCACGTCGGAGACTTCGGGCCCGTCCGGGACGGCCCCTGAGGAGCCTTGACCAGGGACAGCAGCGGCTCGGGGCCCAAGGCGTTGGCGCTCAGCTTCTCGAGAGAACCTCCAACGCTCGTTGTACCGGGCCAGACGCTTGACCGAGTCCTCAGAGACCTCCCGCTGGGTAACTCCAAAACCCCAAGACGACGCATCCAGGCACGTGAGGGTGGTGTCGAAGGGCAATCCGAGGTCCCTGCTGCAGAAGATGAGGAGAGCCCGAGCCCAGCGTAGTTCACGACGGACGACGGGCCAGAGCTTAGCGGTGCGATTGTGGTATACCTCCCCAAACTTGTAGACGGCCCCCAGGCACGAGAGGAGCTCCCTCCTAATGAGCACCCTGGACGTGATGTGCGAGACGATCCTCACCATCTCCTTTCCAGAACAAAACCCACGTCGGAGGACCTCCTGAATCCCAAGGTACAGCTTCCACCTAAGCCTGGGGTTGAGCGAGATCACGGGCGAGTTCGAGTCGAAGGACCAGCCAAGAGTCTCCCCGCCCACTCCGCTCTCCACCCCGTGAGTAGGCAGTCCCACAGCACGCATATGATGATCGACCTGACGGGCAGCAGCAATAGCAGAGGCCTCCGATAGCGACAGCGCAACGAAGTTGTCGACGTATTCGGTATGAACAACGCCCGAGTCGACGACAGGGGCAGGCAGGCGATCCACCAGGACCCGCTCCGGCCTGACGAGGCCAGCACGCTGCGAGACAATCTCGTTCACTGACTGGCACAACCAAAGACTGAGACTGAATCCCATCGGAGGACACCTGAAGCACGGATGGACCCACTGCGTAGGCGCCACGGGCCGTCCATTCGCATCGACCGAGATCCCCAGTTCACCAGCCCTGATCTTAGGGAGTCCGAAGTACCGACGAAGCCAAGGTGGGAGCAACATGGTATAGAAGGCATCCGCGATGTCCACACCAGCGACACACACAGGCTCCCGACTGTCAACCCTGAGCTGAGAAAACGCGGCCCCAGTTGCCAGCTTCACTTTTGGGGGCTCGTCGAACAACTGGGACGGGATCCGGCCATCCAGTATGAGCCTCAGGGCCCCTGATTTCTTATAGACGAAGAACATTCCCACTGAGCTCAACGCATCGGTATGAAACTCAACGAGGTGCGATGACACAAGACGGTGCAATACTTTCTTGTATAAGCGAGGGTTCCTCAAGTTGGGATCCGAATACGCCCTCTTCGGAGCGTGCTCCGCGACCCGGGCAAGCCCCCGCTCACGGGGCAAAAGTAGTTCTTGAAGGCGATGACCAATACTCATGCTGTCGTCCCCGATGAGTGCAGACAAGGACTTCGGTTCGGAGCCCACGCTCGGCAGGGAGATCAGATCGACGCGGTCGAAGGTCACCGGCGCAATCACGGCAGACTCCTGGTCGTATGACTGCGCGACGCGGAGCTCCTCGAGGGCTCCTGCGGGAGTGAGGTCGGGCGGGGGCACTCCGAAGGCGTCGACGGCCTCCTGGATCACCGCCAGAGCCTCCTGCTGGGCGGTCGTAGGGCCAGTGAGGCCAGTAGCCCGCGGACAGCTCGAACCAGTGTACATCTCATTCATGGCGCGGATGGCGTCGACGACCATCTCGCGGCGGTGACTGGTCCTGTGGAGTCGCCTCTTAGTTGTGCGAGACAGGTCTGTAGCCACAAAACTACGCTCATCACCGGCGGGCACAGGGAGCGGAAAGAGATCCCGATGCCGTCGCTGACGAGCTGGCTGGGCCCCATGTACATCTGCAGCGCGGGAGGCCATATCCGCGAAGCCCCCTCGAGAGTCGCTGAAGGCGGTCGGGGAGTCCGCCTCCAGGCCCCGCTCCATCATGGAGCCAGAGCGCGGCGCTCTTCCTTAGCCTTCCTGATCTGCTTAAGGATTCCAGCGTCGCGCTCCACTTGTTTGGCCACGTGCTCCAGTAGTGCCGGAGCCACCATCATGCGGCCGTCCTCGCGGGCCGTGCCCGTGAAGACTCCCACCTCATCCACGAAACCGAACTTCAAGAAGCCACCGCCGCCCCGGCTCTTGGGCTTGCCCTTCGCCTTCGCCTTGGGCTCGCCTTCGGTCGGACCAGCAGTTGAGGCGCCCGAGTCGCGCGCCTCGTACTCCATGGCGTACATGTACTCGTACAGCTGCGCCTGCCGCAGCATGACCTCGACGCCCACCACGTTGGGCAAGTCGAGGAGGTCCCACGTCATCAGGTAGTCGACCATCCGCATGATGGACTCGTAGTGCGTCACCCCGAAGTCATCGCGGGACAGCCGGTAGTAGGACACGAACTGGTGGAAGTGCTCGATGGCCCCTCCGCGCTTCCTGTCCAAGAAGCGGAGGCACCATAGCGTGGTCCTTGGGCCGTCCAGCGGCCAGTCGGGGAAGGGCTCCTCGCGGAGCCTGTCGACACTCTCGTGGAACTGCACGCGCTGTCGCGAGCCGTCACTGAGCAGGGCCACAGGCTGGAGGCGGGCATCAGCGAGGGCCTCGGCGCCTCGGTAGGCGGCCTGCGAGGTCGTGATCAGCCGGATGGCCGACCAGCTCCCGCCAGCGTCCTGCTTCAGGCCGATAGCCCCCCGGACGAGCTCCGTCCCGTCCATCGTGACAGGGTCCCCGCGCCGGGCCGTCGTCGTGGTCTCGACGTAGACCCACTGTCCGTCAGCCCCAGGCACGGCATTCGGCCCCAAGGGGCCTGCGGGAGCTCCAGCAGCGGCGAGCGGTGCGGCTGCTGCCGCAACTGGGGCGGCACCAGCAGGCGGTCCAGCCGCGGGCGCGGCGGGGCCAGCCGGCACCACAGCCAGCGCGGCGGCCACAGCTGCCCCTCCCCCGGCGGCAGGGGCGGCGGGGGCGGGCCCAGGCGCGGCAGCGCCACCAGCCGCGGCCGCGAACGTGAAGTAGACGGCAGCCCCCGCCGGAGGCACCACCCCGGGCCGCCCGGCCGCGCGCTCCGCGTCGAGGAACACGTCGCGGGCGTAGGCGTCCACCTCGTTCCTGATGGCCACCTCCTCGGCCGCCGTCAGCGCGCGCCGGAAGCGGTAGAGGTTCCCAACCTCCAGGCCAGCTGGCCGGGTGCGCCGGTCGTCCTCGAAGCGAACCGCAGCCAAAGTCCCATCAGACATGTCGTACAGCTCCTCGTATACATCGCCATCCGGCGTCGAGATCAGCACCCGCAGGGGGACCAGCGGGCATCAGTCGGATCCTGAATCACCCGGCCCCACACGCGCCGCTGATGCCACAGCGGCGCGCCGGCGTACTGTGCCCACGCCCAACGGCGCACCCCCGGCGGCGCCTGCTCCTGCGCCATCCTTCAGGGCGGCGGGCGTCGGAGCCGGCCGCAGCCTCACCACGGCCGAGCCGACCAGCCTCACCCCGTGGAAGCTGAAGACCAGCAGGTTGAGGGCGACCAGGAAGCAGGCCAGCCACCCGCCCGTCCAGGAGAGGCCCTCAGGCTCCTGGGCGACCGGCTGGGGCGCGGGCGCGGGCGCCGGCGCCTCTGGAGCCGCCGGACAGGCGGCCGGCGGGTGGAAGTGGATCGGCGCCGCCGCTGGGCAGGCTGGGCACGCCGGCGGCTGCGGGCAGGCGGGGCACGCCGGGCAGCGGGCCGACCAGCTCACGACCGTCTGCGAGACGGCGCCGACGAGCCAGTCCAGGTACCGCTGGCCAAACAGCCAGGCCATGGGGAGCGGGGGATGCGTCTCCCGGCGCGTCCGCGCCGGTGTCAGCTTGAGCACAATCGGTAGCGGGCGTGCTGTGACGCGCGGCCCCCTGTCCTCAAGGCACTCTCAGAAAAGATTCACATGCACGCATTGCCATATATATGTATGTATGTGTGTGTGTGTTGTTGATATCCCCCTTATGGCGCACACTGTATGTGTCCAATTGAAGCGTCCCTCCTGGAGCTTGCACCCTGTTCTATTTATGATGGAGAGGTTTTGAATGGCACACTGGCCCCCTGGCCCCCGAACTGTTACAACAGCAACGGCTGCAGCCTTCTACTTCCTCACGATGTATTCCAGAATCGCGCTCTTGCGCGGATTTTCTTCACAATGCATGCACGAATCGCGCTCTTGTGCGGCACGCCCTCGCAATTTAATCAAACGCCGCGCTTTCGACACTCAGGAGTCGCGCATTCGCTTTCGCTTCTCACGCGATTCACTTGGGAATCGCGATACCCCCCGAGACTTCCTCGCGATCCATGCAGGACTCACGCTTCAGCAACCCGCCTGCTCGACCTGGCCGCAAAGCCCGCTTACCCTACCCGCCCGCCAGGGTTTGCCGGCCCGATCAGCCCGTCTGGTTCTGCCGCATGCTTTCTGTTCTAAGCCCGCCTCCCGCCAATCTTTCTCGTGTTCCATCCTTCTCTCTCCCCGTTCCATCCGTCCTTTCTTCCCTTGTTTTAAAAGCTGCACTCAATGCGCGTGGCAGATAAGGAAGATACACCTCCAAGAAGGCACAATCAAAGACGAACATGACGGGTACCCAGATTTGGGATATACGTGTCGAATGGCACGCGAGCACGAAAGTCGAAACATGATGACTGTTGTCATCGTTATTGCTGCTGTTATTGAACTCTCGCTACTGGAGAAGAATCATTGTTGATTCCCCCCCTCTGGTGACCATTCTATTTCCTAAATTGAAGTGCTTCACCCGGGGCTCGCAACCTGTTCTTTTCATCAGGAAGGTCACAAGGCTCACGCTGTGTCGTTGGCCCCCGGCTTACAACAACAGCGGCTCCCACCTGATAATTCCTCACAGCGTATTCCCAAATCGCGCTCTCGCGCGGAACTTCATCGCACCTTATTCAGACGATGCGCCCTCTGCGGTCAGGACTCACGCTCTCGCTTTAGCTTTTCTCACGATTTACTTGGGAATCGCGCTATCGCTCGAGACTTCCTCGCGAGACCCACGCTTCAGCAACCCGCCTGCTCGACCTGGTCGCCTGGGCTCGCCTTCCCAACCTGCCCGCTATGGGTCTGCCCGCCCGATCTACCCGTCTGCTTCTACCACTTGTTTTCTGCTCCCTGCCATCCTCCTGCAAACTTCTCTCGCGTTCCGTTCTTCTCCCTCCCCCTACCACCCGTCTTCTCTTCTCTTGCTGTGGGGCTTCACTAAATCCACGTGGCCGGTAAGGAAGACATAACCCCAATGGGGTACGATCGAAGACGACGAGGGCAGGTACCGAGGGCCTGGGATATACGAATCGATTGGCATGTGAGTGGATAGGAGCGAACAGTGTCAAAGTGATTGTTGTTGTTGTGCCTGCTGCTGTTGTTGCTGTGGCTGGTGTTGGCGTTGTCGCCCTCGCACGCACCCCCCCCGCAACCTCCCAGCGACCAACCCCGCGCCCTGCCCCCTCACTCTGATCCGCAATTGCGGGGTGATGCGTACTGGTCCCTCCTCTGACCTCAGGGCGGCCGCAATGGACGCGAACGCCGCATCCGCGCTGACAGCGGGCGCATAATCATCCTGCTGCGCGCGCTGCCGCTGCTGCCGCTCAATCGGCCCGCGGCTGTCCGTCGCTGGGCAGGGGCAAAGGCGGTGGTGCCGAGCGAGCTGCTCGAGCGGGGTCGCTGTGGGGGCCATGCGTGACTCCCCTGCGCACGTGGCAGCATCCTCTGTGCTCAGGGGGAGGCCGCAGCACAGCCCAAGGATGTACTGTGTGGTTAGCGGCTTCCCAGATGGGGTCCGAGCAGATGGGGTCTGAGGATCGTGCCGCATTGGCGATACATACATCGCCGATCAATTGCCGATGCATCGGCGATGCATCGGCAACATCGGCGATGCATCGGCGACGCCGGCGTAGAGAAAGTCGAGCGCCACATCGAAGCGCATCGGCGATGCATCGGCGATGCGGTCCGACCCTCCGACCCCATCTGCTCAGACCCCATAAACAGGAGGCATTAAAAACAAGCCCCGCAAGGTCGCCGGGTGGGCCCTCTCCCGAACCCGTGCTCCAGAGCGGAGCAGGCGCGCGCGGAGATTATGCCGCAGCCGCAACAAAAGGCCGCCGCTGTCTGGGGGGTCCCAAAACCGTGTGGTGACAGACCACATGGTGACCTCTGGAGTCCAGCAGACCTCTCCGCACGGTCCGCCACCACACGGCTTCTGCTGGGACTGGAAGCCTCGGCCGCCCCGAGCCGTCCTCGGAGAACGACCCGAGCCGCGCCGTGACCACGGCTCCCCGCGGACTCACCACCGCGCCGTGACCACGGCTCCCCAGCACCGCGCCGTGACTCACCGTGCCGTGGTGAGCCGCCCCAGCACCGCGCCGCGACCACGGCTCCCCGCGGACTCGCCACGCGGGGTGGTCACCACGCCGCGAGCGGGGGGCCCCCCGAGCTGTGCGAGCAGCCTCGGCGGCAGTGCCGGCCCCCCGCCGGCGCTCGGCGGGCGGCGCCCGCCCGCCCTGGCCCGGCGGAGCAGGGCCGCAACCGAGCTCGCCTGCCCCGATTGTCGCGGCGCGTGCGCACCCGCATGCGTGCGCGCTGGGGAGGGAGGAGGTGGCAGATGAGCGGGAGCGAGTAGGGAGGAGGAGGGGGACGAGGAGGAGGGGTAGAAGCAGATGGGAGTGGAGGGTACGGCATCTCTGGTGGGGCAGCAGACGGAGGAGGGAGCGACAGAGAGGAAAGGAGGGAGGAGGAGAGATGAGGTAGATGAAGAAGGGGGGAAAAGGGAACGAGGACGGAAGAGGGAGAGGAGGATGGGAGCGGAGGAAGGGCGAGGGGAGAGGATGAGGAGGGGAGGAGGAATAGGAAAGAGGAAAGGGAGGACCAAGAAAACAAATTCGAGGGAAGCGATGAACGGGTTAGTGCATCAATTACAATCACACCTATACGGGAGACGGAGGAGAAGAGGCCATAGGGAAAAGAAGAGGAGGGACAAGGGAAGGCGAGGAAGAAAGATCAGGAAGAGAGGATGGAGGGAGGATAACTGAAAGGGAAGAATGGGCAGGAGGGCGAGGAGGCCGAGGAAACAGATGCGGAAAACGACTACCGAAGAGACGGGGCAAGCACTCAATTTTCGCGGCACAGGGCTCATCTGGCATGGCTGGCTACTTTCCTGCACGTCACAGCCCCTGGCCAGAAGCCAATCTGCGTTCTGGCGTTGGTCGCGTTCGGAGGCAGCTGGGCACACACTCTGAGAGCAAAATTGTACTCAAACTCGCCGCAAAAAGACCACTTATCCCCGCACTGCCGTCCGCACTCCTCAATGGTGTTGGACACTCTGGTATTGATCCGCTCGGCGACCGTATTGTCGTGGTACATGCCCACCTGCTCGAAACCCTCTGGGCACGCCGCCGGCGGTTCCAACCTGCAGGGCATGCCCTTGTTGGGCCTTCCGGGGATGTAGTACCACATGAACTCGAGGAACGCGCTGGAGATGGGGAACACCTCAAGCTGGCGTGATACACAAAGGGGTCCATGACACCAGAGAATTCCCAGGGACAAGAGTTTGATGGACCTGTGGCCCAGCACGGGCCCCGACAGCCACAAAACAGCAAACAAGCATCCATCCAATACCCCTCCTCTCTATGCTGCTCAGGCATGTCAACTATAGTGCAACACCACGGCTTGCCAGACAGAATCATGCGCCACGGAACTGTGGATAGGCGCATCCTGGCCGCTGGCTGCGGTCAGAGCAAAGGGATCGACCTGGCCAAATTTTGGCGTAGGCTCAGAATGTGAATGCCCCTCACGTAATGATCCCCCCTGGCGATCGACTACATCCCGGCAAACGCCCCCCCCCCCCCCCCCCACTTTTGGGAATGAAAGCGCTGATGATGGGGGGATGGGTGGTTCTCTGCGACGTCGGCGTGGAAACCTCGGACTGCACATCTAGCCGCATCTTCGCTGTATCGGCGATGCGGCGCGACCCTATCTACTCTGATCCTATCTGGGAGGCCTGCAATGTTTGGGGTCACCCAAACCACCGCACGGTTCACCAACGACAACAATGTCTTGTAGAATTCGACCGGGCGCTGCCGAATCCTCTCGCGGGACAGCGCGAAGCGCGCGCCCTGGGAGTAGAGCTTCGTCTCGCGGCCCTCGCCCAGGAAGTCGACGAAGGCCAGCAGGGCCAGCATCACCTCCGAGCTGCCCCAGTACAGGTCAAACTCGGCGCCCTTCAGCGGCACACACGTCGTGTTCAGGCGCTCCATCACCCTGTCCACATCTCGGTTGTAGTTTCCAGCGAACGCCATGCGAACCTTCTCCCAACCTTCTGCTCCGACCACGGGGGGCTTCCAATGGCCATTGAAGATGAATCGTCCGCCATAGCTGTCCCCGCCCTCTGCGTCGAACGGCCCTCCGCCTAACACGTAATCATGAAATGTAGCCCCTGGGTACATGTGGCCGTTCGCATGGTCGCCCTCGGTTCCGCTGTAGCCAGCCGTTGGAGCCTGGCCCTGGGTGAAGACTGTCCAGTCTGCCAATGCGTCGTAGTTCGTGATGATGTGGTTCAAGAAAGTGTGTCCCTCGCGCCCGACATTTCTTAACGAGTGGCAATTGGCAGGGCGCTGAGGGTATCTCAGTTGGAGCTCGTCTCCCTTGCAGTAGTATGTCGCCAAACCCTCGTACATCTCCATCCAGGCGACGTCCTCATCGTAGTGGGCGACGACAATCTCGACCTCTCTCTTGCTGATCGACCCGTTGCGGATCGCGCGCAGGGTGGCTTTCTGGGACCTGGAAAGCATTGTGAGCTCTCTCGTCAAAATGCCACTACTAGTTCTGTCGTACTTCGCCCCATCCCAGACTGGCGGAACCAAGGCTTTGATGTTTTCCCTGCGGTAAGGGGCCCCGGTGGGCAGCGCCCACCGGATACCACGATCCTCCGGCGCAGCCCTATCAGGCGGCGTCCTGTGGGGGGACATCAGCGACGTGGAGACCCTTCCTTTGCTAGCGAGGTCATGCCAACTCGGAGGTACGCAGGGTGAAGGGGGAGACAACTTTGGAACGGTGGCAAGGTCGGTGCGCTCGCATCGGTCCAACATCCTGCCCCTCTGGCCATCCCTTCACATTGCGCTCTGCAGAACGCGGAGGGTCTCCGTGCTGAGTGTCACGGGAGGGGGGGGCCTTCATTGTCGAGTGTGGAGTGCGAGGCGGGGCTTAGATGTCGATTTCGTGGAGGAGCAAGAGGGGAGGGGAAAAGGATGGGGCTTACGAGGAGACGAGGAACAATAAGCAGCTCCCATCTTCTGGCAGTGAGTGACGGAATCAATGCCTTTGGGCTGCCAGCCTTCTTCGCCCTTGTCCTCCCCCTCCTCTTCTCCTCCCACTCCTCTATCATTCCTTCCACTCTCTGTCACCTCCTCCCCCTCCTTTTCTTCCCCTCCCCCTCCCCCTAGTCACCCTCCTCATCCCTCTCCTCCTCTTCCCCGCCCTCCATCGCGTCTTCGGTTTGCACCCTGCCCCCCCTCCTCATCATGAGCATTATCCTCTTTCCCTCGTGGAGCTCCTCGTCAGGTCGTGGTTCCTGGTGATCCGCCAGGCGGGCTCTCCTCCCAGCGGCACGGACCAATGGGACCGCGAGGGGCCAGAGGCCTTTCAACACAGGGTCTCCACCTCGCCTCTTGGGCGGGGAACGTATAGCTTGGAAGGGTCGCCCTCCTGGAAGGGTTTCCCTTCCCAAACGCCCCCCCCCCACCTCCCCGTCCAGCAGAGCCCCCCTGCCTCCGTGGCGAGCCGCCCCTCCCCCGTCGCCTCGCTTCGCTTGCCCGACCGCCGCGCCGAAGTCGTGTCTTTTCGCGACTGGGCCCCCATGAGCACCCCACCCATGTGAACATTCGGGCGGGCGGAAGGGTGGGCGACGCGGGGGGTCTGGTTCCGGACCTTTGCTTCACGCCACTGCTTGCAAAAGTGTGTTTTGTCGGGGAGACCCCACCTGCTCGAAACAGGCGCCGAAAACACCGGGGACATACTCCAGGGGGGGGGGGGGACGAGGGCCCGCGCCGATCGGCAGAACAACGAATCCGCCGACCCTGTCGGCGTTTGTGGGGTGTCTGTCTGGTCCCGTCGACGAGAAGCTCTATTTCGCCCCATCCTTTCCATCCTCCTCTCCCGTCGGGGGGGAGAGAGAGAAAGAGAGAGAGAGAGAGAGAGAGAGATAACAACAAAAAGAAAGAAAAAACACCATTCCCCTATTGGGAACCAGGTTCGCAGCTTGTTGGGATTTCATCCACGTCCTCATTACGTCAGAGGAAGAACCTCTTCCCTCTGCCCCTTCCCCAGCAGGGGGACTCGGTCTCTTTACAACCCGAACGACACATTACAACCGGTATAGGTCGTTTTACAACCAGCAAGAGATCGAATTCCCTCGTTTTCCTCTGAGAGCGGCCACTTTACAACCATTACAGCCCACTGTACAACGAGAACGACCACATGACAATCCATACGGGGCTCTTTCTTTGCAACCAGAACGGCCACTTTACAACCAGCCTTCAGAAGCGCGCGTGCGCTCTGCAGGGGCTTCTGAAGCTTCTGAAGCGTCTGAGCGCTCTGCAAGAGGCACCTGAGCGCCTTAGCGCTTTCCAAAGGCTTCTGAGCGCCTGGGCGCTCTGCAAAGTCTTTTGAGCGCCTGAGCGCTCTGCAATCTTCTGAGCGCCTGAGCGCTCTGCAGAGGCTGCTGAGCGCGCGAGCGCTCTGCAGAGGCTTCTGCGCGCGAGCGCTTTGTAGAGGCTTCTGGGCGCCTGAGCGCTCTGCAGAAGCTTCTGAGCGCCTGAGCGCTCTGCAGAGGCTTCTGAGCGCTTGGGCGTTGTGCAGAGGCCCCCGAGCGCCCGAGCGCTTTGCTGAGGTTCCCGAACGCCTGGGCATTTTGAAACTTCTTGCGAAGCGAATGCGCGCACTGCTTGCGATGCAAAACATACAATTTGAAATCCGCATGCGTTGGCCAGAATTTTACCAACGATTTCCTGGGCACGTTCCGCCCTCCTGGGCACGCATGCGCCCGCAACTGCGCAAACGCACGGTTCTGCGACTGCCAGACGATGGGGCGCGATGATAAACATGGCCGATGAGGAAACAAACCACGTTCGAAATCCACACCCACTGGTGACAAATTTAGAAACGATTCCTGTGCCAAATTTCTGTCCTCTGGGGTGCGCGCGCCCCCTCGACTGCGAAAGCATGCAGTTTTGTGATTGCCAGACGAAGAAACACGAGAGCGGAGTTGTCTGTGAGCCCGAAAACAACAATTCGGCATCCACACGTAGTGGCTCGAATGTCACCATCGATTTCTAAGCGCAGCTTCAGTTTTCCTGGGCGCTCATGCTCGCAAAAGAGAAACACGTGGGGTGTTCGCGAATGTCAGGCGATTAGGCGCGAGGACAGACATGGTCTATGATGCAAAAAAACCGCAACTTGAAATCCACGTGTGTTGGCCAAGATGTTGCCGTCGATTCCGTTTCCCCATATCCGCCCTCCTGGGTACGCATGCGACCGCGAATGCGAACGCATACGTTTTTGCGATTGCCAAACGACGAGGCGCGAGGACTACAATCGCTTGCGAGGCCAAATACACACATTGAGATCCACATGTATCGGCTAGAACTTCTCCGTCGATCTTGCCAACCTGTCTGCCCCCGTGAGCGCGCATGCCTTCGCAATCACGAATACCTAACGCTGTCTTGTGCTATTGTGAGACGATGAGGCGCGCTGGCAATGTGGTTTTGATTCAAAAGACAAACATGTAACATTTGACAGCCGCGCGTGCTGGCTAGGATGCGCATGCTTCCGCATATGCGAAAACAAACGTTCGCGTCGTAGCCCGACCATGAGACGCGAGGGCCAAACATGTTCGTGATGCAAAGATATGCACTCAGACTGTATTGGCTAGAGCTTTACCAACGACCACTTGGCCGCGTCCCCGCCCTCCTGGAAACGCGCGTGTTCCTCTGCGTTTTTTTTGTTGCGGCGAGATCTTATCCCATTTTTTCCTATCCCCAAAGTAGGCCGGATTTTCAGGCAGAGGTTATGAGGCCCCCAAGATATGTAGGGCGAGGGCATGGATGTAAAAAGCGTGAACCGCCCAGCCCTGTCAACAGCCCGTAGCGGGAGGATCACTATTGGATCTCAATTGGGTTCCAAGAGCTCCTTTTGGATGCCACGAGGGTAATAATGGGAAGCCCATCGGGGCACAGTATGACTCAAAAATGATACGTTGCTGTGGAGTTACATTTGGTTCCGGGGAGATTTCAGCCGCGTGCCCGCAAGGGTCGAGAAAGAGGGGTTCCGATTGCATTCCAATGCGATCTCCTTCGTGCTCGCCAATCTGGTTCTGATGGGATTTCAAGAAGGACGTATGTAGGTTTCTCGATTGTAATCCCCTGAGGGTCCCAATCGGTTTCCATTGGCGAGGGCCCCAGCGGGTTTCAACAGGAAGCGTCGCCATCGGATTCTAATAGGGCGCCCGTAGGCCCCGTATCAACGAATCTCGTTGCACACCCATGGCTGGGACTCATCTGGTGCCAACAGCATCCCAGTCGGCAGGGTGCCAATAAGTTTCCATTCGGACTTTTGTTGGGCCCCAGTAAGAATCCGCCGCTTCGCAGACGCTCGCTTCAGACGGGTCACCCTGCAACCGGCGCGCTTCAGGAACAGAGAATGTCTCCCTTACGCGGGCCCGCGGTGATCTCGGAAAACGAAGAACATGCGTCGCCCATGTGCATTTAATCGCCTGGTTGTAATGCGGCCTTCCTGGTTGTAAGGTGCCCTTCTGGGAAAACCCATGCTGGTTGTAAAAAGCCCCATCTGGTGGTGAAATGGCCAGTCTGGGGGGTTCACATTCGCGTCGCCTCTGGGGTCCCCCTCTCCCGCGCCAGTCCTTCTCCGGCGCAGCGGTCCTCCTCGGGCCCTCTTCCCTACTGATGCGCCCATCGGCACTTGAACGACATATAAGACTATTAGTAATGCGAAGGTAAAACAGATTGAACTTAGGAAGCCTAGCTCAATTCTATATATATGTGCTTGCATTTTTATCTTGAGTAGTGCTGAATAAGATCTCATAAGTTTCCTAAGTTCTGGGGCTGCGATGCGCGTCGAGCGGTTCCCCGCTGAAATCGCACGGGGCGGCAGCACTTCTGCGAAGTCTGGCTTGCCTTTGGAAGAAGCGGAAGGCGGGCCCCTGCCCGCCAGGGGGCCCCGAAGGGGCCCCGCGTGGGCCGCGTCGTCGTCGTCGTCGTCGTCGTCGTCTTCAGCTGGCGTGGCGGTGGACATGCAGGTGCACCTGGCAGAGCGAGAAAACACAGAAACGTCGTCATCGTCGCCGTCGCTCCCTCCTCCTCCCTCTTCCCGCCTCGACTCCTCGCATCCCTCCCCCATGCGCCCGCCCCCCCCCCCCCCCTCCCCCCTCCCGCTCGGGGCGCGCGCGGGTGTCGGGGCCGACTCGCAAAACCCTCCGTCGCCCCATCCTTCCCCTTTCCGCGGTCGCGCACGGCTCGCTTTGTTCGGCTGGTTCTCGGCCTCGACTGCGCGCAGAGCGATGGCCTGCGACGCGGCTCCCCGCTTCGCCCTGCCGCCGCACGCGGCGTCGCTGCACGTCTTGGACTGGCGATCGGCGTCGCCTCCAGTTCCAGCGCTGAACGACGAGGCGGCGTGCGAGGCGTACATCGGGTGGCAGCGCCAGTGGGCGGCCGTGTTCGAGCGCGACTGCGCTCGTTTCTGTGGAGTGGAGCACGCGCCCCGGTGGCCAGACTTCGTGGAGAACGCGCTCCCCGCAGACATCGACAACATGAACGAGTGCGCGCCGCCGCCTCTCGAGGCCTTCAGCCGGCGCCAGCAACCGACGCCAGCGGCCGACGCCAGCAGCCGGGGCCAGCCGCCGCCGCCAATAGCCCACGCCGGCAGCCCACGCCAGCAGCCGACACCCAGTCGACGCCCGAGGCGACGCCCGAATTGCGCATGGCCCGAGGGTTCAAGAGGCCCGCGCCGACGCCAGCCGCCACCGCCAGCGCCCGCGGCGCCAGCAGCCAGCCGCCTACACCAGCACAGGCGGCGCCAGCAGCCGAGAACATCGCGGGCCAGCCGCCGGCCGCCAGCGCCCCGGGCGGGCCGCCAGCCAGCGCAGACGACAGCAGCGCGGGCCAGCCGCCAGCCGCCTACACCAGCACGGGCGGCACCAGCAGCTCGGGCGAGCCGCCGGCACAGACGCCAGCCGCCTACGCCAGCACTGACGCCAGCAGCTCGGGCGAG